>QEPC01002403.1:25915-39919 GCA_003113815.1 Sphenodon punctatus | reverse complement strand
GATTTGCGAGGGGCATATAATTTAGTGCGAATTCGGCCAGGGGACGAGTGGAAAACAGCCTTTCGTACCCGGTACGGGCATTTCGAATATTTGGTGATGCCGTTCGGCCTGGCCAATGCCCCGGCCACCTTTCAACATTTAATGAATGATTTGTTCCGAGATATCCTTGATGTTTTTGTAATCATTTATTTAGATGACATCTTGATCTTCTCGGCTAACCTCCAAGAGCACATACAACATGTACGTATCGTGCTTCAACGGCTTCGACAACATCGGTTGTTTTGTAAACTAGACAAATGTACCTTCCATGTATCATCTGTGGCCTTCTTGGGGTTTGTGATCACCCCGCAAGGTATTGAGATGGAGCAGAAAAAAATTCAAGCAATTGAGGTATGGGCCCCTCTGGGAAATGTAAAGGCTCTCCAACGCTTTCTTGGGAGTACTAACTATTACCGCCAATATATCCCCGAGTACGCCCGTTGGGCCACTCCCCTTACACGTCTGTTGAAGAAGGGAACCTCATTTATATGGGGAATAGAACAACAGACTGCCTTCGAAACTCTGAAAAAAGCTTTTACAAGGGCCCCCATTCTGCAACACCCCGATGTGTCCCACCCGTATACGGTAGAAACAGATGCATCTAGTATGGCTATTGGAGCCGTCCTTTTGCAGGCCGGACCGGCCGGGAGCCCTCTCCTGCCATGCGCGTTTTATTCCCGCCAACTTACCAGTGCAGAACAAAACGACACCATCCTAGATCGGGAATTATTGACAATTAAGGCAGCCTTTGAGGCGTGGCGACATCACTTGGAAGGGGCCCAATACCCAGTTACTGTTATCACGGATCACAAAAACCTCACTTTCCTTCAAACCGCGCCGATTACTAATGCCCGGCATGCACGTTGGGCCTTGTTCTTTGCCCGTTTTCATTTCAGCATCCAATACCAACCAGGTCACCAGAACCTGCTAGCGGACGCTTTATCTCGGTGCTATAATTCGGAGGAACAACCAGCCAATCGAGGATCCTTATTGCTACCTACATACATCTTCGCGGGAACCTGGAAACCCTCGCTAGAACGGCTGCGTGTCCAATCCAGCTGGGATCCGGAGATACAGAGGGATTCTCACTTGCAAGTAGGTCATGGGCTGTTTTACTTTCAGGGCAAAATAGCAGTTCCCCGAAGGGAATGTCGGGAGATCCTCTGGACTCATCACGACTCTCCATTAGCCGGGCATCTAGGGCAGAGTGGTACCCTCCGGTTGATTCAAAGACATTTCTGGTGGCCAACCTTACGAACCGATGTCATGAAATATGTCCAAGGATGCTCCGTGTGTGCCCGCACCAAGGTACCATGCTTGCGACCCCAAGGTCTGTTGCAAGTAGTCGAAGCCCCTCCAGGGCCGTGGGCTCCTTCCCTGCTGAACCACCACTGATCCCTCACTCCCCCTCCATAGCCCTGTGCACGTGGGTGCGTGGGTACCATAGAGTGGGCCTTGTTCGGTGCACTAGTCCCTGTGATGAGCTTTGGCAAGGGTTAGCTCTCACAGCTTATACCCAGCGCCTATATAAGACCCTGAGGGACCTTTTTCCTGCACCATATTGCCCTAGCACCTGAAGTGTGTCTGTTGTCCCCTTAATCCTAACAAGTATTCTGGTGTTACACACTCACTTGTATAAATCCTGCATATGCGTGACCAATTCTAGCTAACGCAGCTGCATCCTTTCTGCCTGCATCATTCTTAGCTTCCCAATTAAGCTCACTACTGATAAGGACTTCCCATAACATTTAGTTACTTGGCTTTGACATTCTAAACAGCAACTTATATAATACAGGAAAGTTGCCAGAGAGGCTTACGTAAGATACATCCAGTGCATGAAATGAGTTGCCAGCTCTCAATTTTTACATTACATATATGTTTTTACACATGTCAATCAAGATGGATTCTACAGCATATACAGGCCAAAATAAGATATATAAATGCCCACTAGTCTGGCTCCACCGGTGCACAAAGGTCTTCTCGCAATCTTTTCACTACACCGGGCTGGGGTGAGTAGAATTGTTCTTGAATGGTTCCGCTCATCCCTGGCAGGGAGAACTCAGCGGGTGGTTCTTGGGGAATGTACATCATCTCCCTGGAACCTCATGTGTGGAGTCCCACAGGTTTCTATTCTGTCCCCTCTCCTGTTCAACATGTATATGCAACCTTTCGGTGAGGTCATGAGAGGGTTCAGCATATGATGTCATCAGTACGCCGATGATACACAACTATACCTCTCGTTTTCTGGAGACCCAGGCCCGGCAGTCTTGGTGCTTACCTGGTGTTTGGCAGCTGTGGGGGACTAGATGAGGACGAGTCGTCTGAGGCTGAATCCTGACAAGACGGAAGTGATGTTGGTGGGTAAGGCTGAGGGGGTGGTGGCTCCCATCATTGGCGGGATCTGCCCCCCTCTGGCTGCTTAGATTCGTAGTCTGGGGGTGCTCCTCAACCCGCAACTCCACCTGGATCATCAAGTGGAGGCTGTGGTGAGACAAACTTTTCGCCAATTACATCTGGTATGACGGCTGCAGCCGTATGTCTCAGGCTCGGATCTGGCCACCATCATCCATGCTTCCATTACCTCTTGACTGGACTACTGCAACGTGCTCTACGTGGGGCTACCCTTGATGATGGTCCAGAGATTGTAGCTGGTGCAGAATGCAGTGGCCCACCTCTCAATGGAGACGGGCCATCACGAGTACATTACACCGGTGCTCCGGACTCTGCAATGGCTGCCTATTGTCTTCTGGGCCCAATTCATGGTGTTGGCTATGACTTACAAAGCCCTAAACTGCTTGGGCCCTGTTTACCTGCGAGACTGCCTCAAGTCTTGGGTGATTTCGCGGCCCTTGCAGTCAACTGGGGTCGCCCAACTTGAAGTTCCCCGGGTATGCCGGGTGGAGATGGTGGAGAGGGCGTTCTCAGTGACCGCACCTCGGCTGTGGAATTATCGCCCGTTTGTCCCCTGACCTCCCCTCTTTCCATAGATGTTGTAAGACCTGGTTATTCCACCAGGCCTTCAGGGAGGGTGGGGAGGGGTTTTATTTGCTAGCTGCCATTTTATATGTCCATTTTATGTATTTTATATATTGTAGTTAGATGGTTTTATTGTTATGATTTTATGTTGTTCGCCACCCCTAGCTGCTGAGGTGCAGGAGGGTGCGGGATAGAAGTCTTTTGTAAAATAAATAAATAAAAATAAACTCAAATATGAAGTTGCATACCTACTATTGGCATTTGTAACCGATCACTAAAATTGGCCACTGTACCAGAAGATTGGAGGGTAGCAAATGTAACAGTAATATTTTAAAAGGGCCCCTACAAAATGGTGGAAATAGTTGTTAAGAACAGAATTACTGAGTGTATTGATAAACATGGTAGGTGCAGTGTGCCTCCCAGGGTGTCTGGGGCAGTGCCTCCGGGGCAGTGTCCCCCTCCCCCCAGCTCCCAACCTGGTAGCTTGCTTCACTTGAGTCTTGACACTGACTTGTCATAGGCTAAACAAGAAAGGCTCAGTCTTGCCACAGTCTCGGGTGGATGCGTTACTGTGGGCATGGTGCTGCCAGCTTGAATCAATTTGTGCCGTGCTTCCAGGTGTGTTCTGCGCATGCGCAAGGCAAACACCGCAAGTTTGAAGGTGCTGGAGTCAGCCACCACTGCAGGGCAAGGCACCCTTATGTGGGTGTGGCACCCTGGAGTGGGGCATGGAAGATTGGTGGGGGCCCTGGGGTGGGATGAGGGTGTGTACACTACAGGCAGAATGGGAGCCCAGGCTCAGCTCTGCCACAGAAATTGATTCAGAAATTACAACAAAGTGCTTCACCCTCTTATAGCAACCTCATTTTAACAGAAAGGCTAAGACCGCTAACTCCCTCCACTTGCTGCTGAATTTCCTGCTCATGTGGAAAGATGTACTGTGTCTCACAAGTTAGAAGCCAATTCTCTTATTATTTTCATTGGTATAATATTTCCCTCTCAGGGAATGAATTACGAGAACCCAAGTGTTAGAGCGAATGATGCCTGAGCAATGGGAATAATAATATTTACCAGCCTTCATACGGTGCAGAGCTTTTGAAATCCCTTGAATAATAAAGGGGATATAAAGTCCTTTGCACAGTGTCCAGTGCAATGGAACTTCTAAATTAAGTTATCTGGCACTGCCTTGCTGTAAATATTAAATGATAATAGGGTACTTGTGTTCTCTGCATGCTCAGTGTCCCAGTCTTGAGTTCCTTTCTTTCTAAATTTTCCTTATGCAAATAATGTTGGTGAAGTCAGGGGTACTATTTATATGAGTAAAGACTAGTCTGATGTGTAAGAATTGTAGGATTGGTCCCCTTATTTCAAGTGCTTTTGTGGGGCTTTCAAGGGGAGCTTTCATCTCTTTACAAATCAAACAAACAATATGGCACATGACAATTTAGCAACTTGCGTTAATTATCAAATTAACATTTAGTTTTACTCCACTAAGCACTGGAGTGTAGTGGATACTCTCATTTCAGTCCCCGATCTCTAATGTAAAACTTAAACTATGCCTGTGTTGCTCAGTATTCTATTTTCCACTCCCCTGATTTTCCCTATTATATCCCCTTTATGAGGTGGAAATAAACAGAGGTAAATATGAGAAGGATGGTGGTATCTAGAGAATACAGAGCACAGGTCAGTGATCCCCCTGACCACTGTTCCCACTTAGGGCTTCTTCAAATGAGATAATTTATCCTGGGGTAATTGCTTTGCTGAAAAATTTGCATTTTACCCTGGATGAAACATTAATAAACTAGCCCTGCTTCATCAGGGGTTAGTGCCTCCTGTGTTCTACAGAGAGAATGGCCCTGGAAAACAACATCTGTATAATTGCTCCAAGGAGGTATTTGACTGTGCAGTTCAATACAGTTTCCCCAAGCTTACTTACCACTTGGTCAAGCAATCTACTAAGGTAAATAATCACACACACACCCCCTAAAAAATAATAATATACAATTTGGGGTCGTTATTGCTTGTCTTGTTTTCTGAAATTGAGGGTAATGCCAGAATCATGTTTTTAAGTTTGTCTGCAACCAGAAGAACTGGTTAACAACACTATATATGTCTGGCATGGAAAGGTTGTAGAGAGAGGTCCCTGCCCTGAGAAATTTATAATCTAGGATAGATGAGGGAGAGCAGACAAAGGGAAGGGGGCATATAGGGAGAGACAAGGATCCATTCATGAAGTTGAGAAGACACAGGTGCATGTGTTTAGTTACAAGCAGAGACATTTTTTAAAGAAAGAAATCTGAGAACCTCTGGAATTTAGCATGTATATCACATGATTTAAAGCAGGGATGGGGAATTTTTCCCTCTCATGAGCTACTTTGAAAACTAGCAGAAGTTTCTCAGGCCATCAAGTCCTTATGCTAGATCCAGCTGGTGGGCCACCAGTTGAACAGGTGAAATGAATAGCATATGAATAGCATATTTTGTATTTGTGGATAATTACTTGCATCTTCAGGATAGCCCTCTGAATAGCATTTGCATTCAAAACAAATACTTGTTTATCCATTTATTTGGTTAATCTTATTTTGGTTATTCAATTCGGTTCTGTGGTTATTTGGTTGTTTCATTATGGTGCTGCTTAGCACATTCACAGTAAAGGAATAAAAAGAACAGCTGGAACTGATATATCCTAGTTATCCAAGCAAAGCAGCACAAATACCCACTTGCTTGGAATTGGTTTGAAGCAGCCAAATTTGACAGATAATACTGGTTTGACCACTATTGCTTGTTCCTTTTTGGGGGGTGGGGATGGTCTACATGAAATACTGTTTCATGCTGATTGTAGGTGACACTTTAATTGTGTTGAAAACAGTGCTAAATCAAGTGAAGGTGGGACCCCATGTAAGAAGGTAAGAGCAGCCAAAAATTGTTTTAAAAGCATATACCATAGCTGCAGCAAGGGTAAACAGACAAAAAATATAAGCTTTTCAAAAAAAAAATTGTGACAAAATTTGTTGACTAAGGACACATTTAAAATACTTGCTGATTTTGCACACAGCCTTGTGTGGTTTTAGTGTTTTTGAAGGAGGAAATAGCGAGGGATGTGCAAAAGGACTTCCGGGGAACTTCCGGGTTCCACCAGAAGGCCTACAGCGTCCTGACGCCGGCAGCCACAGCCGGCGCTGAGGCCGCCGGACCGCCCGCCGCCGCCGCAGAAACACCCAAAGGTAAGCGGCAAGCACGCTGTAGGGGTGATCCCTGGGTGGGGTGTTAAACCCCCCCCCCAGGGATCGAGTCATACTTACCGGCGGCTGCGGGGACGCCGCGGCCGCTGGTGCTGGGGGGTGGGCTCGCCTTCGCCTCCGGGTCCGGGTCTTACTCTGTTCTTTTTTTAAACAAAAAGCCAGGCTGGGCAGGGTGGGTGGGGGGTGTCCCCCCTTCCACCCGCGCAGCCTGGACTCGGGGAGGGTTTTTCTTTTAAAAACTGTTTGGCTGGGGCTTTAAATTTTTTTACATTGCAGCCATTTTTAAATGGCTGCGGTACCCCGGAATCCGGTACCAGGTCCGGATTACCGGGCCGAATCCGATAATGCCGGTACGCCCAATACAGGCATTATCGGATACCGGATTCTACCGGTTTCCCACCCCTAATGGAGACCATTAAACTACTTGAGGCCAAATGCAAAGATCAAGAAAACAGGGCGAGAAGATCTAACTTAAGATTTGTAGGGGTCCCTGAAGGGATGGAAGGGTAAGACATGGAACAATTCATATGGAAAATAATAGAAAGTGTCTTCCCAGAAGAGCCAAGTGCTCATAAACCAAAGATTGAAAAAGCCCATAGGGCCACGAGACCCAAGCCCAAGGAGGGGGAACCCCCACGTGCCATCATTGTAAAATTCCTGAAGTTTCAAAATAAAGAGAAGATTCTAAGGATGGCAAGGGAAAAGAACCCCCTAGACTTTCAAGGGACTAAAATCAGAATTTTCCCTGATTACGCAGGTGAAACAATGGTTAAAAGGAGAAAATGAGGGAAATACTTTGCAGAACTAAACCAGATGGATCTGAATCCTCAATTATGGTTTCCAGCCCGTATGACAATCCTCTGGATGGAGAAGAGGAAAATCTTCACAGAACATGCTGAACTAGAGGAATTTATTCAAAAATAAAAGGCACCACAAGGAGATCCTAACTGAAGGGAAGTCCCTGATCCAGGCGAATCCAACAAAGGAAAGCGAGGAATACATTTGTTGATATTGGGTTATGCCCATTCCCCCATACACCCACAGTCTATGCATGGGGCTTATATACTGTGTGGTTGGTTACCCGGTTGGTATAGAGGGTGTAAGGAGATTATTTTAACAGCCCCTGAGGGGATATAGAAAGAAATATTTAGTAAAGGCAAAACAAACAAAAAAAGGGGGGGAGGAGGGGGAATACAGGAAAAGTAAAAGCAATGGGAGTAAGCATGGAGGGTTCATGCTCAGTGTATGAAAACAAAATGAGAAAACACGACCAAATCCTCAGAGGGGAGAAAGAGGGAATGAAAAGGAGTGTATATAAGTTACAAGTTGTAAAAGTGTTTGTAGGATTCAGGGATAAAAGAGATGCAGGAGGCTCAAAAGCAAATCCTTCCAACTCCTGGGTGACATGATAAAAATAATGTCCCTAAATGTGAGGGGTCTTAACAACCCTATCAAATGAAAGTGAACTAAGCAGTTGATTAAGGATGAAGGGGCTGATATTTGTTTTCTCCAGGAGACACATTTTAGGGATAATGATTGCTTTAGATTTAAAGACAAATTTCTTGGAGAATTATTCACCACATGTGACCAACAAAAGAAGAAAGCGGGAGTTTTAATTGGAATCAAAGCCAATGGAGCATTTAAATTGAAACGGGAATTTAAGGATAACATAGGACGGTTTCTCCTGGTGGTAGGGGATTTGGAAGGGAAAAGGGTCACGCTGGTCAATATATATGCACCTAATGAAAGTACATATGAATTCATGAGACAGGTACTGCCCATAAGAGAGAAACATACAGAAGGGATTTTGATTTTACAGGGCGATCTTAATGCTTGCTGGGAAGAAAAAGATCACTCTAATACTAAGACACCGGGGGCATGGCAAAGGAAATTAGACTCCTTGCTTAAAGTTAGCAATCCAGAGGATGTGTGGAGACATGAATCCCAGGGGAAGGGACTATACCTAATACTCATCGGTTCACAATGTTTACACTCATTTTGATTATTCCTTCCTTGATAAAAATGAGGTACGACGATTTAGGGCATGCTATATCAAGCACAACGCACTATCAGATCACGACATGGTCATTACCAAGTTGAAATGAAAATACACAAAGATGGATGGCAATTATCACGTGGCTGGTTAAAAAATAAATTATTTCTAGAACAAACCCAACTAGAACTCAAGGAGTATGTTGAATTAAATGAAGGTACAATTGATAAGCAAGCAACCTTATGGGAAGCGGCTAAGGCTGTAATCAGAGAGGAAATGATAGCTCTTAAGGCTTCACTATGCAAAAAAAAATAGGGAATATTTGAAAGAACTGTACAAAGAACTGAAAGCTTTGGAATTGATTAACAAAAGCAACCCCACTAAAAAGAGGGCGAGACAAATTGCTAAAATTAGGGAGCAAATAAATATGAAAGAAATTGAGAAGACAACCTCCCAGCTTAAACAATTGAAGGGTTTTTATTTTACACATAACAATAAGACAGGAAAAACATTAGCCAGACTTGTTAAAAAGCAAAATAAGAAATCACATGTCTCTTCTTTACAACAGGCTGAGGGGCAGTAAAATAACAGATGATGAGGGCATTCATCAAGAGTTCTTAAAGTATTATCAAGCACTGTACTCCTCTTCAAATCCAGACCCTGAAAAGATAAAAGACTTTTTAAACAAATATGAACTTCCAAAATTAAATGTATATCAGGTTAGTTACCTCAACAGACCTACAGAACTGGACAAAATTAAAAAGGTCATCAAAAGTCTACCTAATAATAAGGCAGCAGGCCCAGATGGGCTACCAGCTGAATTCTATAAACATACTGTGAATGAGATAGCTCCCCACCACCTAGTAAGTATATATAATGAAATCCTAAAAGAAGGGACTATGCCAAATTCATTTTATGAGGCCAATATCACCCTGATACCAAAACCAGGGAAACCAGCAGACAGGTGCAAGAATTTCCGGCCAATCTCTACTAAATTTTTTTCTAAAGCGCTCTCTATTAGATTGGCGGCAATTATAGGGGAATTGATAACTGCAGACCAGGTGAGCTTCATTCCAACGCGATTGGGATTTGACAATATATGTAGGGTCCTCAATATCATGCACCACCTGGGTAGTTCAAAGGAGCAGGTGGCGATCATTCTGCTTGAGGCAGAGAAAGCCTTTGATTGCACTAAGTGCCACACACAGATCCTGAATAAAATGGGCTTTGGGGGAGCCTTCACTAGATGGATAAGGGCGATATACAAGGAGCCAAAATCCAAACTAATTGTCAATAGCTGCTAGTCGGATGCATTTAGACTGGATAGAGGCACCAGGCAAGGCTGTCCATTGTCCCCACTCTTGTTTGATTTAGTTCTGGAAGTCATGGCAATAGCAATAAGACAAGAAAAAAAAATGCAGGTATTAAAATAGACACAGAACATAAAATAGCAATGTATGCAGATGACACGGTGTTATTTTTAGGGGACCCAGTAAATTCCACTCCACCACTTATGCAATTGATAAGTGAATTTGGGATGATATCAGGATATAAAATAAATACAATTAAATCCTATGCACTAATTTATGGAGAAAACGAAAGACAGAGAGACAAGATAAAGGGGGCTTTACCCTTTCCAGAGGAAAGTTGGGCTTGGTTGGGCACACTTCATTCAATCATTGCAATAGGTGGTACAGGGAGACACACAGGCAGGGGCACATAATTACCTTGTGTGCTATTTCCGACTCATTCTGGTAGGTTTGCTGCTGGACATGGGTATTGAGCATGAGCACAGATGAGATCTCCTGCTGGTTCTGGCAGGTGGCAGCTTGATCTAGATGCACCTCTTACACACACCCCATCTCTCTTGTTCTAGCAGCGGGGAGCCTATCTGTCCCTCTCTCTCTGGACATATACTGCAGGTGACGGCATGGGTAGAAGCGTGTCTGTCTCTCTCCTTCTAGCAGTGGGGAGACTTTCTCTCCATGAGCAGCAGGTTGCTACCTCTACCTTGTAAAAAAAAAGGTTCTTCACGCTGGCTCTCATCATTCTCACCACGTCACCCTGTGTTCCATCCCCACATGGACTTGTCTCATATCCCTAGAAAGGGTTGGGTGGAACTGTCACTCTGAAAGGGGAGGGTGCTTTTTAGCCTAGAGAGGAGCTCAAGGCCATCAGAGCAGGTTGCTGCCTTAAAAACTACAGGGTGGCTTAGTTTTATGGAAGAAGGGGACCCTGAGCAATATATCCCAGACCTTTGTTTATTTAACCCAGGCCTGCACAACATGTGGCCCACATATAGATAGGCCCACCTATCCACTGCTTCTGGATGCAGTGGACTGACGGCCCAATAACCCAGATGTTTGATGGTTCTTGGGACTGGAGTGGCTGCTTCAGGAATGACAACCCATGGGAGTTGAATGATGTCCCTAGAATTAGTGCTTGATTGCGCACACTTCATTCAATCATGCAATAGGTGGTAGCAGGTACAGGGAGGCACACAGGCAGGCACATAATTACGTTGTGTGTTATTTCCATCTTGTTCGGGTAGGTTTGCTGCTGGACGTGGGCATTGAGCATAAGCACAGATGAAACCTCTCGCTGGTTCTGGCAGGTGGCAGCTTGAGCTGGATGCACCTCTCCCCCTCAACCCCCATCTCTCTCATTCTAGCAGTGAGGAGCCTCTCTCCCTCTCTCTGATCATGTACTGCAGGTGACAGCATGGATGGGAGCGTGTCTGTCTCTCTCCTAGCAGTGGGGAGACTTTTTCTATCTCCACGAGTAGCAAGTTGCTACCTCATAAAAAAGGGTTCTTTGCGCTTTCTCTCATCATTCTCACCACGTCACCCTGCATTCCATCCCCACAGGGACTTGTCTTATATCCTTAGAAAGGGTTGAATGGAACTGTCACTCTGAAAGGGAGAGTGCTTCTTAGCCTAGAGAGGAGCTCAAGACCATCAGGACAGGCATGCCATGGTGGTGTGCAGTTGCTTGGGCACGAGAAGCAGGTTGCTACCTCCTAAAAAAAAGGAACTTCGTGCTGGCTCTCATCATTCTCGCCACGTCACCCTGCGTTCCATCCCTGCATGGACTTGTCTCATATCCCTAAAAATGGTTGGGTGGAAATGTGTGGGGGTGCCAGAGAGAGAGAGAGAAGCTCTCTGGCAGTGGGCAGCAGCGGATGCCTTTTATACTAGAGGACCTTGAGAAGTTGATGATGGGTCCTGGGACTGGAGTGGCAGCTTCTGAATGCAGTGGACGGACAGCCCCCCATGACTGGAACGGCAGCCCCAGAACCCTGATGGTGGGTCCTGGGACTAGAGTGGCAGCTTCTGGATGTGGTGGAAAAAAGTCCTCCCTGCCTGGAACGTAGGCCCTAGAAACCTAATGGTGGGTCCTGGAGTGGAGTGGCTTATTTTTGATGCAGTGAAATGACAGCTCCCCGTGAGCGGAATGACGGCCCCAGAACCCTGACGGTGGGTCCTGGGACTAGAGTAGCACCTTCTGGATGCAGTGGAATGACAGCCCTCCCTGCCTGGAATGTAGGACCGAGAACCCTGATGGTGAGTCCTGGGGCTGGAGTGGCTGCTTCTTGATACGTTCACAGGGAGCCATCATTCCACTGCAAAGCAGGCCCTAGAACCCTGATGGTGGGTACTGGGGCTGGAGTGGCTGATTCTAAATGCGGTGGAATGACAGCCCTCCCTGCCTGGAACATCAGCCCCAGAACCCTGATGGTGGGTCCTGGGGCTGGAGTGGCTGCTTCTTGATGCTGTGGAATGATAGCTCCCCGTGAGCGGAATGACAGCCCCAGAACCCTGATGGTGGGTCCTGGGACAAGAGTGGCAGCTTCTGGATGCAGTGGATGGACAGCCCTCCCTGCCTTGAACGCAGGTCTCAGAACCCTGATGGTGGGTCCTGGGGCTGGAGTGGCTGCTTCTTGATGCTGTGGAATGATAGCTCCCCGTGAGCGGAACGACGGCCCCAGAACCCTGACGGTGGATCCTGGGACTAGATTGGCAGCTTCTGGATGCGGTGGAACAACAGCCCTCCCTGTTTGGAACGTAGGCCCCAGAACCTTGATGGTGGGTCCTGGGGTTGGAGTGACTGCTTCTTGATGCAGTGGAATGACGGTTCCCTATGACTGTAATGTAGGCCCCAGAACCCTGATGGTGGGTCCCGGGGCTGGAGTGACTGATTCTTGATGTGGTAGGATGACAGTTCCCTGTGAGCGGAACAACGGCCCCAGAACCCTGATGGTGGGTCCTGGGACTAGAGTGGCAGCTTCTGGATGTGGTGGAACGACAGTTCCCTGTGAGCGGAATCATGGCCCCAGAACCCTGATGATGGTTCTTGGGACTGGAGTGGTAGCTTGTATCAGTTTGTGGACAGTACCGCATGGGGAGCAGCTGGAGGTCGGGCATGTTTCTGTGTTGGGTGTGCCAGAGAAAGAGAGGCTCTCTGGCAGCGGGCAGCAGAGGAGGAGCATCAGAGGAGCAGGCAGATGGGCAGGTGGGAGCTTGGCAGCAGCAGCAGCAGCAGCATCGGCATGTTTTTGTGGAGTGGTGCCAGAGCTGTGTGGTGTGTGTTGGTTTTGGTTTGGTTTGTTGGCTGTGTGGTTGTGGTTTTTTTAAATGGAGAAGAAGGTGACCAGTGCCACCACCATTAAACGCCGGGCCTGAGGGAAGGCCAAGGTGGCAGAGCCGGTGGTGGAGGAAGAGGTTCCTCTGGCTGCTGCTGGACCTTCGGTGGTGGAGGAGGAGCCAGAGCCAGAAGGAACAGGAGGTGCTGCTGCCACTGCTGCCAGGTTTGTCAACTTTTTTTTTTTACTTTGAGAACAAGAAACTGAAGGCTCTATCCGTTAGAGAGAGCTCACTGGCATGCGGGTGGGTGCATGGGTGGTGGGCATCAGTCAGACACAAACAGTGGGCTTCAGCGGGTATCAGAGGATGTCTGCCACAGAGAGAGAGGGTACTGTAGTGTGTAGGGCTCTTCCAGCAGTCAGGCACCAGCAGCACCCCCACCCAAACATGTGCCAGGCTAGCAAGGGTCTCCACTCTCCAGTTGCCATCCCATTCCCTATGCACCCCCAAATAAGGGCAGGATTTGCACGTGCCAGCCACCAGGGTCTTTCCAGTTGCCATCCATAGCGCCCCAAGGAGGGCAGGATTTGCACATGCCAGCAAGGGTACTTCCAGTTGCCATCGCTACTAGCACCCAAAGGACAGGATTTGCACATGCCAACCAGGGTCTCATCCCTCCGCAGCACCCAAAGAAGTGCAGGATTTGCATGTGCCAGCCAGGGTCTCCCCCATCTGCAGCACCCAAAGAAAGGCAGGATTTGCACGTGTCAGCCAGGGTCTCATCCCTCCACAGCACCTCAAGAAGGGCAGGATTTGCATGTGCCAGCCAGCCAGGGTCTCCCCATTGCCATCCCAAGCACCCCAAGGTGGGCAGGGTTTGCACGTGCTAGCAAGGGTCTCATCCCTCTGCAGCACCTAAGGAGGACAAGATTTATCTCCGGTTGCCACAGCTACTAGCACTCAAGGAGGACAGGATTTGCAAGTGCCAGCCAGGGTCACATCTCCCGTTGCTATCGCTACTAGCACCCCAAGGAGGGCAGGATTTGCATGTGCCAGACAGGGTCTCTCCATTGCCATCCCAAGCACCCCAAGGAGGGAGGACTAGAGGCATCATCATAAATGCATGATATTACTTTGGTGTTCTTAATGTGTTCCCATTTCAGAGAGGAAT
>QEPC01002402.1:201264-213775 GCA_003113815.1 Sphenodon punctatus | reverse complement strand
GGGACTGGTAGTTGCAAAATTGCATAAAAGCTTCATTCTCACTAGCGCTGAAACGAGAATGAAATGAGAATTTCGCAAGAATCTCAAATGGTCTTTGCTAGGGGTGGGAATTCCGTTTCGCCTGAGATCCAATATTTGGGTGTATCGGCTTAATCCGATAAATCCGATATTTACCTGTACCGGCATACCGGATTTTTAACATTGGCCATGGTACCAGATTTTTTACATTGCGACTATTGACTTCAATGGCCGCAATGTAAAAAATCTGGTACCATGGCCAATGTTAAAAATCCGGTATGCCGGTACAGGTAAATATCGGATTTATCGGATTAAGCCGATACACCCAAATATTGGATCTCAGGCGAAACGGAATTCCCACCCCTAGCAAAGACCATTTGAGATTCTTGCGAAATTCTCATTTCATTCTCGTTTCAGCGCTAGTGAGAATGAAGCTTTTATGCAATTTTGCAACTACCAGTCCCACCTACAGTCAAAAAAAAAAAGAATCTGAGGTCTGTGGCACCCCTTTTGTCAAGCCCCTCCCCCCCAACACATATGTTTAGGTTGCTTGCTCTCCACTGCCCTGTGCTCGCTGTGGGCCCAATTAGGCCCACCTCCTGTTCCCTTTTCCCAAGGTCCAGAAGAACTGACTGCAACAATTCATAGTTCTCCTGCCCCCACAACCCACAAGAGGTGTGTGGCACCCCACCCCCCCAAATGCAGAGGCCCTGTGCCTCCACAGCATATGCCTTTAGATGACTTCCCCTCAGCTCCACTCCACATCCTCGCTGCCCTGTACTCGCTGTGTCCTCCTCCCAAACCTATACATTTTTGCCATTTTCAGCAAAATTCTCTGGAGAAAGGCAAGATCTCTGTTTTTCTCTGGTTTTCCATCTTAAACAGAAAACTAGGAACCCTGATCATAACACCCCCTTTGTCATATTTGTTTAAGACAGTGCCAACAGAAAGTTGTACTATGATAAAACTTCAAACAACATACATTATAATAGTGGCTAACTTAATTGTGAAACAACTGTTCTTCTGTGATGGAAATTGGATTATTCAACAGCCACTCAGTACTTATCTTGTGGGTGGTTTAACGTTACTGCATGTGTGAGTACTTCTCATGGTATGAGGAAGGGTTGCTGCTCTTTGTGTGTCATTGTTCTCTGTTCTGTTTGTACCTTCAAAATGTTTGGGTGGTTTGTTCTACAGGTTTTATCTCTGCTGTGTGAGAGTTGGGCTGTGGACTCTTTTTCCTCCATATCTCATTGGATGAAAACAGACATGCATGTAACTCCATTTTAACACTGTCTTAACATTTCTTATGCATGTTGCAGGACTGTATTGGTCTCCTATGCAGGTCTGCAACATGCATAATTAATGTTAGTGTGGAGTTAAGTGGTGTTAAAGCAGAGTTAGGGTTCATGTCTGATTTTACTAGGGTTGCACTGAATATTAAAAACAAACAAACAAAAAACTCTCACAAATGTTTCCAAGGTTCCGAATGCTGAGACCAAGTTTTTGGTCACCACTTGAAACTGTTGCTGAGGACTTGGAAATTGGATCTTGGAAAATCTCAGAACTTGGAAAATCTCAGAACTCAGAATCTTGGAACTTGGAACCACAGGAATCAGCACCTCAGCCAAAAACCACACCATAACCAGCAAGTATGGCCCCCTTGCCTCATGCCTCTATGCAAGCTCTGTGGTGTGCCCAACAGCACCCAGAACCTGCCAGTGGGCAGATCCAGGAGAAACCAGATGCAACCTGCCCCCCACCACCACACCATAACCAGCAAGTATGCCCCCCTTGCCCCATGCCCCTATGCAATCTCTATGGTCCACTCCACAGCACCTGGTTCCTACCAGCAGGCAAAGAAACCAGATGCAACCATGCCAAAAAACATACCCTAATCAGTAAGTATGCTTCCTTTTCCCCATGCCCCTATGCAATCACTGTGGTGCACCCCACAGCATCTGGTGCCTGTCAGCAGGCAAAGAAACCAGATGCAATCATGCCAAAAATACACCATAATCAGTAAGTATGTGTGGCAGAGTGCTGCCACAAACTGCCTTATAGAGCAGGGCTAAGGCAGTTTTAAAAGGAAAACGGACACTGACTCTTTAAGAAGCCAGTAGGAGCCATGAACTAGGCCTGTATAAAGGAAGGCTAAGGAGCTTAACCTAGCAGATGACTGGAGACAGCATTTGGCTGGAGACAGAGCTCTCTCAGATCCAGGCTGCCAAGGGCTAGGAAGCCCCAACCTAGGTCCAGCAGGAGGACCTCACCAGTTACTCAAGGTCCAAGCTGTTCCAGAGTGCATAGGCTGCAGCTCCAGAAAGGAGACAGAAACACTACACAAAGGTTTGCTTGTTCCTAACTCGACTTTTTGTTATAATTATACTTTATGTTTAAGAGGGACCCACCCTTCATGGGAGAAGCCCTCACTTGGTGGGTCTAGGCCTGGCTGAAGGGGAAGTGTGAGGATGCCAGGTTCAAATGTAAGCCACCCCAGGTTGGGATCGGGGACACCCCCGAATCCTGTGCAGGACCAGGCTAATTCCCCAGTGCAAAGATTGAGGGTCCCTGCCACAGAATGCTTCCTTTTCCCCTGCCCCTATGCAAGCTCTATGGTGCATGGGTGTTAATGGTGCACGTGATCAATCACTGTCCTGCCAGAAGGCAGATCCACAAGCCCCCTCCCAAAAAAACCACACACCATATTACAACCAGTAAGTTTCCTCATGCCCTTATGCAAGCTTGTGGTGAGCAGGTGGCACTAGTGCCCCAGAGTACATGGTCCCTGCCCTGCCAGCAGACAGATCCACAAGTCTCCCCAAACCCACTAATATAATAACCATTGCCCTATGCCCAAACAACCATTTTAAAATATAAAAAGCAGAGTGTAGTAAACCCCAGCACTGCCGCTATGGTCAGCCCCCTGCCCCTTTAAAATTTTGTGCATGAAAATGAGGAGTCATAGTTACATAGAAGAGCAGGGTAGCACACAGCCAGGCTGAGTTCACCAGACTGACCAAAAGAGTGAAAAATGCCCAAATGCCCACTTTTATTTTGCCCCTGGCAGCCAATCAAAAACTGTCCTGTGCTTTTCTGCCCCTCACCTGTCCCCTCCCATTACCCCCATGCCTACCAAATAAGGCAGTACGTTTTGTTTCCCAGCTCAGTGAAGCTCAGGTCAGGGAGCGGGTCACACAGGTTACGTCAGGGGTCCTGAGATCTCCCAATGTCTGGCAAAATGCACAGCTGCAGCCATGCAGAGAAACACTCTATCAAGCAAAACTGAGTGCACCGAGTACTGGACCTATTCCTTGGAATCTTGAAACTTGGAAGTTCTGAAGCGAGTACCCTGATCCTCGGTACATTCCAAATAAATTTGAAGATGGGGTTGCAGCACTAGTTTTCTGATTGTTAGGGGAATATGAAGTTACTTCTTGTTCACCGCAGGATATTCATTGCTTATAGATGGTTGTATCAGATGGATACATTTATTATTTTGGTGGTTTGTCCATCCACTTGCATTGGTATAGGAGTGAGGATTTACCTGCTCTATACATGTTGCCCATATCCAGGTGCCAGCTTTGTCTAGATGGAATAATCACACTTCTACTGGTTCTCCAGACTTTAGCTCTGCAAGGTACCCTGTCATAGGGTAAAAACAGAAGTGTGGCCAGCGTGGTGGTGACCCAACCCAGGTTGGGAAGCTGCGGTATACATGGTCTGGATTTGGGCACCGAACACACATGCCCGCAGCCAGGGAGAGTGGGGAGCACACCAAACATGTGGCTGGCTGTTCCCACCCCTGCACTGCACCTAGTGCCCTGTCCTTTGTCATGACAGGCAGCCATGGTGAACCCAATCTGGGCTGTGTCTCTCAGCCTGGGAACAGACAGGATAGCGCACTGTAGCCGGCTTTGGCCCAGACGGGTGAGTCTTAGCTTGGGTGGTTTCCCAAGGCCAGGCTAGCTGCCAAAATAGCCCAGGACAAGCCCAGGACAACATCTGGGTGTGCAGGTGAGGTCCAAGCCAAAACGTGACAAAGCGGGCCACAGTAGTCCACTGTCACAAGGTTAATGTGTTCACTCATGGTGGTTGACAGAAGAGACTTCTGTCTTGTGTGTACAACATGGAATTCTAGCTGGTATGCCTTTCCTTGGTGTACTGCCTGTAAAACACACTGTCCTAGAAGTGTGAGGATGGTGCCATCCAACAGCTCCAATCTGTATTTGCTTGGTTGCAGCTCTGTTGCTGTCATGCATAACACTGAGAAGACTTTGTAGCCCATCATATTCACAGATGTGCCACTGTCTGTTTGGCATTTAATCTCTTGTTTTTTCCAATGCTTCAGTGTTGCATTGCAAAGTGCCAGGATAAGCTTCATAAGCCATTTGGAATTCTTTGCATGTATTGTCCTGATATCATATACATAAACTACTTCACTAGTAGAGTTGCTGCTTAGTTCATCAATGGGTATTTTCAGACGTTACGAGATCACGCTCAAACACAGACAATACCCTGTGGTGGGGAATGGTCCTGTAACATCTGTTTGAGTCTTGCCAGATGTTCACCACAGTGAACCTCCGGTGGGAATCAAAATAACCTCGTCCGGGGACCATGGCCGAAAGCGTGGTTAGCTGAACCATGGCCCGGAATCAGCGGTGGCCCGGACAACGGGTCGGAATTGGATGCAGCAGCTGAATAGGCTGCTGTGCCCACCCATCTCCCAGAGGACGGGCGGATGGGGGAGAGTGGGGAGGTGGGGCTGTGCGGCCACATGTTGCGCCACGCGGCTCCCCCCCCCGATTCCCCGCTGGGATCAGCCGGCACATCTGCTGGCCGTGAAAGCAGGATTCCGGTGGGGAATCAAATGGGTGATTCCATGACGGGGCGAAAGCCGCCCCGTCACATCTTAAAATGCCCAATGTCCATCCTCACTATGTGATGTGTTGATTTCCTTTGCTTGCTTTGACTGCAGACTCTGGCATTGTGCTTTTTCTTTCCACTGCTTCTGCATATAGTGCCATGAGCTGGACATCTGCCAACTTAATGTCTTGTCCCACAATACCCACAGTTCTCAGTGTGAGGAGTGTTTGCCTTTCTCACTATGCTGGCATGGTATTTTTTGCATTTTCTTAGAATTCCTGAATTTGTATTCACATCACATGGGGCATTTTTACACACACCTTAAAGTTCTGGATTTTTCAATCTTCTGGGTTTACAAGTCCAGAAGTAAGTCTGGATGAATTTTCCACACACACACTGCCCTGAGGCAGCCTAAAGTAGCCGCAGCTGTAGACATGACAGGCTGCCATGGAAACCAAGTGACCACAGCTGCCTGGAGCAAAGCAGTTTACCAGGAGAACTTTTTACACACAAAAGTTCTGGGAGAAGTTCTACGCAGAAGTTCAAAGAGCCGGATGTTTTTAGACAAACAGAAAGTTCCAGATGTAACAGCAAACATCCAGGAGAAATGTGTGTGTAAAAACACCCATCATCTCAGTCTCTGGTGTGCTTATCATTTTGATGAAAGGGGCAGCCGATCTGCACATGCGCAGTGGGCATTTTGTATATGCACAGACCAGCTGCCCTTTTCTAAAATGGCAGCAATGCTGCCACCACCATTTATTTTTTTTGAATGGTTCACATGCGTAGAACAGTCAGCAGTCATTTTGTGCATGAGCAATGATTTTTTAATTACTTTTTAAATATATATATATATATATATATAGATTGATTGATTGATTGATTTAAATATGGATCCATAATCCAAATCCACAATGAAATCCAGAAATTACAGATCCAGATCCGCAACAGATCGGAATCCATAAGTGACTCCAGATGCCCACCCCTAACGAACACCAACCATTTGCTCTCTTTACATACCCTGCTCAAAGTGACACGTACATGTTTAACCTGGGGCCGCTTGCCTTCATGGACAGGACTGAATGGTAACTCTGCAGCAGACAGAATAAAATACCCTGGATATAGCAGTATAGGTCAGTTCTCAAAAGCAGCAGAACTCCAAACAGAGGGGGAATAACATAATTAAGGTACAATTCAAATGGACATTCTGTGTCATTAATTTTGACTATGTGCTCAGAATCTTTATTAAGCATTTATATAGCACTTTCCATGTCCTTCTTACCTTACATGCTCCCAGATGAAGAAACAAGAAAAAGCACTGAAAAACCCTTAAAATATAGATATTCTCAGTAACATCAGGTCACTTAGGGAGTGAGAGACAAAATTCAAAGGGGCTACCAGTATTTTCCCCTATCAGAGATATAATAAAATTACACAAGCCTATGGGTGAAAACAGACATGACGCTAACCACCCTTTAACCACCCTTGGTGGTCAATTATGCATGTTTCAGGGCTGACTAGGGCACCAATACAGCCGTGCAACATGGGGTATTTTCAGACGTTACGAGATCACAGTGAACCACGGTGAATACCCACCTGTGGTCACTGTGACTTGCACGTCTGTTTGGCGGCCGCCAGATGTTCGCCACACTTAATCCCCACATGGGGTGAGTTTCAACAACGCTTCCCGGGCTAGCCGCACCAATTCCCCGGGAAGCGTGGTGAAAGTGATCCCCGGCGGGGATCAAAGAAAAGTAACATCTGGTCGGTCGCCATGGCCCGGAAGCACCGGCGGGATTCCGGGCTTTGGTGGATTCGACCAGACGCTGTGGCGGCATTGGCCCCGCCGCACGCTCGTCTCCCCAGAGGGTGGGCGACGGGGAACGTGCGCCGCACGGCCCCACTCCCTCCCCAATTCCCCGCCGGGATCCCCCGGCACGTCTGTTAGGCCATGATGGGATCGTCCCGACGAGTGATGACTTTATTGTTTTCATGACGGGGTCAATCGGCCCCGTCACGTCTGAAAACACCCATGCATAACTAAACACCAAGGGTGGTTAAAGGGTGGTTAATGTCATGTCTGTTTTCACCCTATGTGAAAAGCTACTTTTCACACTACAGAAGAGACTTAATATAACAAATCAGCAAATAAATCCTTTGGAAAAACTGGATCCTTTTCCACACCTGGAGCACCAGTTTGTGGCGGTGGCCAGAAGACTTTTCCCCAACCCCATCTGTTGAGAGGGCCATCTCCTTTTCTGTCAGAGTTCAATCAGTAGGGAAGTGCGAACAGAACCAAGTTCGGAAATTCAGTTTGGTTCGGTTCAAAAATCGAGTTCGGTTCAAAAGTTCAGTTTGGTCGACCGAAATATTCAATTTCGGTCGAATACCAAACTTCCGAACCGAGTTCATACATTCAAAACTGGGTTTTTTGGCCTTCTAAACTGGTTCGAATTCGACCGAACAGTTCGGTCGAATTCGAGTTCTGTTCAAAAGTTCGGTTCAGTCAACCGAACTATTCAAGTTCGGTCCAAACTTCTGAACCGCGCTCGCACATCCCTATCAATCATGCCACTGGAGGCAGTGCTAAGCCTTTCTTATTGGCACAGCATATGGAAAGTGGCGTTAGGGAGTGAGATGGGAGGGTTCATGGGTGAGGGTGGGTTAATGGATGAGGTGTTAATATGGAGTTCTGCTGTAGTCGTATATTGTTTGTTTTTGTTTACAAATAACCCTGAGCCTTGGGGGAAGGGTGGGGTAGACAATCAATTAAATATATAAATACAGAGATAAATAGATACCAGATGACTGCTCTCCACTGCTTGACATCCCGCTTGCTGAGGGTGGATCTGAAGGTGTGTAGTGGAGCCAGAAATCCAGCATTTCTGGATTGCTTTTGCCCCTTCAGAGTGCCCATGGGACTATAGTGGGAAATGTTAACCTCTACAGAACTACTGGTAGAATGAACACTGATCATTCCATTCCCCAGATATCCACTGAGTATTTGTGGGAAATGATCCCCCCACAGACAGACCCCCTAGAGACTTGAGTAACAGGTAAATGTTGGATATATAGAACTACTGCAGATATACCTTGTAGCTAAGGGTATTAGATGAACAGAAAACTGTAAATGTTGATATTGGAACAATGTACTGAGGGGAGAGATTTCTTAAAAGAATCCCAACCCTCTGCAGGCACTGATGACTTGCACATTGCCCCCACTCACCTATCCCTTCCAAGGGGGCCATAACTGTGGCCTTTTGGGTTGTCGTGATGGATAATGGCTGAGAAGTTACATCTTGGACATCCTGGGTATTTTGGGACACCTTAGTGGTATACGAGCCCATGCATCCTGAGGCCCATGGGCTTTTGGCTGCCCAGAGACACCACCAGTCGACATGGCCCCCCAATCACCACACTTGCACTTGCACCTGCACCCACACCTGTCTGAGAGAGGACTCAAAACTCATGAAAAGGCTGCCATCTGGGCTTTTTTTGCTGTGAGATGATGGAATGGGTATTAGAGGGCGCATTTGTGGCACAGATAATTGTGCCACAGGGACGCTGTGGTTCTGGTGACCAAGTCAGGGTACAGGAACCACAGGTAGATGGGAGGGAGGGTGCAGGCATGAAGGTGTGATGGATAGGGGTTGGGGGCTGGATGGAAAGGACCCAGTTGTTGCTGGGTGTGCAGGGTAGGCTGAGGGTGAATGGCACTGGAGGATGGGATTGGGTGGGGTGGCAATAACTGCTAGTGGCCACAGGCATATGGAGACTGTGTCTGGCTGGTTCCTGCAGGCCCCACCATTGAGGACAATGAGCTGTTTTTCATTGTGCTTCAGAACCTTGCTGTGCTACTCAGCCATCCCCTTGATGGCATCCCTGTTCTCATCTGCGTGCCTGTCAGGGCTTCATACTAGGGTCATAGGAAGGGGCTAGAGAATGGTTGAGTGTGTAACACCATCTGACAGGGGTTTGAACATTCACTTGCCATGGGGTCATGGAGGCTGAGCAATGGACAAATGAGGAGGCATAGGGTGTTTTCAGACGTTATGGGGCCCATTGGCCCCGTACTGAAAACACCCTATCCATTCCCCGCCGGGATGACCCCGTCACACCGTATCAGACGTGCTGGGGGGATCCCGGCGGGGAATCTGGAAGGGGGCGGGGCCGCGTGGCACAATGTGTGGCCGCACGGCCCCGCCCCCTCCATGCGCCCCGCCGCCCGCCCTCTGGGGAGACAGGCGGGCGGCGGGGCCAATGAGGCCACTGCATCGGGCTGGATTCACCACGGCCCAGGATCCCAACGGTGATCCCAGGCCGTGGCGCCCAACCAGACGAGACGCTGGGGTTCACCCCGGCATGGAATTCCATTCAACACGCGACGGCCTCCGGCCCCGCCGCTTCGGCCGCTCACGTAGTGAATGTAATTCCACGCCGCGGTAACATCTGGGGGGAAACATCCGTTTCCCCCAACAGACGTTACGAGATCACAGCCACCACGCGGAATTGAGCGTGGTTGACTGTGATCTCGTAACTTCTGAAAACACCCATAGACTAGGAGTGGGGAAAATGTAGGGGTCCAGGGCCTGTAGTGGCTGCAGAGGTAGATATGAAAATAACACTTTATAGCATTTCCTACATTGTTGCTCACTTTGGGAGTCACTGTCCATTATCACAAGGGTCAGGGATTGAAAGATGTACTTCTACCGTCCCCAGGAAATGAAAGTGCACCACTGTTTGAAAAAAGCAACTTGTTTATTAGTGGCGTAAAAAACAATAGTGGAGCAAACAACATAAATAAATTCACAGTTAAATCACTGGGAAGAGGGGGGTTGGAGGTATTATGGAGCCATAGTAGTGGCTCCATAGTTAAGGTGGAACTAACTTTCTTCATTGAGAGGCCCATTGAGTTTAATGGGATTCCCAGGGGCAATTTCCTCTAGGTTTCAACCCACTGTTGATGGGGTTTTCTCATTGATTTTCCATGAACAGTGAATGTTGTTTGTATAGAAGAGTCAGGAAATGCTCAACGTAAATGCCACTGTTCACAGATTGTGCAATGGAAAGGTATAAGATGTTTAATTATTATTTTAAAGTACTGTCTATATGCTTTAACTTATACCTATGTCATGCACTCTTCCTTACGTATTTGGTTTGAGGACAAAAAATGAATACCACCCATAGCAGTGAGGTTGTTGTATGGTCTCTTTCTTTGCAGGTTGGGGGCAACACTAAAGCTAGGATGACATGTTCCTCCCTGTCCAATATTACATTGTTACTCTACTTTCAATGTGGAAAGAATTTCCCTTTTTAAACTTATATTCCACATCTCCATTCTGTGGCAACCGATCGAGTACATCTCCCCACTGCATAAGTGACTAAGAGCATGTAAGTATTTCAGCATGAAACAACCAGATGGACCAGTTTCTATGTCCTTACATTTAAATTTATTTTATTTGGGATCACCACCTACTCTAATCCACTACTTATCTGCCCCCCTCCCCCCACCAACCAACTAACCATCACTTCCCTCTCAGAGGATAGAAAATTTCTCACTTCAGCTGACCACCAATCCCCCCCAATTTAATCCACTAGCTTCCAACTGCATAGTCTGACCTCTACTACTACCCAATAAACCCCACTCACCCCCACAAAAATCACAAGACTCCTGACCACTATAATAATCATCATGACTCATAGCAAATTTATCTACGAGTGTGTGGAATGACAACTCCCATGCCCTCAAAAAAAAAAAAAACCCAGGAAAGAAGGTGTACTAATACACAATGGGGCAATAGAGCCTAGAACAACAAGGGGGTAGCTATGGTACTTATTACCATTATAGTAGTATTCCGCATAGTCTCTTTTCACTCCCCCCAATCACTTACATCACCCAAAATATTGACATTCCACCCATTTCTTATGGCATTCCTCCTATTATTCCACCAAGTTATTTCCTGCTGTACTCAATCCCTATGGCCTCTAGCCTGCCATTCTCTCCCTGCTGCCGTCATTATTCCACATCCTCTTCCTCCCCCAGTCCCAAAGATACATCTCCATTGTATCATTTCACAGTTTATTAGATACAATTTAATTTCAAATTAGCATTTATGTTTTCCCCAATGCTTCCATTGGCCATTCCATGGATTTCATGTCAATGGGTATTTTCAGATGTTATGAGATCAACCACGGTCAACCACGGACAATCCCCTGTGGTGGCGGATGGTCCCATAACATCTGATTGCTCACCACCAGATGTTCACCACGGTGAACCACCGGCGGTGAGCAAAATAACCATGCTTTCGAGGATGGTCCGGGCACCATCTCCAAAAGCGTGATTAATTGAACCACGGCCCGGAATTGGCAGATGGTAACGTCTGTTACCGCTGCCAATTCTGGGCCATGGCCCAGACCTCGGATTGGCCTCTGCACCCACCCATCTCCAGGAGGGCGGACTGCTGGGGGAGCATGGGGGGCTGGGCTGTGCGGCCGCACTTGCGCCACGCAGCCCTGCCCCCTCCCCAGATTCCCCACCAGAATCAGCCGGTTCATCTGTTGATGGGCCATTCTGATTCCGACTGGTAATCAGAAAGGTGATTCCATGATGGGGCCAATAGGTGCCCCGTCACGTCTGAAATCACCCAATGTCTACCCACATTCTAAATAAACACTTACATAGCATTCTCCCCAGCTTTAGTGTTGCCCCCAACCTGCAAAGGAAGAGGATTGCGGCTGAAAGACCAAAGCAAAGTGTGGGTGCATGGAACCTAAGTTATAAGCGAGCACAGTATGCGACACCATACAACAACTTCACTGCTTACAAAGGTGTGCAGGTTAAGGCAGGAGCCTTAACATACAATTTCACATTTTTTTAAAGTTTGCTTGATGTGAATCCAACTTAACTAGGTTTTTTAAAACATAGATTTTTTGTTTGTCTAATATCAACTTAAATACAGGGTAACATCACCAGGTTTGGGTGGGTTTGGGGTATAACAACATAAATATAGGGTTACATCATGGGGGCAGGGTGGAGTTGGAACTATATCAACTTAAATACGGGGTTACATCACTGGGGGGATGACTGAAATATGGTGTTACATTACTGACCCTTTTCACACAGACACTTGTAACACTGATAAAATGGATGTTACATTTTATTATACTTGTTTATTATACTTGTGCTCTATGGGTGCCCTGCAACATGTATAATAATATGTAACACCCATTTTATCAGTGTTATAGTGTATGTGTGTGAAAAAGGCCACTGAGAGGGTATCAATCAGACAATATGAGGAGGCAAGGGGGGAAACTCAAATCAAATAAACTTTATTGGGCATGACCGAGTTCATAGCCAAACACAACAACACATTAATACATAAATATACACTGCATACAAGACACTTCCACCCTGGTTCTAGTTAATAAAAATGTATACATCCAATGGTAACTTAAATTCGAGGAATTGTTGGCGCAAGATGAATGCATGCATAAGAAAACCACTAACTTGAGTGGTAACACCCTCCTCAATATCAGCCAAAGACATAATCAGAAGTGCTTCCTGTTATCTACCAGGTAAGGCCAATAGAAACTCACTTAAGAATTGCTGCCTCAGTTTGTCATAAAG
>QEPC01002402.1:166845-188596 GCA_003113815.1 Sphenodon punctatus | reverse complement strand
ATCTAATAGGTTCGGCACCCTTTCGGGGGACTAACATGCGCCAGGATGCACGCCTTAAGGAGGTAATGGTCAGACCATGACAAAGGCTCTACCCCCTTAACTTTTACTAACTGACCCCCCCACCTCAAGACCGGTGCAGAAAACCATATCCAGTGTATGTTCCTCCTCATGTGTGGGGCCACAGATGATTTGGGACAGGCCCATGGTTATCATGGAGGCCATGAACTCATGCCTCATTTGGGTCTTAAATATATGCAGAAGCACTGTGATTACTGGAAGGATGGACTGACCAGTAATGCCAGGAGGATACCTTCAAAAGGAACTTGCTGAAATAACTGAGTATCATTAGGGATGGGATTATAGGGGAATTACCGGTTACCGGTTTGATCAGTATTGGCATATCGGTTTTTTAACATTGCCGATTTTTCGGATCTTTAACATTGCGGCCATTTTTTAAATGTTAAAGATCTGAAAAGTCGGCAAAGTTAAAAAAACGATATGCCGATACCTATAGTATCGGTTTTATCGGATTAATCTGATATAGCCGATTATCGGCCTTATCGGATTAATCCGATACCAATAGTCCCATCCCTAGTATTCATTTCTCTCTGAAAACAGCTAAGGGTGTTTTTAGACAAGTGCCTCCCTACCCATTACCTACCCATCATGCATATTTCAGGGCCACATTGGCGCCCAAAGAAGCCCTACAACATACATGATGAGTGGGTAATGGGTGGGGACGTACTTGTCTAAAAACATCCTAAGTATCTGAGAATTATCACTTAAGCTTATCAAACCTACTGTGTTTATTTTCTGTTCCCAGTCCAGAAAATAGAGGAAACAGTCTTTTTCGAAGAAAAGTTTCACCCTCATGAAATACAAAGAACCATTAATTGAAGTGCATTAGAAAAATGATGAATGTTACTGCAGACTACTCCATTTAGACTCTTTAGTCCCCAAAAGAAACCTAATAATTAAGAATCCGAATACCACCAGTTAATTAATTCTGTTGAGCAACAAAAGAGAATTTTTAGATGTGGGAGAAGGACTTACAAAGAGAGTTGAATTGCTGAACTTTACCTTTCAACTGAACCATTTTTTTGTTTATCAAAAACATCTTATGATTCCTGCATGCAGCGATTTGAAACTTGTTGTTGCTTTATATTTTTTCTGGAAAGATTTCTGAAAATTTTTAACTACCTGAATGGGAAGAGTCTAAAATGCAACCTATGAAACAGAACTAGAGCTGAAACAAAAAAACTCTGCCTTCATTCGCGCAAGGAGGAAATCCACCAGCATTTTTGACATTTCCTGCTATTTCTGTAATTTCCCAATAATTTTTGGTAACATCTGGTTTTCTCGGTAATATCAGTCAATCAATCAATCAATCAATCAATCAATCAATCAATCCTTTATTAATGCCATAACCCTGAGGTTATTGACAGCCAAACAAAAATAAAATAAACAGTCAAAACCAACGCATATACATACTTAAAATTTAGCTCACTTGTAAGTTTATATAAAGTCTAGTTAAACTCTCACCGTTAATAATAGACTGTGGCCAAAACAAATCGGCCAATAAACCTACAGATTAACCCAATAGAGGAAACAAAGCCAGAATTAGAAATTAAGTTGTCCTCCTACCCCCCATTCCCAACCATAAACTTCTCCAAACTACCCCAGCATCTTTATTAATATTTGGGGGCTATATCACCACCCAACACATCGTTCCCCCTACTCCCATCTCAGGGGATCATTGATGGCTGCTTGTGGAGATCCCGTTAAAGTCCTAGCGGTAATACCAGAAATTATTGGAAATTACTAGAAATTACTGGAAAATTATGGGAAATTGAGGGTGCCAATACTGATGACACCAGGAGCGCAGAAGTAGGAAATACCAACAAAAGGCCAAAAGTGCTCATGAAAGGTCAGTATTTCTGACAGAATGAGAGCATCTGCTTTTGCTTCAAGACTAAACATAACTTCACGTTTACATTGCTTCATTAATGATCTCTGTAGTAAACACCCCTAATAAAATGTCTATGGGGCCGATTCAATGTTGACTTAAGCCTACACATGCAACTTGCACACATCTTGCACACAGCCCTGTGATGGGAACTATGGCATGCGTACAAAGTGCGCACATTGGCACACATGCCCACGTGTAAGCTGCATGTGCAGGCATTTGTGATCGTGCCCTATGTTAACAAGATACTGTTTGCACATTTTTAAATGAAGAACTGTTTTAATTTACAAAGTATTTCTTTTATTTTACAAACCAAGGAACATCATGTCTGGTAAGAAATATAAAGAAGTGGTCTTGAGCTGCTATTGAAGAGATTGTTTTGGGGATGCTGAAGAGGAATGGTTCTCAAACTTTTAAAATAGACTTCTGCCTACATCACACACACACATATACAGAGGAATCCTCTTAAGTAGAAATTGCATAACTCGAATAACATTAGATAAGTGAAATTAATTTGTTTTCCTCAGCCCCAGGCCTATGGGGATGTATTGTTTCTTGATCTGGATGAGTAGAATTCTGAACACTAATAACTCAAATTTTGAAAGGTGTATAAAGTATACTCAGGGACCCATGTTCACTAAGTTTTCCCCATTGGCATCAGTGAGGAAAATGAAGTGAACACGAGTTCCTGGGTATACTCAGTAACCCACCCAGGACTTTTGACTGTATTAATGACTTCTTGGCAGCATGTTGTTAAAATACTGTATTATAAACCCTGTCAGGGCAACTTGATTGCAGACATGATGGAGTGGGCATTACAGAACATCGGTTCTCTCCATTGACAGCTTTCTAGACACGCAAACGGATACTAACAGCCAGCTAGAGCCGTGGGTGGGTGGGTGACATTTTCAGTTGGTTCTAGGAGACACAATGTGTTGTAAGGGAGTGAGTAGCAGACTTCCCTGTCCCCACTGCGCCCACACACTCTCCCACACCCCAGTACCTGCACATCTCTTCCCTGCTGTCTGTTCTGACTCTCTTTTATGAAGAGAGGGAATGGGACTGGTGATGGAGAAACCTAGAGCTAATTTAATCTGAGCATCAGTTTATCCCTCTCCTGGTCCATTTCCTTAAGATCTACTTAAGGAGAATTTCTGATAAATCACTTTTTACACGGTTAAATACATTTAACTTAAGCAGACCCCACTGTAACTTGCTCCCTCTCCCCATTCTCACTCCTGTTGTTCACCTCTATCTCTTTGTTCTTTGATTCTCTATCCTTCAACGTAGCCAATCATTTTAGAAATTTCTCCCCTCTGTCAGAGTAGTTTGCCAGCTATGCTTTTTCTTATTAGGGGTGGGACTCCAGGCTGATTATCGGTGTCAGTTTCTATCAGTGTCGGCTCCCTTGTGTTTCGGATCCTCTACCGGTGTCGGTTTTATCAGTGTCAGATATTTCCCATTGAAGTCAATGGGAATTTTTCCCATTGACTTCAATGGTAAAGCCTCCAACTCCGAGACACAGGAAGCCGATGGAGAAGAAATTGAAACCCCTCCTGGGGCATACCCCCACCCTGCTCCTGGCCTCAGAGGGTGGGGGTGGGGATCAATTACCCCTAACATCCCCATCCACTGGGGCCCAGCGTTACATCCCTCCCCCCTCTCCGGGGCCCCTGTAAAGCATCTTACCAGCAGTCCTGGGGTGGGGGTGATGGCCGCCGCCATCTGGGTTTCCGGCTTCATTGCCGGTGGCTGGGTTTCCTCTGGTGACAGAGAGAGCCAGCTCTGCTGCCAGGCCTGGCTGCCCAGCAGTGGATCTGGCTCCCGCTGGCAGCAGAGAAGACCCAGTCACCAGCAGTGGAGCCAGCTCCTCTGCTTGTCAACTGGGTCTTCTCTTCCTTTCTTCTTTTCTTCTAATCTTCTTTCTTCTTTTCTTCTAAGTCCCATGCCGGTCCCAGAACTCTGAAGAACGCTTCCTTCTTCTTTACTGCACATGCGAAAAATGGCCACCGAGGCGATTCTGCGCATGTGCAGCCCTCTTCCAACATGACACTGGCAGCGGAAGCACCATTTTGGAAGAGGGTACTCATTCTACACATGCGTCCATGTGTCTGGACGCATGCACAAAATGACTACCCTCTTCCAAAATGGCGCCGACACTGCTGACACCATAAAAGAGCTGCACATGTGCAGAATCGCCTCGGTAGCCATTTTGCGCATGTGCAGTAAATAAGAATGAAGCGTTTTTCAGAGTTCTGGAACTGGCGTGGGACCTAGAAGAAAAGAAGAAAGAAGATTAGAAGAAAAAAAGAAAGAAGAAAGGAAGAGAAGACCCAGCTGAGGAGCTGGCTCCACACTCTCCTCATGTGTAGAGTCCTACAAGGTTCTATTCTGTCCCCTTTCCTGTTCAACATGTATATGCAGCCTTTGGATGAGGTCGTAAGAGGGTTCGGCATACAGTATCATCAGTCTGCTGATGACACTCAACTTTACCTCTAATTTTCAGATGACCCAGACTCGGCAGTTAGGGCTGAAGCAGTAGGAACCCTTTCCACACCAAAATTCCATTCTGTGATTTTGGAATTACCTGCCGCTTTCCACTGCCTTTTTGATGGCGTTCCACCAGTTTCGCAACTCCAGATTCATGGCATCAGCAGCGGGGAAAAATGGCAGAAGACTGGTGGAATGGCGGGATTATGGCGGATTTGCCGTATATATACACACACACACACACACACACACACACACACACACACACATAGAAAGAGAGAGAGAGAGAGAGAGAGAGAGAGAGAACAATTAAATTAAAAATCCAGAATATCAAAATACACACAAAGGCGGAATTAAAAGCCCTCCCCCCCAGTCCAACCCCCCACCCTTCACTCGTCTCCCTCACCAAAAGCCAGGCAGAACAGCCAGTTCTTACACTGTCTTTGGAAAGAGGGAAGGTCTCGGACCAGGCGGATCTCCATCAGGAGGCAGTTCCACAGCCTAGGTACTGCCACCGAGAACGCCCTCCCCATGTTTACCACCTGAGAAACTCGGGGGACCTCAAGACGGGCACCCCTGGCTGACTGCAGGGGATGATCCAGGACCCAGGGAGTGAGGCGATCCTGCTACTTGCAGGGCCCAGCTCTCAGGGCAGCTTACAACAACTTACAAATAATAAAATACATATACATGTAAATATATTATATGGGTTCAGGTTAAAAATATAACAAAATAAATAAATAAACAGTTGGCCCTCCAACACAGGACAAACTAAGTCCTGGCACACGTTGGTAGAGGTCAAAGAAAATAATAGAATTGTTAGGTATATTGGCAAACGTGACTTAATTAAGGGGGAAGAGCCAACATTTTTATTTTTTTATTTTTATTCTTTTGGTGAAGGGAAGTCTTGCCTGGAATTTTTTGAGGGTTTCAGAAACCATGTGGAGAAAGATGATCTGGCTGATACATAGTCTTAGGAATTTGAGGTTGCTTTTGAAAAACTCCCTCATCAACAGGGTTCTAGGAAAAACTAGGAATCCTGCTCATCAGCTGCATGTTAATTTTTGCCAGCTCGATCTCTGTGTTTGAGCCACTCTCCTGGCTGGCTCCTGGTCCTCCATCTCCTGTTTGCTGGTCAGCTGGAGGGAGGTTTTGATGGGAGGGTTGCAAACCAGCTCCATTCTGAGCTTGGTTCATCCCCTCAGATTTAGTATAAGCCGCTTAAGCTGCTGTTTAGTTTTCCCCTCTGTTTGGAGGTGTCTTTCTTGTGCCTCCTTTATCAATTCTGCCTTTGGAGCTTGGAGAAACCCTTTGGCAGCCCTCTTTTGATAACTGGCCCAGACACTTGAAATCAAAAACAAAACAACAAACACAGCACTCTGGTATAGTCTCTTGCCTGCTTGTCTTGCTTCCAAATGTAAGAGCTGAGTTCCAGAAACAGCTGGCAACTCCCTGTTCAGTTCCTACACATTGGTACACAGTTCTGGGATTTGTTCCCTTTGGTTGAGTGCCACTGTCTTGGGTTTGGGGTATCACTACCCGACTCGATGCTGTCATGACTCAGTTTCCCTGGCTTGTAGATCTCACTGGATCAGCTCTCTCTCTTGAACTGATTCAGCCTGCAATGGGTGAACCTTCTTGTCACCTTTTCAGCCACAGAGTTTCCCTGCACAGACTCTTTTTCTCTAGTTTCCTCTGTGTTTGTAAACACAGAATTAACCCGAAACTGTGTCCCGCCAATGTTAGGATTAGCAATTCCACTGGACCATACCAAGCTCAGTTAAAAGAAGTTTAATGAATAAATCATGAATAAGCAGGCAGTACAAGTTTATACTCAAGAGCACAGAAATCAGAATAACATAACCAATAACACATTTTTTTCTGTACCTGGGTTCTCTTAATTTAGGCTTACCCTAATCAAGGTCCAAGGATATTTCAGTTCATGTCACAGCCAGTGGTGGAAAGCTTGGCTGGGTACAAGTCTTAGAGTTTCCAAAAGTCCTTACTTCACAGTTTCTTTGGTGCAGCCCTTTTCTGACTGATAAGATGTGATGATGAAGATGAAGCTCTGATGAAGATGAAGCTGATTAAACTTCTTTGTCTTGTCTCCCTACTTAAGTACTTTTCCCAGGGTCCTTTGTTTGATTTTCCTGCCAAGCGACTCTGTGCTTTCAGTCACGTCCACAAAAAGAAATCCATTTGCAACTCAATGGCCTATTGCTAGTGTCTGCAGAACTGTTAGGCTTTTTCTAGGTTACAGAGGGTATTTTCAGACGTTACGAGACCACTAGAGATGGGCGAACGCGGTTCGGTAGTTCGGTGTTCGGCCCGAACTCGGCCTGTTCGGACAACCGAACACGAACACGAACACGAACGCACTGAACGGACCGAACACCGAACACCGAATGCCGAAATAGCAAACACACCGAACCGAACCTAACACCGAACTACGAAATGGCCGAACACACCGAACGGAACCGAACACCGAACTACGAAATGGCCGAACAGTTCGTTCAATTCGAATCGCGTTCGGTTGTGTTCGGGTGGCTAAAACATGGTCTTCTGTCAGGTCACTGGAAGGCCAAATGTAGCAGGGAGGGGGAAGTCATTTGACTCAGCTAGGAGCAGACTTCCAGGCACCAGGGGTGGAGGGTGGAGAGTGGCTTGGAGTAGCAGCCAGCCTGATGAATCACCATCTCTTTTCGCCTCAGACCACTGGCTTGGCAGTCTATGATTGGCCACGGGCTAGGCTGCACGGAGCCAATGGGGCTGATTTGAGGCGGGCGCAGCAAGAAACAAAACTGTCTGCCTCCCCCCTTCCCAATACCTTCTGAGCTAGTCACTGTTCCTGATCAGCAGGCGTTTCAGAAGGCTCCCTCACCCAGCATTTTCCAGCTCCCCAATCCATTGCCATCCTCCTCCTATTTCACCCATCCAACCCATCTACCCCCATATTCTCATTTATTTACATTAGCTTTGATAGATTTAGTTGTTATTTTTTGTTTTTATCCCTCCCTGTGTTCAATCTTCAATCTTCCTCCTTCCCTCCCCCCTCCATTGAATATTCCCTCCCCATTCCCTTCCCCTGTTTTTTTGATTCATTAGAGTAGTAGTATATATTATTAATTTATAGATTGATTTAGGTTTCATTTCAGTTTTGTACCCCTCCTTGTCTTGTTTGTGAGCCCCCCTAGCCCCCATCCCATATATTCAATTCATAGGTAGAGATAGATAGGATTAGGTCGATACATTTTTGTTTGAGTAGTTTAGTTTAAGGTTACTGATAGAGTGAGTTTACTGTGATTCAGCTTTAGGGTTTGTTGGAGTTTATATTCATAGCATTTAGAAATTTAGAATACATTTATTTTATTAGTGTAGATATAGAGATATAAATATTTGATAAAAAAATTCAATAAAATTTTTTTAAAAAATTATATTATATTATATTATATTAAAAAACATTTTTTTTTTCGGGCCGAACGGCCAAACGCGAACGCGCGAACCACCCGAATACCGAACGACCAAACATGAACGCACAACCCGATGGCGAACGAACCGAACGGCCGAACACGAACGTACGACCTGCCCGAACAACCGAACACGAACGGCAGACACATGAACGGCCGAACCGAACTGGCGAACACGAACGCGAGGAACGACCAAACGACCGAACATGAACACACGAACCGAACGCGGCCGAACCGAACGGCCGAACGCGAACACACGAACCGATCGCGGCCGAACCGAACGGCCGAACACGAACCGCGATCTGTTCTCCCATGCCTAGAGACCACGCTCAACCACAGTCAATACCCTATGTTGGGGAATGGTCCCGTAACGACTGTTGAGGAACTGGAAGTTCCCCCCCAGATGTTTGCCACGGTCAATTGTGCCAGGGAATCACATTCACCATGCAATCGGCAGAGCTGGCGGGGCCGGCGCCGATCACGTGGTGAATGTGATTCCCCGCTGCGATGAAGGGGCCTGTCTCGTCTGGACGGAAACCACGGCCCAGAATCCCCGGCAGGATTCTGGGCCGTGGTCACTTTGGGCGAGCGCCGCGGCTGCACATTGCACTGTGCGGCCCCACCCCCTCCCCGATTCCCTGCTGGGATCAGCCGGCACGTCTGTTGGACATGCTGGAGTAATCCCGGCAGGGAATCATTTGGGTGATTCCGGGATGGGGCAAATGCTGCCCCGTCTCATCTGAAATCACCCACAGTTGCTCAGGGTCATGAACTTAACAGTTCTCCATTGTATGAAGCAAGTTTCCAGTTCTCAGCTTTCACATTACATACATGTTTAACCTTTACTGTTACATATTTGTTCGACCTGTAGTCTACATGTAGCCCAGTATCTCCTTATCACACTGTCCCTATGCCTGGAACTCCCATTTCTCCCTCCTTCTTGACCTTCAGATCCCTCTTTAAAAAACTAATTCTTCTGTCGTGTTTTCTCTATCTCCTCATTCCCATAGACTGTTCACATATGCTTCAATGTATACTGCCTATCCTTATCCTATACTACCTTTTAACTAAGTTAAGCACACATATCTTCAGCCTCTGAGCTTAATGAATGTATTCCCATCTCTCCCTATGCTCCCCTCTCCCTTGTCTCCCCTCTGCTGCCCATTCAAGATTGAAAGTCCATCAGGGCAGGGACCTGTTTCTAATAATGATTATTCAGAACCAGGCATATTGCTGGTGGTATGTACATAATAAAAGTAATAGTAATAATTAATCATCAGTCATCATCATCTGGAATTTTCAAACATGATGCTACCATGGGTGGCCACGCTTACTCCAGCGTGGCCATACATGGTGATGTCACGTCTACTCCCACATGCCAGATGTTTGCTGTGGGTGGGAATAAAGTTACCCCAGACCATGGCAGGATTGTCTCCGGGATGTGCGCTGGGCTCCCTGCCAGCTCACATTCTGGAGTTAGCCCTGCCACAGTCTGAGGAAGCCTATCCTGGATCGTGGTAGAGCAGACCGACATGTCTGATGGCCTACTCTACCTAACTCTGGCCTATGGCTAGAGCTTCTCCGGGTGGGTGCGGCAGCCTTATAAGCCACCGCGCCCACCAGTCAAGGAGGAGGAGGGACTGTGCTGAGCAACGCATTGGGCAGGGCCGTTTGGACCCATGACTGCACGTACCACTGTCCTCTCCCCAGCCCCTCCCCAGCCCTGGCTGCTGGCATGTTTGCTTTGTGGCCGGGTCTGATCCTGCCAGTGGTGAGGGCACTCACCATGGGTAGGATTAGAGCGTGACAGCTCTTTGAGCCATCACATCTGAAAATACCCAACCATCATCAGTCATCATCATCATACTATTTTATCTCGATGAACACCTGTCCCATTGAATCACAGACATCTCATATTAATCCCCTTATTTTTAAATAATTCAGAGTCTCTTGCATGGCCATGCATGTCAATTTACAAGCTTCCCTCAAATGGTAATCACCCTCATTTAGTATCTGCACCTTTACCATGTACTTTTTAATGGCCACTGACCTTGTTTAGTAGCTGTACTTGGTTAATAGCTGCACCTTTTACTATGGACCTTTACCATGCAAGCAGCAGGAAAAAGTAATTAAATTTCATGGAAACTATAGTTTCCAAACAAAAATATATGGCAAGCCATATGCAATGGTCAGTAGGCTAAATCATTTGAAAGAAAATTATCCACAGACCAAAGGTTAAAGTACTGTAGCTCAAAATATAAATTAAAATTAAAGCCTTAAAAGCAATGTGATGCCTAGGGCTAGAGCAATTTCTGAGCCCTAATAAGACTTCTCTATTTCTCCGTGCTTGGATCTCATAGAAAATCATCTGATACATCTAGTTAATTGCAGTTGTAGATGTCATTAGACAGTGAATGAAACCTGTCACTGGAAAACCCTGCACTAAATAACTGTTTCCAAACCTTTGTGAACATTTAAAGAGTCTCTAAATAATCCGCACAATGAAACCTGTCTTTCTTGCAATATCCTGTTTAAATTTCAGCCCTGACACTAAATCTTGCAAGTCACTAAACCCCATTACTCCCAATTCCGCCCTCTCGTACTGGGTTGAAAACGAGTGCAGAGTTCAATGTTTAAAATGGTCTGAGCGATGGGAAATACAAAATGAAATATTGATCCAAAGCATGATAACTGCAGAAAGGATGGAAGGGAAATATTGGCTTTCGGACTCTTTCTTTTCTTTTTTTATTTTTAATGATAGAAAGATCATTGGTCTTTTGAGAAAATATCAAGGTTGTTTTTTTTCCCCTTTTATCAGAGTTCTCTTAAGCCTGAAGCGGTTTAAAAGCACCTGACTTCCTGCTAAATAGATGGCCTTGTCTTTTGAAATAAATACTAGTAAATAAAAATTGAACAGTAATTTGATAGTGGTGGGTCAGTGGAAATAAAAATGTACTTGGTGTGTGTGAATTTAAACAGAAGGTGTAAACAGATGAGATGTTGCCCCACTTTCATCTCCATTAACCCAGGATTCACCCACTCATCTGTCAGATGGGCACCAGATGTTCACCCGTGGGGTCACTACTCATGGTGTCATCCAATGGAAGGCAGATGTGTGTGTGAATCTGGTGGGCCAATATACTTCCCTGTGAATGTCTCCCATGTGTTGGGGGCCCACGGGGATCCCCCAGGCCACCTCCCTCCAGTCTGTTTGGTGCGTGCCTGCGTTTCAGTACCATAAAGTCATGGACATCAGCGTAGCACATCTGAGGAGTAACCACAACTTTATGGTGGGGGAAGAGGGGAGCGCAGGTGGACTATGCAGGAAAGAACACCTGCCCTTTAGATGTGGTCCCGTGTGGAGCTTGTGGGTGGCATCTGGGGGGTGGGGGGAGCCACAGACCAACCAAGGGCTTTGAGGGCCTCACCTCTTGTGTGCTAACAGCCAAGGTCTTCTAAGGAGACCTTAATTCTCTTCCTTTTTCTTCATCATTTTTTTCTTTGTGGTTTTTAATATTACTCTACAGGAGTGATTCTCAAACAGTGGGCTACATGAGTCATTGTGGGGTGGGATGGTGTAAGATAGGGATGGGACTTTTAGTTTCAGTTTAAACCGAGAGTGGCCGATAATGCCACTCTCGGTTTAATTAAACTAAGAGATCCTAGAATTGGGCCCTCTTGCTGCCTGATTATCAGATCTTGAATCTTCCCATTGAAGTCAATGGGAAATCCTCCCCATTGAAGTCAACGGGAAGAGCTGCAACACGCGGGGAAGCCACAGGCACCCACCCCACTCCTGGTCTCGGAGCGTGGGGGTGTGAATATTTACTCCTAACACCCCCACCTTCCAGGGCCTGGCTTTACATCCCTCTCCCCTCCCCAGGGCCCCTGTAAAGTCATCTGTGGTGTGCCCCCTGCTGAAGAAGCCATCTTTGGATGTGGACGCACTAGACAGTTATCAACCTGTCTCTAATCTTCCCTTTTAGGGAAGGTTATTGAATGGGCTGTGGCACTACAGCTCCAGGTGCATCTTGACAGCATCAGTTTCCTTTACCCATTTCAATCTGGGTTGCGCCCTAGCTATGGTATAGAGACGGCGTTGGTGGCCTTGGTGGATGGTCTCCACTGGGAGATGGACGCAGGACCTTCAACATTCTTGGTCCTGCTAGATCTCTCAGCTGTTTTTGATACAATGGACCATGGGCTGTTGTTGAGACGGTTGCGAAACCTGGAGGGTCTGGATGGGACTGTCCTTGGATGGTTCTGCTCATTCCTCTCAGGGAGAAGCTAATGGGTTGTCCTGGAGGCTAAATCATCTAGCCATCGGACCCTGGAATGTGGTAGGGATGTGCGAACGTGGTTCAGCTGTTCGGAGTTTGGACCGAACTCGGTCTGTTCAGACCGAACGTCCAAACCAAACTCGAAAACGGCCAAACAGTTCGGTCATGCTCGGGGGTGGGAAAAACGTGACTTCGGGCAGGAAAAACGTGACTGGAAGGGGGAGGCAGCCGAGGAGCAGACTTTTTGTCACCAGGGGTGGAGACCAGGAGTTGTTTCAGGGCCAAATGATACCAATACCAAAAAAAATCTTCAAATTCGGTATTGGTATCAAATCGATAGTGCTATTTTTGAATGTTTTGCCAAGTTTGGCCAAACCAAACTCTGCCAAACCGAACAACCAAACCCAAACGTGGGTTTCAAACTGAAGGTTCCAGTCCGCAGGGTTCCATTCCACAAGGTTCCTTCCGCAAGGTTCCATTCTGTCTCTATTATTGTTTAACATATATATGCAGCCCTTGGGGGAGATCGTGAGAGGGTTTGGTGTGCATTGCCACCAATATGCTGATGACACCCAGCTTTATCTCTCCTTTTCAACTGACCCAGGTCCTGCTGTCTCAGTACTGTCCCAATGTTTGGAGGCCGTGGAGGATTGGTTATGGCAGAGCAGACTGAAGCTCAATCCTGATAAGATGGAGGTGATGGTGGGCAGGGCGAGGGAGGTGCTGGCTCCCCTCATAGAGGGGGTCCGCCCTCCTGTAGCCCAGCAGGTTTGGAGTCTGTGGGTATTATTGGACATGCATCTTCATCTGGATCAGAAGGTGGAGGTGGTGGCTAAAGCCGCCTTTCGCCAGCTGTATCGGGTGTGGAGGCTGTGGCCGTATGTCTCCAGACCCGACCTGGCCACCCTCATACATGCTTTCATCACCGCGAGGCTGGACTACTGCAACGTGCTCTACGTGGGGCTTCCCTTGATACTGGTTTGGAGGCTGCAGCTGGTGCAGAACGCGGCAGCTCTAGGGATGGGCAAATGCGGTTCGGAAGTTTGGAATTCAGATTGAACTCAACCAGTTCGGTCAACTGAACCGAACTTCTGAATCAAACTCGATTTTCGAACCGAACCGAATTTCTGAACTCGGTTGTTTGCCCATCCCTATAAGATTTTCCATTTAGTTCAATGGGATTTGAATTTCTGAACTCTGTTCAGAAGTTCGGAGTTCGGACTGAACTCAAATAATTCGGTCGACCGAACTGAACTTCTGAACTGAACTTAATTTTCGAACCGAACCAAACCGAAATTTCCGAACTCGGTTCTGTTCGCCCATCCCTAGGTGGCTCGTCTCCTTATGGTGATGAGCCAATGGGAGCATATCACTCGCGTGCTCCGTGCACCGCACTGGCTGCCTATAGCGTATCGAGCCAGATTCAAGGTGTTGGGTTTGGCCCATAAAGCCCTACATGGCCTTGGCCCCTCATACCTCAGGGACCGCCTCACCCTCCACACCCCAGAGCGACTTCTTCGGTCCACTGGGGGCACCTTTCTGGAGGTTCCCCATGTAAAATGGGAGGCCACGATGGAGAGGGCATTTTCAGTGGCTGGGTCCTGATTATGGAACTCCCTCCATGAGTATGCCCGTATGGCCCCAAGTTTGTTGGCTTTCCGCCGGGCCTGCAGAACATAGCTGTTCTGCCAGGCCTTCGGAGGAGGGGAGGGTGGGTTGGGTTAAGAATGTTTGGGGCGTTGGGTAGGGGGTTTTTTGTATGAAGTTTCATTTTTTAATATTTGTATTTTAATTGTTATTTTATCCTATTGCTGGTTTTGTGCTGTAAGCCACCCCGAGATGCCATGGGCATGAGGTGGTGGCTAAGAAATGCAATAAATAAATAAATAAATAAATAAAGTGTACTTACTGGCGGTCCTGGGTCCAGGACGAGGGTGGTGGTGATAGTCGCCGCTGGCTGGGGTGCCAGCTACGTTCCCGGTGGCTGGGTCTCCTATGCTTCCAGTGGGATCCAGCTCCAGCAATCCCTCAGCACCACCCGCTGAGTTCTCCTGGCCAGGAAAGAAAAGAACCATTAAAGAACAATCTACCCACCCCGGCTCAGTCCCGCAAGTGAGTCACCAACACCTTGTGGGCCTGGTATAAAATGCAGCTCACAGATCTAACATGATCAAAAGGGTTGATCTGCCCTTATCCAACTCATCGACGAAGGCCACAAGCGCAGTCTCGGTGCCAAAACCTAGACAAAAACTGTACTGCAAGAGGTCCAGAAAACTGACATGATCCAGATTCCCCTGAACCCATTCAATAACCTTCGCTAAAAAGGCTGGCCTTAAATAGGCAGGACGGGCATGGGTCCAGTTCACAACACATAGCTCTAACTTCCCCAAGGATATCCTCTTAATCAGTGGCTGACACTCGCTGAAACTGATTCCATAATACAGGACAGTGTGGGCCTTCCATTACCTCTGGTTCTCCTACAGCAGCAAATGCGATGTCCAAGTCGTGATGAATTTGAGTGATTTTATCAATTAAAAAGTTGACAAACATGTCACAGAGAGCACTGGAAGATTCCAGTTCCAGACAGAGAGTGACCGGACTGACCAACCCTTGCACCACCCAGAAAAGCTCAGCTGGACGTGACTTCACAGATGCTATGAGAGCAGCAAAGAACACCTTCTTTGCTGTCCACTAGGGATGTGCAAACAGAGTTCGGGGGTTGGGTGTTCGGCCTGAACTCGGGGTGTTTGGGCTGTTCGTGAACATCCTGAACCCGAACTGACCCCTGCCCAAACTGGCCAAACAAAGTTCAGATTTTGAACCTGTTCGGACGGGGGACAGGGGGGAATCTGTTTTTCCCTTCCCCCTCCCCCTCCAGGCTGCATTGGTGGAAGGGGTACCTGGGCTCACCTCCACCCCTCCCCCCCAACCTGGTAATTTTTAAAAAAAAAAATTTTTTAAACACCCCAGGGATCGACCTATCTGGTGGTGCCAGGACTCTGGCCTTGAGTCCGGTGGCAGCGGTGGCAGGTCCAGCTCCGGTGGCACTCCGGAGCACTTCAGGCCTCTTCTAGACCTTCCGGGAACTGAGAGAGGGGCCAGAAGCTCTCCTTCAGTTCCCCAAAGGCCTAGAAGAGTCCTGAAGCACTCCAGAGCTGGACCCGCCACCACTGCACTGCCGTTGCCAGACCTGGACCCGGAGCCCCGGCAGCAACAGGTAGGCTGATACCTGGGGTGGGATTAAAAAAATAATATTACCAGGCTGGGCAGGGTGGGGGGGAGGTGAGCCCCAGCACCCCTTCCACCTGCGCACCCTGGAATGGGGAGGGAAAACCAGGTTCCCCCCTTCCCCGAACAGTTTTGGGGGTGCTGAACACTGAACGTGCCGAACCCCGAACCCCCCAGTGTTTACACATCCCTACTGCCCACACAGCCAGAGTATAGGTTCTTAAACTAACTATGCTGCAATCAGTCAGCTTCAGTGTGAGTACAGCACCACTGTCACTCCAGCCACTGCCCATAAAACTTCATCTGTCGCACGTCTTCCATAAACCAGGGGGACCCGCATTGTTGGCGTTACCAGGATTAATTTGTAGGGAGATTTGCCAGGGTTCTAAATTCAACAGGGAGGTGTGGGGGAACAATAGGAAATATTCCCAGTAACAGCATGCACCCAAAAATAGGACAGACCAAGAAAATGTTGATATTGGCCATTTCAAGATGTGTGTGTATTGAGGGGGACAGAAAAAACCCCTGTATGGTTTATTTGGTTTTCTTTAAAGACTTTCTGCTCTGCTCCCCGTGCCGGTCATTGTATAGATTAAGTCAGGAGAACTCTGGTCTTATGGTCAGCTGTAGAGTCAGGGTGGCTCAGTGGTTGGGGTGCTACCTGGAAAGCAGGTCTCATTTCCTTGCTATGACAAAATCTAGGATTGGGGTGTGATTTCTGGGGCAGGTTTGGGCCCCAGAAATTCATTTATTTATTTTTGACAAATTAAGCACTGCCTGGCTCACCAGTCTGTAGTTTCCAGGGTCACCACTGTAACCTTTTTAAAAATTAGCATTGCATTCACTATCTTCTAATTCACAGGTACAGAGGCTAATTTACTTTGCGGTAGCAGCAAGTAAGTTAAAGACAGAACTGCTCTCCATTATAAATGGGGGACTGCTGATGTCCCGATATTGAGGAAACTGCTTGAGCTACAGTTCTGAAAATTTATCCATGACTTATTTGTGGGGATCACCATACTTGCAAAATCTGAAGAAGATCCAGCCAGAAAATCAAAAGTTATAACTGTTTAAAAGTTAATTTCTGGTGGTTAAAATGCACTACGTCCTGATGATTTTGAACCATTGATATCTCCTCCGCCCGGATGCGTTGAGCCTCCAAACTCCACAGTCTTTGAACCTGAGATGTCCATCAAGTGCTACTGTAGTATTATAGTACTTGGTGCAGGCAAAAATGAGTTATTAAACATTAACTAATCAGTTCTGCTGGCTGGCACATGCACAATCGAGCAGCTGCTGGCTACTATTTGTATTGTTATAGAAAAAAACCTACAGTACTGAAAGTTACATGACTCAAAATTTACATGACTTCCATTCATTCACCCCGAGCCGAGGATTTTAAGCCATCTATATCTCCTCTCCCCAGACAAGTTCAGCCCCCAGACTTCACAGCCTTGGAGTATGATATGGTCACTGAGTGCTACTGTAACATGATAGTGCTTGCTGTAGGGAAACCCAGTTATTGAACACTGAAAAATCAGTTCTGCTGGTTCACGCATGCGCAGTCGTATGGAAAGTTACGTGTCTTTTGTTCATTCACTCCATGGGGAGGATTTTGACCAATCCATATCCTCCCCCCAGATGAATTCAGCCCCCAGACTCCACAGCCTTGGAGTCCGTGATGTCCATCAAGGACATCAACTTACGAACTTACAAAACTTACGAAGGTCCAACAACTTACAAATTGGACAGTTATCCAGTTCCGATCAAATTTTATTGCAGGAATGAGTCATTAAAGATGAAAAATCAATTTCTGAAACTGCTGCAGAAATATTTAAGTTATTAACTGAAAAGGAAACATATCCAGTATGCCTTATGCCAACCATCAAAGCATGTGACAGTCTCAACAGATTCATGGTTTCTAAGGAACAGTCACAGATAGTTAGCATCCCTGCAGTTGATACAGTGGATAACATGCATATGAGATCCAAAGTTCTAGAAGAAACAAAGAAAAAACTCACTGCTTTAAACCATGATGTTTTGAAAATGCATACATCTAACAATCTTAGATGTATGCGTCAATTGCAGAGTGATGTTGAAATATAATTTGCACATTGAACAAGACTTAGTAAATGGAGCAATGGGTCACATTCAACATCTTCAGTACAATATTACCTTGAAACAAATGGAATGTATACTTATTAAGTTTGATAAAATAGAAACCGTACAAGAAATTTATCGTACTGAGGCTAAATTTCCTTTAATAAGAAATCTTTATATAATTTGATGACAATTTCCCATTTCTGTCACATACGCTGTGTTGATTCATAAATTTCAAGATCTCAGCCTTGATAATGTAATTGTTGACATTGGACCTTCTGTATTTAAAGAAGTAATGTCCTATGCTGCACTATCAAGAGTGAGAATATTGTCAGGCCTATATTTAATACAGTTTGACAACTGTATTCATCCGGCATTGATGAATACAATAGATTAACGTCCACTTTCCTTCCACTTCTGCTAAATATTTCAAAACCAAACAATCAAAAGAAGAAAATACTTCTTGTGGGGAAAAAACAAACAAACTCATCTACCAACTCTACAGTGTACAAATATTCCATAAAAAAAGTAAAACAGATATTTTTTCAAACTCAGTAAAGCCAAAACTTTTTGAGACTAACAGTGCAGTTAACTGATACTCAAATGTACTTGCCCAGCTTTTCCTTAGCATGCTACTTTTTATTTGTCTAATACGGGATTTCAGCACACACAATCCCCTTATCTCTTCTTTAAAATCTATTAGCCATGACTACAGGTAATTTCAGACGTGACGGGCTGATCAGTCCGCCATGCTGAACCACAGTCCGGGATCCGTTTCGGATCCCGGACAGGAATCAGTCCGGACATCCATTAGATGTGCCGACTGATTCCTACAGGGGATCGGAGAGGGGGAGGGGCTGCATGGCATGGCACGATGTGCAGTCGCACAGTCACGCCACCCATGCTCCCCCATGCCCCCCCACGCCCCTCCGGCCACCCGTCCTCCAGGAGAAGGCCAATCCAGCTGCTGCAACCGATCCCATGGTCTGGGCCACTATCCAGCTGGTGGAAAGTAACAGCTGATTCTGGACTGTGGCCACCATGGCCACAGTTTGGGCCTGAACCCACCATGATTCTGGACCTCAGGGTGGCTGGATCATTTAGACAGTACGGGACTTTTGGTCACCACAGGGGTTTCACTGTGGTTGACCGTGGTCTCGTAACATCTAAAATTACCCTACGAAACAAATTCCATTAATATACAATGCAGTACCTCTTTACATACTAGTACTGCTGCAGACACATACCCACAAAATCCTACATTTTCAACCAAACAAGAAGATGTAACTGAATTTCTTTAACAAATTTTAAATAACTTACAACTTAATCGACCTACATTACAGGATCTTTTCTGTTTCATACACGATTCTTCATAGGTGTTTGAAGTGCTTATACGTATACCAAGAACACATTCCAGTAGAGTGGCTACTCTATTTACATGCACTGCCTCAAAATTCTTCCACTTTTAAGGATTTCTTTTCACCACAATTACACCATAATGTGTGAACACACTGCAATTCTATTTCAGAACGTGCTCTTGTACTAATACATTCCCCAAAGTATCTCTTTCTTATAATATGTGTATTTGATAACTCTCAAAGAAAAAGGGAGTTTGAAACAAAAGGATTTAGTTCACGGCTCATCAACATCAGTAATTATGCTTATTAAACAAAAGCAATCATTTTCCATTTAGGAAATTCACTCACTTCAGGACATTACATAAACTGAACATGGTGAAAACGGAACTCTTCTCTTCCCTCCCAATCCTTCCTCTCCCTCTTTCCTGTCAATTGCCATTGATGGGGTCTCCATCCTCCCTGTCCCCCAAGCCCATAGCTTGGGCTTCATTTTCGACTCGCACCTTACCTCCGTCACCAAATCCTGCCACTTCTCCCTCCACAACATTGCTAAGATTCACCTTTTTCTGTCTGTCTCCTCTGCCAAAACTCTCATCCACACCCTAGCCATCTCAAACCTCGACTACAGTAACCTCCTCCTTGCTGGCCTTCCCCGCTTTCACCTTTCTTCCCTTATCTCTGTTCAAAACTCTGCTGCCAGGATCATCCACCTTGTCCGTCGCTTTGACCATGTTCAGCCTCTCCTCTCTCCACTGGCTCCCTCTTCCTGAGCCTATTTTGCACAAGCTCCTTGTCTTCACTTACAAAGCCCTTCACAACCTTGCTCCCTCCTACTTCTCTGCCCTGATCTCCCTCCAAACCCCTGCTCGAGCACTCCGCTCCTTTTCCATCCCCTGCCTCACCCTACCATGCCTCCCCTGCTCCCAAACCACCTTAGTCCCTTCTCCCTTGCTGCCCCGCACACCTGGAACTTCCTCCCTGCCCTCATCCACCTTGCACCCACCATCCACACCGTCAAGTCCCTCCTCAAAACCCACCTCTTCAACTCTGCCCTTCCTAACTCCTGCTAATCATCCCCATCCAGGATTATCCCCCACCTTTTAACTGTAAACTCCCAATTTACTATAACCAAGCCAAGAACGTGTACCTGAGTTCTTGCATCCTCATGAATGTCACATCCCTTGTCTCTCCCTCTGTTCCCCCTTCCCTGTCTCCCCTCTCCCCCTGTCTCCCCTCCCCCTGTTTTTAGATTGTAAGCTCTCGGGCAGGGACCATGTCTATCTTATTTTTTGTAAAGTCCCAGGTACATCGCTGGTGCTATATAAATGCTAATGCTAATGCTAGTGCGAATGCGAATGCGAATGCGAATAATAATAATAATAATAATAATAATAATAATAATAATAATCATCATCATCATCATCATCATCATCATCATCTGGATAAACACTCTAATTTTTGGTTTCAATGCAATGACATCAATAATCAGTAAAAAGAAGCTTCCATCGAACTTTAAAAATGCATATCTCATTCTTCTAGAAAGACAAAATACTTAACTCAATTAAAATAGTTCAGTATAGTTATAATACACTATGTCACAAAGTAGCAAACATTATGTAAAAGAAAGGAAAAATGGTTTTGGTGACTTTTCTTTGTTAGGTCTAGAAAATAGCAAAGAAAACTCAACTTTACATAAAATATCCCAATAAAGGATCTAAACAACACATTATATACAACCACTTACGCTAGATAAGTAATTTCACATTGATACAATTTTAAGTGACTTTTTTTGTTAGGTTTGAAAGATAGCAAAGAAAACTTGACTTTACATAAAACATCCTCATATGTCAGCTACACTGCAGAATATATAGTCCCTTTACCTACATTATATATATATATATATATATATATATATATATATATTACACATACTTTCGTTATACTACTTATATATCATAAAGTAATCAATTCATCTACAATTATTATTTTCAATGACATATTGTTGTTTTAAATATTGTTTTATGAATTGTAAGCCACTCCAAGCTACCTGTGGCAGAAGGGGTGAGGTAGTAAAAGTTTGAAATAAATAAATACATAAATAAATGAAATATTTAAAATCAAGAAGTGATATTTTTTCAGCTACAGCAGTGTTTTCCCAACATATCACACTGGTTGTTTTTTTTCAAGCTTAGTCGTTTCTGCCTTCCTTGCAATAAAATCTACTTTTTATTGAATTATCTACAATTATTTCTATTATCTGATTTTTATATCATCTAAAGCAAATATATTTTCTATATACTTCAACTTCTACATTTTATATATGACAAAGTAAACATTTCTTTTGGGATTTTTAATCTGTTTGACATCTTAGAAATCAGGAAGGATTTTTTTTTCAACTAATACTATGGATGATTTCAGACGTGATGGGCGCCCGGTTCAGCACAGTAGATCACCCGGTGGGGGTGAACCGAACAACCACCCCCCGGGGCAAAAAAAAGCCCTGAACAGACATGATAGGAGTGGGACCACGGCAGGGAATCGGGCCGGCAGATCAGGGGCTGGGGCACCGCAACAGATGTGACACCGATTCCCGGCCGTGGTCAAAACACCCAGAAACCACCGGGCAGGGACGGGACACAGACATGGCTACCTGAGGGCAAATGAAGCCAAAAGGCACACAAGGGAATTCCCACACAAAGGAAATGGGAAGGGAGGGGGGAGAGGGAGAAGAGCCGGACAGGTACCACACACAACAGGCACACAGACAGCGCCGCCACAGTGAAACACACAGCACAAGCACACGGACTGGGCACACACACACACACACACACACACACACACACACACACACACACACACACA
>QEPC01002402.1:150965-164779 GCA_003113815.1 Sphenodon punctatus | reverse complement strand
TTGTTGCTGGTTGCCCGGCAGCGATGCAGCGTGCCTTGTCCCCGGCTGGGGCTCCTTTCCTTTGCTTCTGCCCTGGGATTGGCGTCCAGACGTTACTTTTCCTTGGTTCCCGGTGGGGGTCCGTTTGACCACGCTTCCCAGGATATTCCCCCGGCTAGCCCGGGAAGCGTGGTTGAAATTGACTCCATGTGGGTATTGAGCGTGATGAACATCTGGCACGCGCCGAACAGATGTTCACAGCCCTTTGGCTCCACCGCGGGGTTCGGCGGGGTTGAGCGTGATCTCGTAACATCTGAAAATACCCAGTGTAAGACCTGGCTGTTCTGCAAGGCCTTTGGAGAGGGAGACGGGTATGGTGGGGTGAGTTAGGGGAGGGGGGTTGGTTCTGCCCTTTTAGTATATTAGTATATTTTTAATGAATTGTAAATTGTGAGTATCTTTTAATTGTGGATTATATTATTGCTTCTGTTGTAAGCTGCCCCCAGCTGATCTGTGAGTAGGAGGGTGTGGGATAGAAGACAGTCGATAGATAAATAAATAAATAAATAAATCCAGCCCAGGGAAACATCTGAAAGGCCAGATTAGATGTGATGGCCATGCGGGTCAAAATGTGGCCACCCGCAGTACCGTCATGGTTAAAAATACCCTTGGTCTCTTTTAAGCACTGACACAAGGCAGGAAAGGGATATAAAGCAGAGCTGAAATGAATAATTTGAAGAAATAAATAATGAATTTAATGAATTTGTCCAAAATGATTTTGGAGATGAGATTCAAAAGTATTCTAAAATTGGTTCAGTTTTCACTTCATTTGTTCACAACTTTGGTACTTCATGACATCAGTGATACTATTTAGATTATTTTCTTTGAATTTTATTAGGCTGCATAACAAATGCCCCTATTCAGGTTATGTGCTTGCACGACTCGGGCTGTTATTCTGCTGACCCATGGTCCAAACGACACTGAAATGTCAAGTCCTTCAGCTGTTGTCTTTTACTTCCAGAGCACAAAGTCAACTCTAAGGTTCCAGAGCACTTTACTTGCAGACTGCTCTTCTATTACAACTCTACCTGTCCCACCGCTGCTGCTGATAATGGGTTTCTCTCCCCTTGCAGCCCCAGGGACTTCACTCTTAGCTTTCCTGGGTGTTCTGAGCTCCTCCTGCTGTCTCCACAGCTTTCCTAGCCCATCCCCTTTCCACTTTGGAAAGTAACTAAAAATACTGACGCGAGGTGTCCAATTTATTTTTGTTTTGTTTAATTACTAAAACAAACAATGGCTCATTTATTTTAGTAATTAAAATACAAAAATGACAGGTCAGTGTAACAAAAATGAACGAAAACAAAGTAAATAAGCATCAGTGTTTGTTAAAAAAATAATTAATTAAATGTGTATACGCAAAATGGCCGCAGGGCCATTCTGCACGTGTGCACACTATATGTAAAGGGGCAGCTGTTCTGCACATGTGTGGTGGCCACTGGCACATATGCAGATCAGCTGCCCTTTTCCGAAACGGTTCTGACACTGCCAGCGCCATTTTGGAAAAGGGCTGCACATGTGCAGAATGTTCGGGCAGTCATTTTGCACATGCAAATTGAATTTTTTTTAAATGTATTTTTATCTTTGATACAAATAAAGCCCCCCCCCAAAAAAAACCCAAATAATGTGCCTGCTACACACTGCTAGTATTGACTAATGAAATGAAAAATGATCAAATAAAGTACAAAGCTACACATTTCATAACCATAATGAATTTGAATATTAATTTCTGGAAATAAATGTCTGTATTGTATTTTTGCAGTTTTAAAGTTACACGTTTGTTTCAGCTCTAGTATAAAGGAGACATCTCACAGGCTCTTTGTAGACTAAACTGGAGATGAGCTGTTCCTTCTCTAGACTTATGCTAAAACCATGGTAGAGCACATCAGTCCTGGGTTAAGAGTGCCTAACTTGCACTGAAAAGTGATTTGAACTTTGTGCCAATTACATGTAGAGTAATAAGTTCAAAATCATCTATTCCAAAATTTAAATTTTAACAGCACTAATAATGACACTGAACGTTGAGGGTTTGTTTTTTTAATGAGGTTGAAGTTATTCAGAACTAGATGCTCAGCTGCTCTTAGAATTGTGTGCTCTGAGATTATCTCAGAGGTTTTGCTGACAAAACAAAACACAAACTGACACTAGTATTGCCATTTTCCATTGTATCGGGACATGCAAGAAACAGGTATCAAGTTATTCTCTTTGCTAATACACAATCATGAATGAGTTTTTCTACTATCTTACAGAATGGATGGCTTTGTTCACCATCTAAACCTGTGTATAAGGAATTTAAGCAGACCAGACCTGAAGCCAAAGATACAAACAAGGAGCGAATAAATAAAAAGCACAAAATGTTTTCCCTGCCAGGGGCTTTTTTCCAGTTCAAACAATCCCATATTAAGTAAGTACAGTCTTCTTTTCAGAAATTGTTTTAGACCATCCTTAGAGAATTCTAGCTCAAAATCATTTCAAAATAAAACAAGCAGAAGTATATTCCCTTGTTCCTATGTTAAAAAGAAAGAGAAACCCAGCCATATAACTTGCTACGTCCTGGTCACACTACCCATCAGGGGAAAGGAAAGAATCTCTGTAACCCCTTATCTCTAATTATTACATCCTGACTACCAGTGTACACATTCCCAATTTCTGTTCGAACCAGCTGGGAACTACTCTGAGGCCGCTTTTAGACGTGTAAATATCCTGCACGCAGAATTTAGACATGACATTTTGTGCGCTAAAGCCAGTCACGAGTTCATTTAAAGCTGTGAATTAACTATCTCATTGAGGTATCCCACGTGCGTTATTTACACATGGCATGATTTTATGCCATGTGTGTGCCGCGCACGTCTAAAAGCAACCTGGGTCAGCCTTGTACCTTATCACAAAGGAAGATAAAGCTCAGTGTGGTAGGTACTGGAAGACTATTGAACATCTTCTAATCATGGACTCAACTGGACATAATAAGTTAGCTGCCATAAGGGTTCTTTAGTTATCTCCACACAGTTTGCTTTGATAATGTGAAGGACACATTGAACACCTAATCCCAACAGTTTTAAGTGTATCAATTAACTAATCATCAAGGATGAATATACAATAGTTTATAAAAATGGCATTGTCATACAGGAATCAGATCTATTTATGGGCTAGCAGATCAGGTAAATGCACAAATATCAAATGCCAAGCAGGTTACATGGCATTAGCCAAGACAACATTTTTTAGAACAATGTTTCCCAAACGTTTTGCTTGTGTGACCTTATTTTGAGACAAATATAATTCCTTAACTCCAGAGAGCAGAGAGAACATTTAGGTCCTTTTCAAATGGGCCATGGTGGGTGCGGGGATCGGTGTGTGCCCACAGTGGGTGAAGGTGGGAGTGTGCCCGTTCCCACAGGCACATCCCCATACCCACCCACCTCCACCCATCTCCATGCATAAAATAATTGGAATTTGAGTTGTTGCTCTGTGCATGGGTGATGGCTGGAGGTGGGTGGAGAACGGCGGAGTGTGCACCCCGTCCCCCGCCAGTAGTGTTCCCACAGGCATCCCCACCCAGCCACCGACATCTGCAGTGGGGGTGGGGTGAGGTGAAAAGACCCTTAGATGACAGTAGTGTAATTAGTTTTGTAAACACATAGCCTTTCTTAAACAATGTCAACAGCACAGATTGCTTCTTGTGCATTTTTCAAGGCATGCCATTTCAATCTTGTTAGTCAGATTTAAATTTTAACATTCAAATTTTAATTTGAAAGGATAATTTCTTGGAAGTTGTAATTGTTAAAATGGGGTAAGGTGGTGTTATTATATAATACTAATATTTTTTTATAAATATGTTAACAAATTAAGATGACTGTGTTAGGCTGGTGGCATGTCAAAGACTGTTTTAGGCTGTTGGGCATGGGCCCAGAATTATCCAGGCTGTGTCAGTGGCTAGCCCAAGCTGTGACCCCGGAAAGTCTCTGAGTCAAAGTCTGGGTTAATGTCCTCCCGTCGCAATTGGGTCAAAGTGGGCCATAGCAGGGATATCACATCTTACTGTCGGTCATTGGCTGTCAATCAGAGTGGGAGGTGGGGCACTGGGCGCAGTGTGGGACTGGCCAGACACACATTCGTGTTTCTCTTTGCTGTCCCTGGTGGTCTGGCCTCTAGCATGTTTGGTCAGCAGCCTGACCTGGTATGGACCGTGTCCACAGCACTTTTCCTCCCCGTGCTGAATCAGTGTCACGGGGGAAAGGAGAAGGAAGGGGAGGACGGGAAAGGAGGAGGAGGAAGGGACAGGATAAACCCAAGGGGAGGGGGCGACCTCTCAACCACACTCTTCTATCGGCAGCTAGAAAGTCCCTCAGGGTGTTAGGTGGGCTTTCCCTCCTGTTCAGAGGGCAACCCTTTTCATCATCGGGACGGAGGAGAGAGGTAACCCCTGGCCCCAGAGGGCAACAATGACCTGCACACGGGAGAGACCAGATACTCGGGGAGCTATACGGGGAATAGGGGCACCGTGCAAGGAGAGTGATGGGAACGGGGGAAGGGGATAGAACCCTGGGGAAGTGGGAAGGAAGGGAAGGGGACTGGAGAGCATGGGGAGGAATAGTGGGGGACAGGACACTCTTACAAGGAACGTGTAAGGAGAGTATAGGGCTGGACAATGGACACAGGGCTTACGGAAAAGGCTCCCCTACCACTCTTGGTCAGGCTCTCAGGGTGGTCACACAACAGTACAAGGTTACGTTCGTTCACTCACCGCTCTTGCTCTCAGGAAAGGGGAAACACGGGAGTTCATCCACACTCCAACACTCACTCTCTTACTCTCCACACTTCAGAAACTATAACAAAGATATCAAGGACAAGGGGGGGGGGGCAGTCTCTCAATAGTGATTACCGGCGGGGAACCCAAGCCCCGCCGGTCTGCTTTATAGTAAAGCCCTAAGTGCCTGCCGGTGTGCCCAAGGTGGGGCCTCAGCCTGCGCTGAGCGTCCCGCTACCTCATGTGCACACAGGGGGGCGGGGACAGGAGCGCGCGCCACGCTCCATCCCCGCAGGCCTTCTACTTCCGGGTATCGGGCCGTTGCCTAGCAACGGCCCGCACGCTGCGGAGCTCGAGCGGCGTGACCCGCTCTTACAGTACCCCCCCGTCCAAGACCCCCCTCCCCCCCACCCTTGTACGAAGACCAGGCTTTGAGGGGTGGCGGAGGTCGAATTGCCGAACAAGTCGTGGGGTGTGCACATTTTCAGCAGGTTCCCATGACCGGTCGGAGGGGCCATAATGTTTCCAATCAAGGAGAAAATAGAGACGGGGACCAATAAAATGAGAGTCTAAGATTGCATGGACTTCGTATTCGGGGCTAGCGGGGAGAAGGGTAGGGGGGCGGGGGTCCCCCGCTGGATGGGGTAGGCAGGGACATGGGCCTTTTTCAGTAGAGAGACATGAAAGGAGGGGTGGATTTTCATATGGGAGGGGAGGCTCACCGTGTAGGTGACTGGATTAAGTTTTCGGGTGATAGGGAAGGGGCCAAAATAGGCGTCATCTAATTTCGCCGAAGGACATAAGGTGGGATAATGGTGTTTACAAACCCATACTAAGTCCCCAACCTTGAATAAAGGTTCGGGATGACGTCGTTTATCGGCCATTACCTTATAATGTTGGCGGGCAGCTTGTAGGTGTCGTTGGGCAGCTTTTTGAGCTTGGTGTATAGTCGTAACTAATGACCCTGTGGCCGGTACAGAAGAGAAGGGCGCCTCTGGGAAACAGAGAAGAGGATGAAAACCATAAGACACGTAAAAGGGCGAGGTACCTATGGAAGAATGAGGACTATTATTATACGTAAATTCAGCAAGAGAAAGGAGGTCCACCCAATCCCTCTGGAGATATGTGCAAAAGCATCTTAAGTAGTGTTCAACATGTTGATTTAAACGTTCCACCTGTCCATTCGCTTAAGGGTGGTAGGCAGTTGTCGGTCAGAGTTTGACTCGTAGTAATGTAAAAAATGCTTTCCAGAAGCGTGAGATAAATTGGGGTCCCCTATCCGATACTATTTCCCGTGGTATTCCATGCAAACGAACTACCTCACGAAGTACAAGATGAGTCGTCACAGGTGCCGATAGAAGTCCTTTGCAGGGGATGAAATGTCCCATCTTCGTGAAGTAATCTACAATAACTAATATAGCATCATATCCGGCCGATTTTGGAAGGCCGACGATAAAGTCTACCGAGATTTTTTGCCAAGGGCCTGCAGGTCCCTTTGTTAACTGCAGGAGTCCTACTGGAAAGGAACGGGGGGTCTTAGTCTGGGCACATGTTGTACAGCCTTGGAAATATTGTTTAACATCGGAATATAGGGAGGGCCACCAAAAGGTTCTTCGAACCAGAGACAAAGTACATTGGAATCCGGGGTGACCGACAAGGGGAGAGTCATGGTGCACCCACAATACCTGAGGGCGGAGTTTAGGAGGTATTACCACCTTTCCGTGATAATACAATAATCTGGCTTTACGCTGATAGGGGGGCAAACGGGGTTCGCGTTGACTTGCCATTTGCAGTTGAGTGAAGGAAGGAAGGGTTGCTGCAAAGGTGCGTGCCGGGAGGATAGGTCGCCCTCCTTTTCCATTGTGGTATAATATCTGGACAAGGCATCAGCCATTGTATTCTGTGACCCCGGTCGATATTGTATTGTGAAGGAAAACCGGGCGAAGAATAAGGTCCATGGGGCATGTCGAGGATTGTTAATGCGGGCTGATTGAAGGAAAGTTAGGTTTTTATGATCAGTATATACAAGTACCGGATGCAGGCCTCCCTCCAGAAGGTGCCTCCAAGTTTCAAAGGCGGCTTTAATGGCCAGAAGTTCCTTATCAATGATTGGATAGTTCCTTTCAGCAGGAGTTAACTGCCGGGAGTAGAAGGCACAAGGAAGGCATTTTCCCAAGGAGTCACGAGCCTGGGTTAACACCGCACCTGTAGCAACATCTGAGGCATCTGCTTCAATGAAGAAAGGCAAGGAAACATCAGGGTGCTGAAACAGCGGGGTGGACATAAAGGCCTGTTTCAGGAACGTGAAAGCATCCTGTTGCATAGATCCCCAACCAAAACGTGCTCCCTTCTGCAAGAGACAGGTCAGAGGTTTAGTTAAATCTGCGTAACGAGGGATATACTGGCGATAATAATTAACACTGCCCAAAAACCTTTGTAACGCCTTCACAGTTTGGGGAGCAGGCCACCGGTTGATAGCCTCCAGCTTGCTGGGATCCATATGGACGCCCTATGCCGAGATAATAAACCCTAGAAAGGGAACTGAGGATACATGGAACAGACATTTGTCTAGCTTACAATATAACTTATGGGTCTGCAGCCTTTTCAAGACAGTCCGGATGTGGCGGATATGGTCATGAAGGAAGGATGAAAAGATAAGGATGTCGTCTAAATACACTACCACATATAGATAAAGTACATCCCTAAAAATGTCATTAATAAAATGTTGGAAGGTAGCGGGAGCATTAACTAGACCATACGGCATCACAAGGTATTCAAAATGGCTGAAGCATGTCTGAAAGGCGATTTTCCATTCATCCCCCACCCTGATTCGTACCAGATTATAGGCGCCCCTCAAATCTAATTTAGTAAAGAGGGAGGCACCTTGGAGCTTACTGAGAAGGTCGGAAATGAGGGGAAGGGGGTATCAATTTTTAATTGTGATTAGGTTTAACCCCCGATAATCTATACAGGGTCTAGGTCCCCCTCCTTCTTTGGCACAAAGAAGAGGGGGGATCCAGTGGGGGAGTTAGAGTGGCAGATAAAGCCTTTAGCTAAATTCTCCTGTATATAGGTCCTAAAGGTGTTGGTTTCTCCCGGGGATAGGTTGTAAATTCGCACACACGGGGGCTCTTGGCCCTCGATTAACTCTATGGGGCAGTCATATGCCCTATGAGGAGGGAGATCAGATATTTCCTGGGCGCTAAATACCCCACTCAAGTCATGATATTGAGGAGGTATCCGAGGGTCTACTATAGGTGTCAGGGGTGCAGAAACAGCGGTTCCAATGGAAGGGATGGGAAGAAAATGGGATCGGCAATCGAAGGAAGGAAAGGTAAGGGTCTGCTTACTCCAATTAATAGAAGGATTGTGGGCCGCAAGCCAAGGGATATCTAGAACCAGGGGAAATAATGGGGAGGAAATGAGGTCGAATTGAAGGGTTTCGGCGTGAGTCCCTATGGAACACTGAAGGGGACAGGAACAAGTATGTAAGGGACCAGAGTTAAGGAGAGACCCATCGATGGTTCGGATCAGTTCAACTGAGGCTCGGGTCTGGTGTGGGATTTTATGGTATGCCGCAAAAGCCGTGTCCATGAAATTTCCCGAGGCGCCCGAATCTACCAACGCCTTAACTATTAGGGACCGGTGGGCAGTCCATTGTAAGGTGAAAGGAACATACAATTGGGGTGAGTGTCCCACTCCCACCTCAAGTTTTAGGAGGGAATGACAATCGCTCACCGGGTGGTCCCCCCGCTCCCCCGGCTTTCGGCATTTCCCGATGGCAAGGACCGGGGAGGCCGAGAGGGACAGTCTCTAGAAAAATGCCCCGCTTTCCCACAATAGTAAAAAAGGTGGAGCTGGCGACGCCTGTCCCGTTCCTCTGGACTAAGGGGCCCTCGGACCACTCCAATTTGCATGGGCTCAGAAGTATCCTGTTCCATGACAGGAGAGGGAGGGAAGGGCTGTGGGCCAGTACTCTCCCAACCCCAACCCCTACCTTGGTCTTGTTTGTGTTCCTTCCGGCGCTCAGCAAGACACTTGTCAATTCATAGAGACAAGGTGACCATTTCCTCCAAGGTCTGGGGGTGGGGGTGCCCAGGCTATTTGGTCCTTTATCTCCTCATTAAGACACTGATGGAAAAGGGCTCGAAAAGTGGAATCGCTCCAATTTAAATCAAAGGCAATTTTTCAAAACTGAGTAATATAATCCAACAAGGGGGTTTTACCTTGTCGAAGGTGAAGTATTGCCTGTTCCACATCTTTTACCTGATGGGGATAATCGAATAGAAATCGAAATTGTTTCAAAAACCCTTTATAATTCCTTAACAGATCATCATCTGAGGCCAGAAGGGGGGTAGCCCAATCCAATGCCACTCCTCCCAACAATCCCACAATATACGCCACCTTGGCTTGGTCAGAGCGATAGGTCAAGGGTTGGGTCTGGAAAGTAAGATTACATAAAGCCAAAAAACCCTGACACGCCTTCCTATCCCTGTAGAATTTGTCAGGTCAAGGGTCCTTAGGTTCTCTAGGGATGGGCACTACCAATGAGGGATCAATACCCCCCGTGGCCCCCTCCTCCCCTCCCAAAGGGAAAGAAAGGGGTGGCTCCCCCGGGTCCTGCAAGGAACGGCAATGGGCCCTAAGCTCCTTATTTTCTTCCTTAAGATCTTGGACTTCCTTTGTCAGGGATTGAATCGTATGCATGAGGTCCTGGAGCTGATCTTCGGACGTCATTTTGGTCACTATCCAGAAAAGGGGGTGCCGGTAATTCTGTCACAGGGGAAGGGAGAAGGAAGTGGAGGACGGGAAAGGAGGAGGAGGAAGGGACAGGATAAACCCAAGGGGAGGGGGCGACCTCTCAACCACACTCTTCTATCGGCAGCTAGAAGGTCCCTCAGGGTGTTAGGTGGTCTTTCCCTCCTGTTCAGAGGGCAACCCTTTTCATCATCGGGACGGAGGAGAGAGGTAACCCCTGGCACCGGAGGGCAACAATGACCTGCACATGGGAGAGTCCAGATACTTGGGGAGCTATACGGGGAATAGGGGCACCGTACAAGGAGAGTGATGGGAATGGGGGAAGGGGATAGAACCCTGGGGAAGTGGGAAGGAAGGGAAGGGGACTGGAGAGCACGGGGAGGGATAGTGGGGGACAGGACACTCTTACAAGGAACATGTAAGGAGAGTATAGGGCTGGACAATGGACACAGGGCTTATGGAAAAGGCTCACCTACCACCTTGGTCAGGCTCTCAGGGTGGTCACACAACAGTACAAGGTTACGTTCGTTCACTCACCGCTCTTGCTCTCAGGAAAGGGGAAACACGGGGGTTCATCCACACTCCAACACTCACTCTCTTACTCTCCACACTTCAGAAACTATAACAAAGATATCAAGGACAAGGGGGGGGGAAGTCTCTCAATAGTGATTACCGGCGGGGAACCCAAGCCCCGCCAGTCTGCTTTATAGTAAAGCCCTAAGTGCCTGCCGGTGTGCCCAAGGCGGGGCCTCAGCCTGCGCTGAGCGTCCCGCTACCTCACGTGCACACGGGGGGGCGGGGCCAGGAGCGCGCGCCACGCTCCATCCCCGCAGGCCTTCTACTTCCGGGTATCGGGCCATTGCCTAGCAATGGCCTGCATGCTGCGGAGCTCGAGCCGCGCGACCCGCTCTTACAATCAGGCTGCTGCGGAGTCGGCATCACTTACACCCATAGAGTAGAATTATTACTTTTGCTGACTTGGAAACAACGCTTTTGTTAATGTAGCCTAAAACAGCATTCGCCTTTTAGTAACAACATCACATTGCTGACTCATGTACAATTTGTGACTGACCAGAACTCGTAGTCCCTTTTTACGTGTGTTGCTGCCAAGCCAAGTATCACCCCTATCTTATACATGTGCATGTAGTTCTTCTCTAGATGCAGAACTTTAACTTTATCTCAGTTGAATTTCATTTTGTTAATTTCATCCCAGATTTCCAACCTATTAAAATTGTTTTGATTTCTAATTCTATCTTCCAAGGTGTTGGCTAGCATTCTCATTTCTGTGTCATCTGCAAACATATGCATTCCCTTTACCTTCATCCAAATTATTAGGAAGATGTTGAATGGCACTGGACTTGGGACAGAACCCTGTGGGACCCCACTTGATACCTTCCTCCAGTTTTATGATGAACCATATTCCTGGTTTCATTAAGCTCTTTTAAAGATAATTGTAAATTTACAGAGCAAATTGCAAATATTATGATCTCACCAGACAAACAAAGATAACTTTAATAGGCACCACTGATATTAGGGATGTGCAAACAGATCGTGGTTCAGAAGTTCGTTCGTTTGGTCGTTCGGTTTGGTTGCCGAGTTCGGGTTCAGTCATTTGGTTTGGTCGCCGAGTTCGGGTTCGGTCGTTCCGTTTGGTCACCGAGTTCAGGTTCGTTTGTCTGGTTCAGTGGTGTTCGGTTCGGCCATTTGGCGATCGGTTTCGGTTTTGGTCTAGCTATCGCATGGTTCCGTAATCGTGTCGGAAGCTGGAAACTGGAAATTCGAGTGCGTGCAGAGCATATGTGGGGAGAGAACGTGTGTGTGCGGCTGGCTGGGTGTTTGGTTCTGTTTTGGTGTGTTTTGGCTTGTGTGTTGGTTTGACTGTGTTGGTTTGGCTGGTTGGTAAGTTGGTGTGGGTGACTGTTTGCTATTGGACTGTGTGAGTGTTTGTTTGAAAAAAAAATGAAAAGGGTGCAGATTAAGTGTCGGGCCTGGGGGAAGGCCAAGGTGGCAGTTCCGGAGTTGGTGGTGGAGGTGGAGGAAGAGGTTCCTGTCACTGCTGGACATTCAGTGGTGGAGGAGGAGGAGTAAGAGCCAGTGGGCACAGGAGGTGCTACCACTCCTGCCAAGTTTGTAAAAAAATTTTTTACTTTGAGGACAAGAAGAATACTAAGTATCCTTTAGAGCGAGCTCACTGGCGTGCGGGTCAGTGTGTGGGTGGTGGGCACTGACAGTCAGGCACAAACAGTGGGCATCAGCGGGTGGCACCGGATGTCTGCCACAGACAGAGAGGGTACTGTAGTGTGTGGGGCTCTTCCAGCAGTCAGGCACAAACACCCCCACCCAAACATCTGCCACCCTAGCAAGGGTCTCCACTCTCCAGTTGCCATCCCTACGCACCCCCAAATAAGGGCAGGATTTGCACGTGCCAGCCCGGTTTTTCCAGTTGCCATCCATAGTGCTCCAAGGAGGGCAAGATTTTCACATGCCAGCAAGGGTCTTTCCAATTGCCATCACTACTAGCACCCTAAGGAGGGCAGGATTTGCACGTGTCAGCAACTCCATTTGCCATCCCTGTCATCCCCTACTAGCACCCCAAGGATGGCAGGATTTGCATGTGCCAGCAAGGATCTTTTGAATTTGCACATGCCAGCCAGGGTCATCGTCTCCAGTTGCCATCCCTAGCACCCCAAGGAGGGAGGACTTGAGGCATCATCATAAATACATAATATTACTTAGGTGTTGTTTATGTGTTCCTGTTTCAGAGAGGGTGAGGAGGAATTGGATGCCGGTGCTGGTGCCAGTGAGCGCAGGACACCCAGGCGGAGGTTGCCAGTGCCACCCCCAAACAGCGGGCAGACAAAGTCTGATGTCTGGAAGTGGTATGAGAAGGGTGACAAATATGCTGTCTGCACGGTAAGGCACGGGGGCTGGAACAACAGGGAATGGATTTCCCTATGACCTGTTAGGAAGTCCCCTGTAGAGAGAGATCAACCACCCACCAACTTGTGGAAACAGAATGCAGATGCCAGCCAGGGCTTGACAGACCATTGGTCTGACACAGAATGGCACTTATTACGTTCCTATCTTTTTATGTTCTTTAGATCTGCAACAAAAGATTTAAGAGGACCAGCCAGGGGACCACATTGGGGCTAATCACCCATATTCAGAAGCTCCATGGTTAAGAAGGTGACTAGGCTTAGGCTGCAGGACTCTGGCATGGCTGTGGAGCTGGAGCATCAGTGCCATAAGAAGGGGGGGAAGGCAACGTGAAAGAGATGTCATCAAAACCCTGGGCCCAGGGAGTCTGGAGCGGCAAGGGCCTTTCGGGCTGAGGTGGAGAGGCCCACCCTGGATTTTGTGGCTGGCCTACAGCAGCCACCATGGAGAACTGACTGGTGGAACAATTCCAGGCAGTTGAGATACGCAAAAAGAAGGTGGAGGCGTACCCGCAGTACGTCTCCATGTACGTCTCTGCCGAGATGGCCGACCTGGAATTCATCCGCCAGTCGGTCTCCAAGTGGCAGGGTACCATGGCAGGGGCCGTTAAATATGCAGTCCAACACAGCTACCAAATGCCGTCAGGTGTGATACCCCCCGCCCCTAGCTCCCATGCACCCCTTCTGCCTTTCCCCCAAGTTCCGGGGGGCAGGCCCAAAGACTGAGTAGAGATAAGTTTCCTTTATAGTTTAAAATTTTGTTTTTTGTTTTATAATGTTGTTGTTGTTGTTGTTGTTAATAATAAAAATTATATTTGTTGTTATTGGTTATGAGCTTTGTTTGACCTGCCCAATCTTTTATCCCTCTGTGCTGAAGTTCTGGCTGGCAAGTGGCAGAATCTCATACAGCTTGTCAATCCCTACCAGCAGCATCTGGCACCACATGTAGCATAGTTAAGGTATTAACCCAAAGATGTGCCAGGCAACAGCAGGGTCTCAACTTGCAGACAGCCCCCAGGAGGGGCAGGGCTTGCGTCTGTGTGGGTGTGCCAGAGAGAAAGAGAGACAGGCTTCTTGGCAGCGGGCAACAGGCAGCGGGAGCTACTGGTCGGAGGGGCTTTTTTTCAGCAGCTTCAGCGGGCATATGCTGGTGGGTGTAGAGGAGTAGGTTGGGGGGGCAGACTGGCATGTGGGCACCAGGCTTCTGGATGCAGTGGAATGGAATGCTGCCCCCAGTGACTGGAATGATGGTCCCAGAATCTCGTTGATAGTTTCTGGGACGGGCGGGCATGACTGATTCAGGTACAGTGGAATGACAGCCTAAAGCCTATGGGAGTTGA
>QEPC01002402.1:107317-126730 GCA_003113815.1 Sphenodon punctatus | reverse complement strand
GGAACCTTCTGAAACGCCTGCTGTTCAGGAACAGTGACTAGCTCAGAAGGTGTTGGGAAGGGGGAAGGCAATCAGTTTTGTTTCTTGCTGCGCCCGCCTCACCGCAAGCTCCATTGGCTCCGTGCAGCCTAACCAGTGGTCAGTCACAGACTGCGAACCCAGTGGTCTGAGGCGAAAAGGGATGGTGATTTGGCAGGCTAGCTGCTACTCCAAGCCTCTCCACCCCTGGTGCCTGGAATTCTGCTCCTCAGCTGACTCCCCCTCCCTGTCACGTTTGGCCTTCCAGTGACACGTTTTTGTCAACTGAACTCACCTGAACGCGATCCGAACTGACCAAACTTTTTGGTCATTTCGACGTTCGGAATTGACTTCAGTTTGGTCTGTTCGTGTTCGGATTCGGGTTCGGTCATCCAAACATGCCGAGTTCGGGCCGAACTCCAAACTTCCGATCCGCGTTCACCCATCCCTATAATATTTTCCCTTTTATTTCCTATTCCTTGTGCATTAATGCCTAGCATTCGGTTCGTCTTTTTGACTGCTCCAGCCCACTGAGATGATGTCTTCAAGGAACTATCCATAATGATTCCAAGATCCTTCTCCTGAGTGGTTACACCCAGATGAGCACCTAGTTTTGTGTACGTGAAGTGACTATTATTTTTTCCCTATGTACATCACCGTATACTTATCAACACTGATTTTCATTTGCCATTTTATTGTCCATTGACCAAGTCATGCAAGATTCCTCTGTAGTTCTTCACAGCCTGCCTGGGTCTTAACTATCTTCAATAAGATAGTTGCTTGACATTAACTCCCTTGCCAGCTATCGGCCGGTCTCTAACCTTCCCTTTTTAGGGAAGGTTATTGAATGACTCAGCAGCTTCAGGGGCATCTGGACCACATCAACTTTCTTGTTCCCTCACAATCTGGATTTCATCTGGGCTATGGTACTGGGACGGCACTTGTGGCCTTGGTCGACGACCTCTGCTGTGAGTTGGATCAGGGTCGTTCCACTCTACTGATCCTGTTAGATCTACCTGTTGCCTTTGACACAATTGATCATGAGGTGTTGGTGACCACTTGCGGGACCGGGCTGGAGTGGGAAGAATTGTTCTTGAATGGTTCTTCTCTTTCCTGTCTGGTAGGACCCAGCATGTGGTGTTGGGGGACCATTCTTTGTCTCCCCAGGACCTCACATGTGGAGTCCCGCAAGGTTAGATTCTGTCCCCACCCCCTCTTGTTCAACATACATATGCAGCCGCTGAGCAAAGTCGTGAGGTGGTTTGATGTTCGGTGTCATAAATATGCTGATGACACCCAGCTGTACCTTTCTTTTTCATCCAACCCACGTTCAGCAGTCTTGGTGCTTACTCGGTGTCTGGCAGCTGTGGGGGACTGGATGAAGGCGAGCCGTTTGAAGTTGGATCCTGATAAGATGGAGGTGATGCTGGTGAGAGGGGCGGGGGAGCTGATGACCCCCATCATTGGTGGGGTTTGTCCCTCCCTGGCCCCCCAGGTTCAGAGTCTGGGGGTGCTCCTCAACTCACAACTTCACCTGGATACTCAGGTGGTGGCTGTGGCGAGGAGCACCTTTTGTCAGTCTCGGACCTGGACACTATGTTTATGTCTTTTATGTGTTTTTATGATTTTTATGATTTTTTAGCTGTCCCGAGCCACCTGAGGTGGGATGGGTTGTGGGATGCTAAATATAAATAAATAAATTAATAATGAATATTATTATTATTATTATTATTATTATTGTTGTTGTTATTGTTATTGTTATTGTTATTGTTAATAATAATAATAATAATAATAATAATTTGATGCCATCTGCAAATTTAGCCACTTCACTCTGTATCCCTTTCCCCAGATCATGAATATATTAAACAATACTGGTTCCAGTACTGATGCCTGAGGCACTCCACTGTTTACCTCTCTGCAACTTTAAAAATGACCATTTATTCTTACCCCTTGTTCCCTATGTTCTAATCAGCTACCAATCCATAACAGAACTCTTCCTCTTATCTCATGTCTACTTAGATTGTTTGGGAGTCTCTGGCAAGGGACCTTGGCCTTTTTAACACAAGACACCCCTTCCATGTTCACACAGATCTGTTGCGTGGCCATGGGGGTGTCCATGTGACCGCTGTGGGTGGTGAATGGGGGTACATGTCAGCTCCACCCATCTCTACCCAACTCCACCTATCCCCCATGTAGGGAGAAACTGGTGACAAGGCGGGTGGAGATGGGTGTCTAACGGCTGCCCCCCCCATCACCCCCACACCGTGGCATCCACCCATCCCCCTCGCACTGTAGCCTGTTTGAAAAGGCTTCATCAAAAGTGTTTTGAAAAATCCAAATATACTATATCAACTGGATCACCCTGTCCATGTGCTTATTAACAATTCCATAAAATTCTAATAGGTTAGTGAGGCATGTCTTCCCTTTGCTAAGGCCATGCTGGTTTTTACCCATCAAATCATGCTTGTCAATATGCCTGCTACTAATTCTGTTTTTAAGAATGGTCTGCACCAGTTTGCCAGGTACTGATGCCAAGCTTGCTGGTCTGTATTTTCCAGGTTCGCCTCTGGAGCATTCTTCTCTCTATTTGTATGATGTTAGCCTCACTGATGCGTCAGGGAAAGGCGGGGAAAATATCTAACATAACTAAACTAAACTAAACTAAAACTAAGTTCCCCCTAATGGTCCAGGCTATAATCTTTAATAGCCCAACCATTCTTTAATTTGCATATAAGGCAAGCAGGCTCCTGGAGAAGGTATAGCTAGGCTAGCCCAACCTGCTACACCCACTTTAGCCCCTTTTCACACAGACACTCTAACACTGATAAAATGGGTGTTAGATTATATTATACATGTTGCAGGGCACCCATAGAGCACCCTTGCAGCGCTGCAACATGTATAATCAAATGTAACACCCATTTTATCAGTGTTAGAGTGTCTATGTGAAAAGGGCCTTAATAAATCAACCTTCATTGCACTACAATGCTTCTTGCAGAAATGCTATTTCTATTATTACTGTTATGATTTCTCCCAGCAAAGTGTTTTTCTTCTTCATGCCCTGAATTTTTCAATTTACTATTTTGGAGACTAGTTAATATCTCATTTTTTGTTTGCTTTTGACTTGCTTTGTGACCTTGAGCAAACCATTCATGCTCCTGTTCAGTTGATGATACAGATTCTAATACCACCATGTAGAGATGATCCACAGCAACACTGAATACTGAAGATGCATTTCCACCCACGGCATAACCAAGGTCTCCTAAATTAAAAATAGAGGGGCATTTAGGGATACAGCTTTAAATTGGGGAGATGTGACAGGCCCCACCAGGGCAGACTCCCATTGATCACAACCTCCCATTGATGTGACTGTGTTTGGGGAGCCATCCTGCTGGCCACATGGCCAGGAGCAAAACAAACCTGCATGTGGCTGACCCTGACCATGCTGTGCTCCCAGAGCCAAGATGGGCAACCACTGTGGCCAATAAGGCACAACCATGGATGCTGGCCATAGCGGTCACTGGCCTGGGAAAGCCGCAGCCATACAGACATGCTTACCATAGCGGTCTCTGTCCTGGTTTGGCCTGGTTGGACAGGCCTTAACACCACTTGGGGCAGTGCCAACATGTGGTGGTGCATGCTTACTCATGCTGCCAGGTCCCAGGTCAAAGCAGGCCCAAATCATGTCTGTTTTTACCCTATGTCTTAATTTATCCATATCTAAAGTAATCATAATTGGGGGTGCTTGGATAACTTTTTTCAGGAAATTTTAATTTAAATGCTGTTATTCATTTATTTAATTTACCCCTATGAATAAAAATATAAGCAAACAAATGAAAACAATTAAACTAAACCATCTTTCATTTAGATTAAATCTTCTTTTTATTATTTTGGGGAAAGAAAAACATTTCAACAAAGGCCATCTTTGCACGGACGCTCCCCCCCTCCGGGTATGCAGGCAGGTGTGCAGTGGGGGGGGGATGCTATGGTGGTGGGTGGTGGGATGGGTTTACATCCGTGCAAACAGCATGAGCGGTGGGTGGGAGTGCATACGTGCTCCCACGGAACACCCACCTCCACCCATCACTAGGGATGGGGGAACGCTGTTCAGAAGTTTGGAGTTCGGACCAGACTCGGTCTGTTCGGTTGACCAAACTGAACTTCCAAACCAAACTCGAATTTCAAACCAAACCAAATCAAATTTCCAAACTCCGTTCTGTTCACCCATCCTGAGTGGCAACACACACCAAAAACCTGGTTTTGAATGGCCGAACTTGGTTCAGAAGCTCGGAATTCAACCAAACTTGGTCTGTTCGGTCAACCGAACCGAACTTCTAAGCCAAACTCGAATTTCAAACCAAACCGAACCAAATTTTCGAACTCCGTTCTGTTCACCCATCCCTACTCATCACCTACCAATGGAGACATCCGGAAAACCGGAGGAGGCTCCGTGGGTGAAGATGGGTGGAGGTGGAGGGAGGTGGGTGTGTGCCTATGGAAAAGGTCAGATACCCACCTTCACCCACCACCAGTGCACACGCATCCCCCACCCACCGCATCCGTGTAAAAATGGCCAATAATGAAAATTTACAGAAAATATTTTTATTTCTGTCAAAAAGCTATTTTCATTTTTAAAAATATGTTGAAAGCATTTTGTACATCTCTAATCATAAAAGATACCCATTCCAGAGATATTTGAAAGCTTAGTTCATTTAAACCACTCTGGAAAGTACTCAGACGTCATTGAAGTGAATGGGGAATACATTGCTGGAATGCTTTGAGGAACAGAGCCACTGCTAGTGAAGTACTTGGTGATCCTTTGGAGAAGGGTGACATGAAAATGCAAACTGGTTTTGCTTTCACAACTGTGCAAGTCAGAAGTAACCATGGAGTACTCACAATGGACAAGAGAATCAGGTCTCTAAAGTAATTTTACAGTCAGGTCTTTGCATTCATTTCCTTTTCTCAGTAAGGTATCAAGATATGAAATCCTGATCCAGTTGAAGGCAATGGCAAAATTCCAATTTAATTCATTGGAAATTTATTTCCCCTCTCTGTTTTGATTGGGTAATTTCAGACACTATGGGTATTTTCAGACGATACGCGGGCCGTTGGCCCCGTACCGGCTCCAACAGCTTCGTTCCCCTCGGGGGTCACCCCGTAATGGCACAACAGACGTGCCGGGGGGATCCCGGCGGGGAAAGTGGGAGGGGCCGCATGGCACAACGTGCGGCCGCGCGGCCCCGCCCCCTCCACGCACCCCGCCGCCCGCCCTCCGAGGAGACGGGCGGGTGGCGGGGCCAATGTGGCTGCCGCGTCCGGCCGATCGTGCCACAGCCCGGGATCCCACCGGGGATCCCGGGCCGTGGCACGCGGCCAGACGTTACTTTTCCTTGGCCACGGCCCGGGGTCCGTCTGACCACGCTTCCCGGAACCTTCCCCTGGCTAGCCCGGGAAGCGTGGTTCAAACGAACCCCATGTGGGGATTGACCGTGGCCAACATCTGGCGCGCCGCGAACAGACGTACGGGACACGGTGACCACAGGTGGGTATTCACCGTGGTTCACCGTGTTCACGTAACGTCTGAAATCACCCTATGAGACCACAGTCAACCACAGTGAATCCCCTGTGGTGACCAAAAGTCCCGTAATGTCTGAATGATTTCAGCCAGATGTTCACCACAGGGAACCTCTGGCGGGAATAATTTTGACCATGATTCTGGACCTCCGGCCACCCGGAGGTCCAGAATCGTGGTTAGCTGGACCACGGTCTGGAATCGGACAAAAGTAACGTCTGTTACTTTGGCTGATTCTGGATTGTGATCCAGACCACGATGTGGGATCGGGCCCAGTGGCTGGATTGGCCACTGTGCCCGCCCGTCTCCCGGAGGGGTGGTGGCTGGGGGAATGCGGGGGGCAGGGCTGTGCAGCCGCACATTGCACTGCGCAACTCTTCACCGATCCCCTGTAGGAAACTGCTGGCATGTCTAAAGGACGACCGGGCAGATTCCTGTCTGGGATCCAAAATGGATCACAGATCGTGATCCAGCATGGCGGGCCGAAGGGCCCGTCACATCTGAAATTACCCATAGATGTTACAGGTAAAGTGTGAAATATAGGAAATATGAACACCACCAATGCTTTCAGTTTCTATAGCATTTTGCACTTTGACATTCTAGGTAATACCTATTATTCACCTATGATTCTGCACAATACCTGATTCTAAACTTTGCCTGCCCTGCACCAAGGCAAAGAGTAGAAAGGATCCTAATTATACCCTTCACCCAACATTGGTCAGGCACTCTATACAATACCTAGGGACAGTGCAGAAACATTCATAAATACATCCTCTGACTGAATTGTTGGCATTGTATTCATTAGCTAGGCATTCTACAGAAACTTAAATCTAAACTTGGCCTGGAAGTTGTGTACTTTCCCTTGTGGAAGAGTCTCTAGCACTCAAGATGTTTAAAATCATGGAACAGAGAAGTATAATACAGAAGAAGAACTGCAGGAAACGGTTCAGGGTATAAACTAGAAACCTAGCTTACAGGCTCCTCTGATTATCTGGCTTACAGTCAAGAGTGGGTGAAATCAAGTGAGACAACAGCACACAGTAGCCCACGAGTCACCTTCTCTTCAGTTCGATGGCTGCCAGATGTTCACCTGCTTCTGCCTTGGGGCAGGTGACTGGCTACTACTGGATGCCTCGTCCAGAGAAGGTCAGTATTATGGGGCAGGCTAAGGCTCACCCAGATGGACTAATCCAGGTTAACATGCGGTCTCCCATCTGTTAGGCCCCGTCCAGCCCTGACACCAGGTGAGTTCTGAAGATCGTGCCCGGAGGATGCCAAACAGCTGATCGGGGAGCGAGGGGGCAGAGGAGTGCATTCACCCAGGCCTCCAAACAGTTGTTTGGGGGGGGTGGCTGGAAGAGCACACTCACCTGGGCTGCCAAACAGTTGATCGGGGGTGGAGGAGCTCCCTCCCACATTAGCTGTTTGGCAGCCTGGGTGAGCACACTCCTCCAGTTCCCCCAACCAGCTGTTTGGCATCCTGGGTGAGTGCACTCTTCAGAGCCCTTCTGACTAGTTGTTTGGTGGCCCAGGTAAACACACTCTTCCGGGCCCTCCCAATTAGCTGTTTAGCAACAGCTCCTCCTGAGGGCCTGATCCTGCTGTGCAACCAGGGGCCGGGAGTCCTGCCCCATGTGGATGGCTGCTCAGATTACCTGTGACATGGAGGGACTTGTGACAGCAGTCCCCCATCCTGATTCCCTGTGGGAGTGGGATACTCATTTGAACTGTCCTCCCTGCTGGCCCAAGTGGCTTCAGTGGCCCTCCTCAGGGTGGCCAGAGGATCTGCCCCATCTAGTCTGTTTTCAGCAGGTAACTGTTTTAAAGAGATGGAGGGATGTAAATTTTTGTGCTGTGAAAGAAATGAAGTAGAAAGATGCTCAGAAAACCTTCATGGAAAATTAAAAATCATGTCATGAAATAAAAATAGCAGAGAAAGGAGATACTTCAGGAAAGAGTGGAACTACTAGTGATAAAACAAGGTTGGAACAGGATTTATCATGTAGGGAAATTACTTGACTCAAATTAATTTTGAAAGTCTGCTGTTGCCCCAGCTGTGGTATAAGCACTAATGACTTGTTACTATCACTCTAGCTGGTACTGCAGTTGTGTATTAACTGGGAACTTTTCCACATAGCCTGGTTTAATATATCAATGTTCAGCGACGGTCAAAAAATTCAGTCGTATTTAATACCTAACATAATCACGATGGGGGTGACAGGAATCGCCATGCTGGGGAGGCAATAGGTAGAGACAAGAGTAGAGGTAGAGTGGCAGGCCTAATTATGAGCTCATCAGTGCAGGTAACATTGGATTTATAAGACATGAAGTAGATCAAACCCCACAGGTGCCGGGTTGCTCAGCCTTGGCAAACGGAATCTGCAGAGCTCAGGGCAGATAGGTGAAAAGGACAATAAAATAGTGAAATGATTTATAGTCCTGCCCATAAGTTCACCGTCCTCAGTCCATGTTGTGCAACCCCTAACAACGTCAGTTGGAGCAATATTGTAGCTGAAACACAGCTGCAAACTGCAAACACAGCTCTGTGGGTCTCAGAGCTCCTCTGAAGTGTTTAGGCCAGTTCCTCAGTAAGTGGAAACTGGTGGAGCTCCATAAAGTTGTGCCAATTTACCCCAGGTAAGACTTTGAGCCTGAGGCTGCAATCAAATTACTCTGGAATGCGTCATGTAACTACTCTGGACTAAATAGGTCTTTTTAGACACAATAGTGATGTTGCAGTTACGCACCGCCTGCTCATGGGGTGTGCTTGTCCGATCACTGGCCCACTATGAGCGGGATGCAGTTTCACATAATTATTGCAATTGTGAAGTTTAAAAAGAGTAGGGATGGGCAAACAGATCGCGGTTCGGGTTCGTTCATTCGGTTCGGCTGCGTTCGGTTCATCCGTTTGGTTCGGCAGTTCGGTTAGTTCGCCGAGTTCGGGTTCGGCTGTTCAGTTCGGTCATCCGAACAGGCCGTTCTGTTCGGCTGTTCAGCTGTTCGGTTCGGCCGTTTAGGAAATGTTGTTATGGGTGGTTTTTTTGGTTTTTTATATGGTTTTGTGGTTTTTTGGGGGTTTTATAAGGTTTTCTTTTGTTTTTTATTTGGTTTTTTTGTTTTTATATGGGTTTTTTATTTATTTATATATTATATATATCTATCTACACTAAATCTAACTGCTATTAACTATTCTAAATGCTATGAACTAAATGAATTATCTAATAAGTACACAGGCCTACTCCTACAAACACTAAAACTAAATCACTAACGCTATCTCTATCACTAAGCTACCTCCTACATCTATCTATCTATCTATCTATCTATATATATATATATATATATATATATCCATGGATATATATGGATATATATACATCCCATATATATGGGATGTGGGGGGGAATCACAAACAGAAGAGGAGTCTGTAGTGAAATACATACATACTCAATGAGTCTGTGCAGTGAAATGCATAACACAAGGTTTCAGTTTAAGGTTTAAGTTTCATTTCAGTACAAAACTGAAATGAAACTTAAAGCAATCTAAAAATCCTTCTCAACGCCTGTTTTTCAGGAACAGTGACTAGCTCAGAAGGTGTTGGGAAGGGAGGAGGCAGATAATTAGTTTTGTTTCTTGCAAGCCTCTCCACCCCTGGTGCCTGGAAGTCTGCTCCTCAGTGACTGACACCTCCCTGTCATGTTTGACCTTCCAGTGAACCTTTTTTTGCCACCTGAACTCACCCGAACGTGATCTGAACTGACCGAACTGTTCGGCCATTTTGCCATTCGGTTTTCGGTTTGTTCGGTATGTTCATGTTCGTGTTCGTGTTTGTGTTCGGTCATCTGAACAGGCCGAGTTCAGGCCGAACTCCGAACTTCCAAACCGAGTTCGCCCATCCCTAAAAAAGAGAGACCTTACAAGAACTTCATGCAAGGAATAGGAAAGGTGACAGTAAGCACACTGGGGGGGTTTTCAGACATGACACTTACCCCAGTTTAAACATTTCTTATGCATGTTGCAGGGCTGCATAGGGCACCAATACAGCCCTGCAACATGTATAAGAATCATTTAAGTGTGGTTAAACTGTGCTTAGCGTCATGTCTGAAAACACCCTGGGTCTATTCCTGGCCACTGCCACTTTCCCCTGACCTGTCTCTCTGTTGCCGCTTTTCCTGGGGGCAGAAACTGAAGAGTAGAGGGGAGTGGACCAGAAGAAAGCCGTGGTCTGCTCCCGACTGCAGCTGCAGTTGGTGTTAGCTTTTGAGCATGAATGGGGAGCAGAGGGTAGACCGGAGTCTTCACCAAGTCCTCTTCTTGTCACCCCGAGGTAAAATGATGTAAGATCTTTTTGTATGGCCAGGCATATGGCAGGCAGGAATAGGGCTGGGTGGGATTGAGTAGTGAGGTTTGGAGGGGAGGTTTGGTGGGCAGCAGGTGGGGATAAGGAGTGGGGTGGGTGGGTTGATGTTGGGGTTAAAAGACTTTTTTGTATTTCGTATTTTTGTTGTTGTAAAATGCCCTGAGTCTCCGGAGAAGGGTGGGTTAAAAATGTAATAAATAAAAAATAAAGAATAAAATAAACAATGATTCACGTAAAATACCATATTCTTAAAAAAAAGATCAACCACCAAGCAACAACAAAAAACACAGCCGATTCACTTCCTCACCCTGTGATGTGGAAACTTACTGGGTTTTCACTAGAGATGTGTACCAGGGCCCATGTCATTTCTGATTTCATTTTTTCATTTTCATTATTTAAATATGTTGTTTTCATTTTCATAAATATCAAAATTTCATTTTCGTTTTTGCTTTCGTTTTCTTTGTCCATTGGTTTCAATGGAAAACACATTTTTGGCTGTAACATTTTTTTGTTTCATTATATTTGCCTGAAATGTGGTGGAATTGTATCTCCAATGGAAGGCACTAAGTGTACCACATTCCAAAAGGATTGGATAAAGGAATCCAATTTTGTAAGCAGTTAAATTATATTATTTTGCAAAAATCTTCATATACATTCTTAGCTCTACAGTCAGACATAAATGCATGTCTGACTGTAGCATCTTTGTCTGCAATGGCAATCCTGAACATCTACCAGGCATAAGATTTGAAACTATGCAGTGGTTTCAACCCTAGAAAATCCCAATCCTATTAATTAAAGTTATCCCTGAGGGTCAGCAGGGCTAGCCTGCCCATCAGACAATTGAATCATTCATCCATGCTGGCAACCTTCCGGAAAGAGCACCACCACCAGTTCTGGCATTCCTTAATTCCTCCTGGGATGCCTGGACCTGCAGCTGACCTGCGTTCTGTGGCCACTGTGACAGGTCCCCCATACCAGGGTGCTGCTGCATTGGCTCAAGCTCTTTCAATCCCAAAGGCAATGTTGAGAAAGGTGTGCTGCCACTTTGCTGGTGTCACCTCCTGAAGGTGTTCTGTCTGGGATAAAATCAGGGCTGAAACAAGTAGCAATTTTGCTGCTTACGAGAATTCTTGGGATTTCAGGAACTGGGATCGATTTCCTGGTGATTTCCCAATCCTGGTACGAATTCTTGGACAAAAATAATAAAAATAATTTAAAAGTTCGCTGCGCATGTGCAAATGGCCACAAGGCTCTTTGCACGTGCACGAAGCAGCCATTGCCCTTAACCAAAATGGCAGCAATTGTGTCACTGACATTTTGTTTAAGGGCAGTGGATTGTGCATGTGCAAAAGTGCCTGGTGACAATTTTGCACATATGCAATCAATTATACTGCAGAAACATAACCAATTTGCCTCATAAACAATTTAGTGTTTTTTCTGTATTCCATCATTTCCCGTTTATTTCAGACCAATAGCACAGCTGCATCCAGAAGATTTGTGCCAGGGATTGAAGAGAAACTAAGTTAAGCATGAAACCAGAGTCTGTAGAGTAAACAGGAAATAAATTTTAGGCAAACAGAAATAGCCAGGAACCATGGAACAGACAGGAAAACAGCCATGCAGGAACACAGTACATGGTGCAAAGTGGTAATAATGTGGCAAATCAGTAAAAACATTGAATAATAAATGGATACTGCTTAGTAACCAACTATCTTCAGTGTAATTTGGTTACAGCAAATCTAACTGTTACCGGTTACTACGTGGATTAACCATTTCATTTCTATTAGGGGACTGGAGTCTCTCTGGTTATGAAACACCAGCATGCAGGCAAAATCTTATCTGTGGCACTGACTAACCCCAGGATACCAGCACACTGGCATCAGTTTTACTGCAGGCAGTGACAGCACCAGCAGGTACCCCATCCAAACCTCAGAGAAATAGAAGCAGCATACTAAAGGACCGAAGTCAAGTAGCATTCCTTATCATTTACTTGTCAACTCATGTAACTGATGGAGGTGGTGGCAGAATTCCCTTTGCCAAGGAATTACAACAGCCAGGATCAACCATTAGGGTCAACAAGAATGAAATACATTCACCATTTCTCAGGACTAGAACCATTTCTCAGGACTAGAGACAAACACTTCTCAGCTTCGTATTGTTTTTAACTCCAGCCCACAAGAGAGGCCCATGGCTATCTGTGTAAGTTCTGCAAATAATGCTGTGTCCTGGTTTGGCCAGTTTTGCATTTGCTAAATAAAAATAAATCAATATCTATCAGAACTGATATGCTATTCGGTAGCAGTGAAGGAAGTTCAGGGTTTTTAAATCACTTAGCAAACCAGACAATAGGGTCAATATTTTTCATCTCAGATTTTAATTTAATTCTTACTTGACAGGAAGAAGCAGGACTTGCTTCATTTTTATCTGTGCATTCACAACAAAGGACTAGCAGCTAAAGAGCAACACTAAATGATTTAAAAGGTTGGCTAGGATTCCAAATTGTATTCCACTTTTTATATGTTTAAGGGGCTAATTATAACTAAAACAGCTTATGCCAAAGGCGAGTATTAGAAACGTTACTCTCTGGATGTTCATGTGGCATTGAGTTGTTGCCAACACTGCTCTTCTGAGAGGAGTAAAACTATTCAATCTAGAGCTGAAACAAAATAGGGGATTTGATATTCCTGATTATTCACATATTCAGATACAGTGCCAAATATTTGACTAAATATCCATCTCCCCCACAGAGAAATTGTATAGTTGCTGGTTTGGGTATTTTGTAGGGCTGTGCATTTGGCTCTAGAAAAAAGCCAAATGTAGCCAAAATGACACTATTTGTTTTGACTGGGAAATTTTGTACGTTTGTAGCCATCCCTGTGAAATTATATTTAACCTGGGGCTACACTATGCCTCACTGTATTCCCAAGTCATTTCTCTCAGCTTCCTTAAAAAGTGAGGGAGACGCTACTACAGCTTCCTTGCTCTACAGAGTAGGAGTTTATTTGAAAGGAAAGAAAGTGTGTGTGGGAGTGAGATTCCAGCTCAAAACCACCTAAACTCCAGTTTAAATACAAGTTGTCAGGACAATGCATAGGCAACTCATGGGGAAGGGAGGGGGAGATTTTTGGAAGCTCTGCCAGCCCACACTTCTATGCCCCACCCCCCTAACAGCTGCTACTGGTTGCCTATGGGACAATGTCCCCCTGTCATCTTTTAAAGATGAAAACGGATATCCAAATGAAGCATTTGTGAATATTGTTTTGGAATCAATCGAAACAGGCACAATTGTCGGATATTATATTCATCACAAATATTCATTTCAGCACTAATCTAAACATGCATAATAATTTAACCTTGTGAGTCATTCTTCTTCTTGAATTGAGAGTCATGTGTATATCTGATCTAGAGTTTAGCAACCTTTGATGCTCTTTGTTATGTTCCTCTTATGTTTTCATGGTGTTAGTTAATGATGGAAAAGAAAAAGGAAATAGGTGTAGAAAAACAGCATGGTACAGCATTCAGTCAATTCCAGAAATGCTACTGTAGTGTCTGCAAAGCAATTGGAGCATAATTGCCAACATGTAGCCAGATCCTCAAAGAATGACAGACTTCAACCATGTACTGTGGAGTAAACATGAAAGGAATATTTGAAGCAAAGGTCAAATCCAGTCAATACAAATTCAGATGCTCAAAGGGAATTTTGAAACCAGAGTCAACAACTTTGTTTTCTAAATGTACACAGCTTATGAGTTTTCTTGGTCATAATTTGATACTCCATTTACATCAATATTATATTTATTTTATTTGATACGTCATGTCTTTGGCTGTTGTGTTTGCTTTTGAATTTTTGTATGTCCTAATTGGACTGTTTGTGTGACATAATGCAGGAAGCTGGTAAATCAAGAACTAGAAACTAGGGATGTGCAAACGCGGTTCAGGAGTTCGGGGTTCAGCCTGAACTCGGGGTGTTCGACCCGTTTGTGAACACCCTGAATCTGAACTGATCCCTGACCGAACCAACCAAACCAAGTTCGGGTTCCGAACTTGGTTCGGGTGGGGGGTGGGGGACAGGGAGAACCCGGTTTTCCCTTCCCCCTCCAGACTGCATGGGTGGAAGGGGCGCCGAGGAGCTCCTCCCCTCCCCACACCCTGTCCAGCCTGGGATTATTATTTTTAACACACACACACCGGGCTCGCTCGCGACCCTACCTGGTGGTGCCGGGCCTCCGGCCCCGGGTCTGGCAGTGGGCAGGTCCACCAGCTGCAGTGCTCAGGAGCGCTTCAGGCTGCTACTAGGCCTTCTGGTTAGACCCAGAAGGCCTAGTAGTGGCCTGAAGTGCTGTGGAGCGCTTCCACCACTGGGCCTACTGCTGGACCCGCTACTGGACCTCCCCGTCACCACACCTGGGGCCGGAGCCCTGGCACCACCAGGTAGGGCCGTGGACGATCCCAGGATTTTTTTAAAAAAAATAATCCCAGTCTGGGCAGGGTGTGGGGGGGAGGTGCTCCCCGGTGCCCCTTCCACCCGTGCAGTCTGGAGGGGGGAGGGAAAAATTCCCCCTCCCGCCCAAACGGGTTCTCCCCACCTGAACGGATTGGGTTTGAATGAACCAAACCGAACGGTTTCAGGTTCAGCCGAACCCCAAAGGGGCTGAACGCCAAACTGCTCGATGTTCGTACACTCCTACTAGAAACACCAAATAGCAAAGTCCCAGATACTAGAGCTAAAATAAATGGTGGGTATTCAAAAATATTATTTGCATTTTCAGTAACCTATCTGAAAACACAAAAAATATCCACAACAAAAATGTATATTCACCAATCCATGTATTTGGGTATTCCATTTTGTTTCATTCATGTGTTTTCATTATTTTGATTACTTTATTTCAATTGCTGTTCATTCACAATAGCACCAAAAGTATTTTAAAATCACACTGCTACATGCATGGCCCCCACCGTCCACATGGAAAACCATTCCTCTGAAGCTGGTGCTGCATGGAGCACTCCTGAAAAATCCAGAGTGCCCCATGTGAGGACTGGGTGGCCAGTGTGTGGATGGGACAGCCATACAGGGAGCTGCTCGTGTGAAGCGCTCCCCAGGTACTTCCCATATGTGCATGCCCTGCACCTGCCTCACGCACCAACACAGGAAGGACACACACCCCACCTTCATCCACTGCGCCTAAACACCCATTTCCCCACCCACCTGTCCTTGTAAAAATGACCACGGTGGGGCAGAACAAACCTGCTAGCCTGTGTTAGTCCACATTGGCCAGCATGAATAGCCATTAACTCGGGCTATGATCTCAGAGATTTTCCAAGGACATAGTTCAGACTAGCTGCGTACCCACCCCAAGGCAGTCCTGGGCTAACTTCCAGCAGTGCCTAAACATACATGCCAGTGGAACACGGGGCACAGGAGGCCAAAGCAGGCCACCCTCACATTTCTTTTTATCTAAAGTAACCAAAATGAAGGTGTAAGCAAAATAAAATGGTGAAGCTCTGAAATTTGATTGATATATTTTTTTGTTTGGATATTTATTTCAGCTCTACAATACCAAAGCCATGAGCCAACAAAATGTCAAATGCTGAAATACAAAATAGCAAATCAAAAAGTAAACAAAGTTGCGAATAACAAATTGCCAATATCCTACTGCTGTATTTTATAACTGCAATGAATTTCAAAATGGAAGTTTGTTTCTAAAAGCATATATCCAAGTTTAATTTTTGAATTTGCATTGGAAAATTAATTTCAGCTCTACCCTGGAGTAGTCCAATTGAAATAACTTGGATACCCCTTAATATTTAGGGGTGTAAGCTATGTAATTCTGGTTAGATATTCAAATGTTAATCTTGATTTTCTTTCCTGTGTACCAAGCTAGAGTGGTAATACCGTTAATACTATTGATTTATCTCTAAATACATTTGTGGAGCATTTCTAAATACATGTTTATAATCTTTCATTGTCAACACCTTTGAAAACTTAATTAAACTCATTATTTCTCATTATTATTTATCAGTTATATAGCTCTACAGTGTTCAAAGTGCTTTACTAGTCCACCCACAAACAATGATTAGACTTTCAGTTGTTTTAACTTCTATAAAACAAAACAGATATGTTTGTTTTTTTAAACTGAAGGCTGCTTATGTTTCTTTTTTTAAAAAAATAAATAGGAAGAAAAAGAAAAAAGAAAGAACAGAATGCTGTCAAGAGAAATTTTTAATTTTTGAAAAGGGTATTATTCTTGATCCCAGTTTTAAATTTTTGGCATAGTAGAAATGTGTTCTGCAGGTGGACAGATTAATACTCACCCAGGATATCCTGGAATCCTCATTTCTATTATCAGACTTCCCAACATTAAGGTTTTTTAAAATAGGTTGCAAATCCCTAGTGCAGTGTTTATGAGAAATCAGATTTGTTTTCTTTTTTATTCACTGCAATTAGAATGTGTACCCATGTGATAAGGGAATGTGGTTTACTGTCAAATAAACAACAGTACTTGGCAAAATATTTCAGCTTTCTATTGTTTGCAGTCTTTGAGGTTCCTGCAATATTGATGTATCTTTGGGACTTTCTCATAAGTGGAGTGTACTTTCCCCCTGCTCCATCTAATTTCATGTTTGTCAGTGACTTCCAGTTCCCACTGCAAGCAGACAACCTAACTCACACACAGTCTACAAAAAAGAAACACATCGCTAGCTTTAATGGATCTTGGTAAGTTTTTGCAGGAGCAGAACCCAAAGTAAGATCCAATGTGTTTTTGCCAGGATGACTCCCCTCCTGGCCATGCAACACTGAGACCATGAAAAGGCTTAATGAGACAACTAAGGATGGCTTACTGGTCCCAGCTGTGAGTGGTAGGAAACTGCAAGCCATCTGGGGCAAGTTACAGTATAAAAGCCAGGAGCTGGAGAACTCTTGGCTAGACCACCAGGAAAGGGGCTCACATGGTAGAAACCTAGTACCACTTGTACTGGGCACAGAACTAAAACGCTGGCCAGAGAGCCTGTGACTAGGAACTAGGGATGAGTGAACACAGTTCGGAAGTTCGGAGTTCGGACCGAACTTGACCAGTTCGGTCGACCGAACTGAACTTCCGAACCGAATTTCCGAACCGAACCAAATTTCTGAACTCAGTTCTGTTCGCCCATCCCTACTAGGAACGGCGGGAGAGGCCCACCCCAGAAACGGAGCCCAGTGAAAGGCATGACGGTAATGCTGTTTCTATAATCATATGCTGAATCATAGGTAACTTGTACGAGGAATGGAGGGGAACGTGTCCCCCCCAGATTTCCAGGAGCCCTATAGAATCCCAGCCCTCACCCCTCACCCCCACTATCAACATTTACGCCACCTATGTGCTGAATGGTGTGTTCTTGATAAAAGAAATGTGAAACTTGACTCTGGAGCATACCGCACAACATTCCAAGCGGCCAAGAGGGACATGCCCCCCCACCCTTGGCCAATAAGCTCCTCCCCTCCGTGAACAAGCTCTGTCCTTCACACATTTACACTGCCCAGTGTTTCATGTGCAGAAAGAGTGACAGAAGCTCTCCTGTTTATCATTCTACTTAGCTTTTTGTCGTTTCATCATCTCTCCTCATTGTCATCTCAAGTACTATTCCTGGGAGCCAACCAGAAAAGAGGTACCTGAGGCTTGAATGCTAGCCTTTTTGTCTCTCCCTCCTGAAAGGAGCACTTTTGATCCCCGAAAGAGACAGTGGGATTCAGCTAGTTGCACTGAGGATAGATGCTTGTCCAAATGGGTTTTGAAAACATCCAAAGAGGGTGATTCCACAACTTTCCTTATTCCATTCTCCAACAGTTCTTACAGTTAGGAAGTTTTTTTCTACTGTTTAAACAAAATCTATATTGATGAGATTTACGCCCATTCCCTCTCATTATATCAACTGTAGCAGCGAAGAACAAATGTTTGTCATCTTTTCTGAGGCATCTTTTTACATAATATCAAAAACTTAACATTTTTAAAAATCCAGAGAATTACAGAAATTCATGGATTGCATAAAGGATTTTAAAAAATAATTTTAAAAATTGTTTTAAAATTACCACAGACATGTGGTAATTTTAAAACAATTTTAACCTACTTTTAAAAATCCTGTAAGAAAAATCCTATAGGAGCCTCAGGGAAAGGGGAGAGAGAGGGAAAGTAAGCCCTTTTAGGCTACCTATGTAAGTGCATTGGGGTCCTTTGAGGTCAGCCAGAAGGACTATTGCAAATAGGAGTTATCTTGGGTTTTGGGGAGAGGCGCTGTTTTATAGTGTCTGTGAGGACAAATTTTGGGTAGGTTTGCAAAGTTTTTTTTACTTGATTTTTGGGACAATGAATCATAATTTTGGGAACCAGAGAGTTTGGTTTGGTTATTATGCACTTTAGATGGACAAAAAACATTGTGACTGCAGGCCAGGAAGCATATATGAAGTCTGCATATATGCCAATAAGCAAATTATGTGCTTTCCTTCCTGCTCATGATGAACTTGCAGTATTTAGTTTTCATTACTGCAGAATTTTGAGGGTTTTTTTAGCGCATACAGTCTACAGCAAAGAAACACATTGATAGCTTCAACATGTTTAACTGAACACAGGACTGTGCTCCAGAGTATTCTGACTGGAGTAGTTTTAATGGCTTAACAGTACTAGTGTGAAGAAAGTGGTTTGTAACTGTAGTCTAAGGGTATTTTCAGACGTTACGAGATCACAGTCAACCACAGTGAATCTGCACATGGTGAAAGTGATCCCGTAACATCTGATGGGGGGAATGGAAGTTCTGCCCCCCCCATGTTCATCACGGTCAATCGTGGCAGGGAATCACATTCACCACGCTATCGGCTGAACCCGCAGGGCCAGGACTGGTTGTGTGGCAAATGTGATCCCCTGCCATGATGAACCAAGCCGTCTTGTCTGGATGGAAGCCATGGCCCGGAATCCCCGTGGTCAATTCGAGCGGGTGCTGCTGCCGCATTGGCCACGGCACCCGCCCATCTCCCCAGAGAGTCGGTGTCAGGGGAGTGTGGGGGGGCAGGGCCGTGCGGCCCCACGTGGTGCCGCGTGGCCCCACCCCCTCCCCGATTCCCTGCCGGGAGCCGCCGCCACGTCTGTTTACCCGTGACGCGGTGGCCCTGGTGGGGAATCAAAGGTTTGTTTCCGTGATGGGGCCAATTGGCCCTGTCACATCTGAAAATACCCTAATATGGGGTGATTTCAGACGTTACGAGATCACGGTGAACCACACTGAACCACGCTCAACCCCCCCGCGGGGCCACAGGGCCCGGAACGTCTGAATGGCGTGTGCCAGATGTTCATCACGCTCAATACCCACATGGGGTCAGGTTCAACCACGCTTCCCGGGCTAGCCGGGGGAAGGTCTCGGGAAGCGTGGTCAAACCAACCCCCACAGGGAACCAAGCAAAAGTAACGTCTGGACGCCAATCCCCCAGCGGAACCAA
>QEPC01002402.1:75143-88209 GCA_003113815.1 Sphenodon punctatus | reverse complement strand
ATCAATTGCTTATATAATTGGGTCCCTTTATCAAACTCTCCTGTACATTTGCTGAAATGGCAGGAAAGGTATTTGATACATTCTTGCCAAATATCCTGTAAACAGAATGGAATATCAAAATGTTAAAGTTGGAAATGTATTTTCAGGTTAATGTCATACCCTTGGGACCCTTTATGAAATATTTCTAAAAATTGGCAAAAATATTACCCATATGGAGTGACGTAATATGCACACGTTTCATGAATATTGGATGTAAGATAAAGAAGTTGTAGCCATGAATGTGTATGGAGCTTTTCTTAAAATCACAACATTCAATTGCTTCTGAAATTGGTTTTCTTTATCTAATCATTTCGAATTTTGGTACACATCGTGCCCTCCATCGGGGGGGTACAATCTCCTCAAATTTCATCAAAATCAAATAAGAAACAAAAATGTTATAGTGGGAAATATGTTTTCCAGTTTTTTCCCTTTATTTCAAAAAACAAATGTCATTTTCAGATTTTGATTGCACCAAACTAAAGACCAAACCGAGCCCGACTGAACTGAATACAGAATATAAACTCAAAGTTCAACCCAAACGGCCGAACATTCAAACCTGGTTCTGTTTGCAGATCCCGAACTGTTGACTCCCAGTCACCAGAATGTCTGCTGTTGAAGGTGGTATTGAGATCCCCAAGGCTGCTGGTCTTAGGGGATTTCAATATTCATACCGATACCAGTGTTAAGGGGACAGAGCATGAGTTCATAGTCGCCATGGCAAATATAGACCTGTCTCAGGTGGTGTCTGGCCTGACTCACGAGGAGGGGGGGCATACTCTATATTTGGTATTCTGCACTGGCGTTGAGATGGGGGGTCCATTAGTGGGTGAGGTGTCATCTATGTCTTTGTCATGGACTGATCACTATCTCCTATGGACCAGTCTCCTGGCACATGTCTGTCCCCAGCAGGATGCAGAACCTATTTATATGGTTTGCCCCCCAGAGACTTGTGGAACTGGAGAAGTTATGGAATGCTCTAGGGAATATGCCTTCCAACCTTGATGGCTGATTGCTCGATGACCTCGTTGCTCTCTGGAACACCTTGTTAGTCAAGGCCATTGACTGGATGGCTCCCACGCATCCATCCCCGACCATAGGTGATGTAGGGCTCCATGGTTCACGGAAGACCTGCATCAGCTGAAGCAGGAAGGGAGATGGTTAGAGTGATGGTGGTGCCATACTCGCACTGAAGAAGACTGATTGAGGCACAGAGTGGCATTAGAGACCTATGCCCCAAACAGTTCATATACACCACGACGTCGACACTGCACTTGATGCAGTGGGTGTACCTGAAGTTATGAATGCCCCATCTGGTCCAGTTTTGTGGAATCGGTTTCAGCAGGTATTGTTCACTGATGTGCTGGAGTTGCTGGGGGTTGTGAGGGTCACAACTTGTGAACTTGATCCTGGCCCTTCCTGGCTGACGAAAGCCAGCCATAAAACATTGGGGTCACTGCTGTCAGGGGTTGTCAATGCCTCCCTTGAGAAGGACAGGGTCATGAGGTGCCTGAAGGAGGCTGTGGTGCTGCCCTTGCTTAAGAAGCCATCTCTTGACATTGACACCCTTGCCATCTATCGGCCAGTCTCTAGCTGTCCCTTTTTAGGTAAAGTTATTGAACAGGCAGTGGCCCAACAGCTCCAGGAGTACCAGGACCACATTGGATTCCTTGATCCCTTTCAGTCTGGCTTTCTTCCAGGCTATGGCACTGAGACTGCGCTTGTGGCCTTGGTCGATGATCTGCGCCAGAAGTTGGACAAATTTCAGTCCACTATTTTGATTTTTTTAGATCTTTCATCTGCCTTTGGGTGTTTTCAGACATGACGGGGCCGGGTTGGTCCCATCACGAAATCAATACATTGATCCCACCGGGATGACCCCATCACGCCCTACCAGATGTGCCGGGGGATCCTGGCGGGGAATTGGGGAGGGGACGGGGCCACGCGACACAACGTGCGGCTGCAAGGCCCTGCCCCCACCACGCACCCCGCCGCCCACCCTCTGGGGAGATGGGCGGGCAGCGGGGCCAATGCAGCAGCAGCATCTGGCCAACTTTGCCACGGCCCGGAATTCCGCCAGTGATTCCGGGCCATCGTGACCGACCAGACATTACTTTTCTTTGATCCCCTCCGGGGATTGCTTTCACCACGCTTCCCGGGCAATTGGTGCGGCTAGCCCGGGAAGCGTGGTTGAAAGTGACCCCATGTGGGGATTGAGCGTGGCGAACATCTGGCATCCGCCAAACAGATGTGCGAGTCACAGTGACCACAGGTGGGTATTCACTGTGGTTCACTGTGATCTCATAACATCTGAAAATACCGTTTGACACAGTTGATCATGAGATGCTGCTGACTCACCTGCAGGTCTGTTCTGGGATGGGTGAAACAGTTCTTGAATAGTTCCGCTCTATCCTGGCCGGTAGAATTCAGCATGTGGTGTTGGTTTTTTTTACATCTTCCCTGCCAGAATGTCACGTGTAGAGTTCTGCAGGGATCCATTCTGTCCCCTTTCCTGTTCAACGAATAAATGCAGCCCATGGGTATGATGGTGAGAGGGTTTGGGTTGTGGTGTCTAGGGGTGTGCAATTCATTTTCATTCGTATAACAAAAATGAAAATTTTCATTTTCTTTTTTGTTATTGTAATAGCAAAAAATAAAAATAATAATAACAAAAAGGAAAATTATTTTTGATTTTGAAATAATGGAAAACAATTAAAAAGATATTTATGGTTATAACGTTTTGTTTCTTATTCACTTCTGATGAAACTTGGGGAGATTGTACCCCCAATGGGGGGCACTATGTGACCTGAATTTAGAAAAGATTGGATAAAGAAAACCAATTTTATAAGCGATTTAATATTGTGATTTTAAGAAAAGCTGCATACACATTACTGGCTATAACATCTTTATTGTCCACCCGATTTGCATGAAACCTTGGAACATCATGTCCTCTCCCAATGTTTACCAGTCCTTCCAAGTTTCAAAAAGATTGCAAAAAGGGTCCTGAAGTTATAAGCCATTAACTTGAAAATATATTTCCAGCTGTAACATTTTTTATATTTCATCCTGTTTACAAGACATTTGGAATAATGTATCCCACACCTTCCCTATTATCTCTGATAAAGTACAAGACAAATTGATAAATGGACCCAATTTTATAAACAATTGAAGTTGTTCCCTTGAAGACCATTATTCAGATAAAGAGCAGCACATGCAGTGCCAGTCAGAGGCAGGAACCTGTCATGGCAGGGGGAGGGAGGCTGTAGAAGGGAGGATGGGGAGCAACCCAACAGACTGAAAGACACATTCACTGGCCAATTACTGCATGATTCCAGCTTTACAGGCTCAATCGGTGATGGCTTTGAGGTGGTCTTGAGACGGGCTTAGAAGGAACACAACTGGGACTTTAAGGATAGCATGACAGCACTCAGGACACATGGTTTACACATGCAGACTGTCCAATTATCATCACAATCGCATCCTCCAGCACTGTGACAGAGGACATAAGAGAATCTCTATTGGCTCTTTCCTAAACAGATGCTTCCAACTTCATAGTAAGGAGTGGGGGAGAGACATTGGGATAGTTGCAGCACATAATGGGAGACAAAGACGTTACACCCAGGAATATATATGCAGATTTTTGCTAAATAACATAATTTAATTGCTTATAAAATCAGATTCCTTTATCCAATCTTTCTGAAATTTGGTACACTTAATAGGGATGGGCGAACGCGGTTCGGAAGTTCGGAGTTCTGACCCAACTCAACCAGTTCGGTTGACGGAATCGAACTTCCGAACTGAACCGAATTCAATTTTCGAACTGAACCAAATTTCCAAACCCGGATCCGTTCGCCCATCCCTAAAAGATAATATTCCATTTAGTTCAATGGGGTTTGAATTTCCAAACTTTGTTCAGAAGTCCACCGGACTTTGTTCAGAAGTTCAGAGTTTGGACTGAACTTGAATAGTTCGGTAGACTGAACCAAACTTCCGAACAGAACCGAATTTCCGAACTTCACCGAACCGAATCGTATTTCTGAACTCGGTTCTGTTCACCCATCCCATCACTTAATGCCTTGGAGGTAAAATCTCTTCAAGTTTTATCCAAATATAATGAAAAACAAAAAAAATTAAAGCTAAAAATGTGTTTTCCATTTAAACCAATGCAAATCGAAAATGAAAGCAAAAATGAAAATAATTTTTGATATTTACAAAAATGAAAGATTTAAATAACAAAAATGAAAAATGAAAATAAAAAATGACATGATCTCTGGTGCACACCTCTAGTGGTGTCATCAATATGCTGATAACACCCAGCCTACCTCTTATTTTCATCTGACCTTGCTCGGTGTTTACCCGGTGTCTGGCTGCCACGGGGATTGGATGAGGACGAGCCATCTGAAGATGAATCCCAAAAAGATGGAGGTGATGTTGGTGGGAAAGAGAGAGGGAGTTGAGGCTCCCCCCATCACTGATGGGGTGCCTCCCTCCTTGGTCCCTCAGGTTTGGAATCTGGGAGTCCAGTCCTCCTCAATTCACAGTTCCACCTGGATGCCAAGGTGGCAACTGTGGTAAGGAGCACATTTATTAGGTTACATCTGGTCCGCTGCCTTTCGCCTTATATCTCCGACTCTGATCTTGCCACTGTCATCCATGCATTCATCACCTCTAGACTATACTAATGCAATGCACTCTATGTGGTAGGGATGGGGGAACAGAACATGGTTGGGACGTTCGGTTCGAAATTCGAGTTCGGGTTCAGTTGTTCGGTTCAGCGGAGTTCAGTTTGGCCAAACTTGACCGAACAACCGAACATAGCGCTATCGACTCTGAAACCGAATTTGATTATTTTTTGTTTGTTTGACCCTGAAACCAGCCCTGGTGCCAGGAAGTCTGCTCCCCAGCTGCCTGACACTTCCAGTCACATTTTTCCCGCCTTCCAGTCATGTTTTTCCCACCCCCGAACTCATCCAAACTCATCCGAACTTTTCCGAACTGTTCGGCCGTTTGACTGTTCGGTTCAGACGTTTGGTTTGGTCATCCGAACAGGCTGAGTTCAGTCTGAACCCTGAACTTCCGAACCATGTTCACCCATTCCTACTATGTGGGGCTACTCTTGGTGATGAATCGGAGGCTGCAGCTGGAGTAGAATGCAGAGGTTCACCTCTTGATGGGGACGGGCCACCTGGGGCACATAAGACCTGTGCTCTGTTCTCTGCACCGACTGTCTATAGTCTTTTGGGCCAGATTTAAGGTGTTGGCTATCACTTTTAAAGCCCTATATGGTTTAGGCCCCACTAACCTGTGGGACTGCTTCATCCCCTGTGTCCTGGATTGGCCACTGTGGTTGGCCAGGGCTGCCCCCTTGGAAATCCCCCGGGTGTCCTGGGGACCCATGTTTGAGAGGGCGTTCTTGGTGGCGGTGACTATGGAATTCCCTCCTGGTGGAGATTTGCATATCTCTGGACTTCTCCTCCTCTCGTAAACAGTGCAAAACCTGAATGTTTCACCAGGTGTTTGGTGAAGGGGACGGATAATGCAAGGGAGTGTTTCATTTTTGTTTTTATTTTGGGTGGTGGTGGGTGTCTTATCTTTTATGCCTCAGTTGTTGTTTTTTTAAATTGATTTTTATAGTGTTTTATATTTTTGTATTTTAATGCCTCTTGTTCGCAACCCCGAGCTGCAATTGGGCAGGAGGGGCAGACTATATGTACTGAAAATAAATAAACTTCCAGTATTGTTTTTTTTACTTCTTTGTTGATTTACCAACTTCTGAAACCAATTTTTCAGTTTTTCACCCCAGAAAACTAGGGATAGGCGAACATGGTTTGGAAGTTCAGAGTTCGCCCCGAACTCAGTCTGTTCAGATGACCAAACTCGAACCTGAACAGACCGAACCAAACTCAATTCTGAACATTGAAATGACCGAACAGTTCGGATCGTGTTCGGGTGAGTTCAGGTGGCAAAAACGTGTCACTGGAAGGCAAAATGTGACAGGGAGGGTGAGTCAGCTGAGGAGCAGACTTCCAGGCACCAGGGGTGGAGAGGTTTGGAGTACTAGCCAGCCTGCCCAATCACCATCACTTTTCGCCTCAGACCACTGGCTTCACAGTCTACGATTGGCCACAGCCTAGGCTGCACAGAGTTAATGGGCCTGCGGTGAGGCGGGTGCAGCAGGAAAAAAACCTGATTGCTTCCCCCCTTCCCAACACCTTCTGAGCTAGTCAGTGTTCCTGAACAACAGGCGTTTCAGAAGGCTCCCTCTCCCAGCAGTTTTGTTCTCCTCAATCCTTTGCCATCCTCCTCCTATTTCACCCATCCAACCCATCTACCTCCATATTATCATTTATTTAGCTTAGCTTAGATACATTTAGGTGTTATTTTTTTATTTTACCCCTCCCTGTGTTCCCTGTGTTCAATCCTCCTTCCTCCCTCCCCCTCCATTGAATCCTTTCCCTCTCCCTCTTATTCCACCCCTGATTCCCTTTCCCTGTTTTAAGTTTGGGATTTATTTAGAGTAGGATTATTATTAGATTGATTTTCATTTCAGTTTTGTACCCCTCCCTGTGTTCTTTGTGTATATAGATAGATAGTTATTAGATAGATAGTTACTAGATAGATATACATAGTAGTTAGCTTAGTTATAGAGAAAGAAAGAGATACAGTGTGTTTGTAGGACAAGGCCTTTGTAGTTAATTATTAGGATATTCCATTTAGTTAAATAGGTTTTAGAATAGTTAATAGCAGTTAGATTTAGTGTAGAGATAGATATATATAATATTAGATAAAAGTCAATTTTTAAATTCTTTTAAAAAAAACAATATTAAAAAAATATTTTGAAGGGAGAAATGGAGAAGGATAGGAGAGGCCGGTCTGCTGCCCATAGGGGAGGCAATGGGGCATGTGCCAGAGGCAGCACAGGCCGTGCCAGGGGAGTGGCAGCAGGCAGAAGCAGTAGCCCGAGCACATCACCATGCCCCAAACTCAGCAGGCCTGCTTTAGGGCCCCAGGTTTCATTGTCTCAGTGTCGTCTTCTGACAGTACCCTCCTCCACTGCTATTCAGGGCACTGGAAGGCCTGCAGTACATGAGGCTGCATCTGTCTCTGCTGGTGCTCGTGCTGGAGCAGGAGCAGGTTCAGGTGCTGCTTCTGATGTTTCTACAGGGCCACCAATGTCCCCCACTGTCCAGGGGATCCGCAGCAGTCCAGAGCTGGTGGATTCCACCCAGCTGCTAGAGACAGGTGGATTCCACCCAGCTGCTATAGATATTGCCCGATCCCTAGGCAATATCAGTAGGGAGAGGAATAGCAGCAGCAGCAGCAGCACTAGTAGCTATAGAGGGGAGCACAGGGAGAGTGCCAGCAGCATGGCAGGCATGGGCAGTCTAGCCTCAGGGTCCCAGTACTCCCCTTCACAGGACATCACCGTGATCACAGACAACAGTGAGTCAGAGGCAGACACTAGTGCTGCAGAGGAGATGTCTGCAGCTGAAGCAATGGCTAAGCCTCCTCCCAAAGTTGTGTCACCAGAGCCACCGAGTTCTTCCCTTCCCAGCAGCGCTGGCAGCAGTGCGTCACCCGGGGTGGGCCAGAAGGCAGGAGGGGGCGGGAAATCCTCAGTCTGGGATCATTTTAAGTAGGTGCGGGCAGATGATCTCAGAGAGGTGCAGTGCACTGTGTACAAAAAGGTGGTAAAGCGTGGGCAGGTGCTCAGCAACCTGGGGGCAACAGCAATGGCAAGGCACCTAAAGTCATGCCACAGTGCTCTGATTCTCAGCAGGAAGTCAGGGGAAGTGGATACAAGTGGATTCAAGTGGGTTCCCGACTTCAGCGGCCAGGCACCTGGCTCCTTCAGCGGGCAAGCGTCCTACACCAGCACCAACTGCAAGGGAGGCAGAACAGAAGCAGGAGCCTCCCCAGCAGCGCAATCAGTCCACCATGGAGGAGATGGGGTGGGGAGAATCTGTCAAGGCCATCGGCAGGGCGCCGTGGCACTGGCTTCCAAGATAAAGCAAAGTGCCTGTTGACTGAGATGATTGCCCTGGATGGGCAGCCCTTGTCAATTGTGGAGGACAAGGGCTTCCAGCGACTGATTGGGTTCCTGGCCCCCAACTTTAAGCTGCCTTTCCACTGCACCCTGAGTCAGACTGTGGTGCCACAGCTCTACGGGGCTTTGAAGGAGTGGGGGAGAGAGCAGCTGGCAGGGACTGGAGGGGGGGCACGGTACACTTCACCACTGACCTGTGGTCCACCAGAAACGTCCAGCAAACCTACCTGGCAGTGACTGCACACTGGTGGCAGGACCCAGAGGCAGCATTTGGCAGTGACAGGAGGGGTCCTGAATCAGGGTACAGGGGGGCCCAGCTTCAGGCACAAGTCATGGACAGCTACCACACATCAAGAAACCTTGAGGCAGCCCTGGCCACCATGGTGAGGGAGTGGGTCACGCCAGGCATGGCCTTCACCAAGGGATGTGTGGTCACGGACAACGTGGCCAATATACTCAAGGAAGTCCATGATGGGGGCTTCACAAGCATCCCTTGCACCGCACACACCCTCCATCTCATGGTGAAGGATGCTCTGGTCTTGGGAGAGAAGGGGAATTTGGGTAGGCACCCTCAGTTCCCTGGTCGACCGGGGGAGGAAGCTGGCGGGGTTCTTCAACCGCAGCTTGAAGGGCAGCGAGCTCCTCTGGGAGAAGCAGTTCAATCAAGGGTCCCCGGTGCACATGCTCATCTAGAATGTCTCCACCAGGTGGAATTCCACCTTCCTGATGCTTGAGCGGCTTCTTGAGCAGAAAGCCATCCTGCATCAGGTGGAACTGGAGACAGACATCGAGGCACCTCCAGGGTACAACAGGGAGGAATGGGAGATGATTGCTCAGACGGTCTTTGTCCTGAGACTATTCCTGACCATGACGGAGACCATGAGCAGCTCCACCGCCACCCTCATCCAGGTGACCCCACTGGTCCATAGTCTCAAGTGGAGGGTGGACGAGATTATTGGAGGGGCAGGATTGTGGCCCTTCGGGTAGGAAGCTCTCTGATGAAGCGCTTGACCTGGCAAGGAAGCTGAAAGCGGGGCTGAGTGCACGCTTTGATGAGCTCCTGCACCGGGAGGGATATGCCATGGCAACCATGCTGGACCCCAGGATCAAGGGCTGCATGGCATGTGAGACAGAGGTCTATGGCTTCCAGAAGGATATGCTAGTGCAGAAGGTCCAGCAGGCAGAGTGGGCTATGCAGCAAGACGCCCCTGGGGATGGTGGGAGTGGGAGCAGCAACCCCTTCCAGCCATCTGGGTCTATCCCTGCCCCCAACCCTAGTGGTAGCAGCAGCAACAGCAGCAGTATGAGCAGCAGCAGCAGGACCCCTACTAGTGCCAGCAGCTCCTCCTGTGTGCAGGCCACTCTGGGGAACATGGGGCCCAGTAAAAAATGACAAGCAGCGTGGATGAGGGCAGTGGGGCAGGTGGTGTCCACCCAGAGCTACCAGAGGGAGTATGATTGTGCCTAAGCAGCAGTGGAGACCTACCTGGAGGAGGAGCCATGCATTGATCCCAGTGAGTGGGTGTTCTCTGTGGCGGGGGACATTTGCTCCCCACACCGTCTGAGATTGGGGGCCAAGTTGGTGGAGCAGTTGCTCTTCTTGAAGGTGAACCTTCCGCTGCTGAGATTCCCCAAGCTACCCCATGACAAGGAGTGATGGTGCAGTGCCACATGCCATCCCATGCCAGGGGTAGTCTAGAGAAGGGGTTACTCCTCCTCAATCTGGGCTAGGGCTACGGTTCCTGTGCTGCTGAGGTGCTGTCCCTCCCTCCCAACACCTGGCACTTGCCCTGCCTCTCTCTCTCTCTCTCTCTCTCTCTCTCTCTTTCAAAGTAGATGGCCTCGACCGCCTTATCTGACTGACCTCACACAAGGTGGCATTGGGAAACAAACTGTAAGCCTGCCAGCCGACCTATAGCTACAAGATCTCGGCCCGCCTATGTGATGCTGACTGACTCTTGCTCTCTCGCGCTGCACAGTCTTTGTTAGCCTATCTGATTGCCCTGCTTCCAATCTCCCACCCTGCCTTCCTTACTGCCTCCCATGCCATGTTGCCTGTCTGTCCGCTCAGTTTGCCATCAAGCTCAAAGCATGCCTCAGTCCACCTTCCTGCCTCCCATGCCAAGGTGCCTGTCTGCCCACCCAGGTTGCCTAGTTCAAAGCCTTCCCAATACCACCTTCCCTACTGCCTCTCATGCCATCCTACCTGCCTGCCTGCCTGCCCAGGTAGAAAAGCTAGAACGAACCCTGCCTCACTCTGCCTGACTACTGCTCATGCCACGCAACATGTCTGCCAGCCCCGGCAACCAATGTTTGCTGCTTCTGGTGCCAATGGCCCCAAGGCCAGGCCTATAAGCCATCTGTGCCAAGGGTTCTCTACCCTGGCAACCAATATCTGCTGATGCTGCCAATGCCACCCATGCTGTCTGTGCCACGGGTTCTGGGGCCAATTATTCCTCGCACAAAGGCGATGTCATTCCACTGCATCAAAAAACAGCCACTCCAGGCCCAGAACCCGCTGTCAGGGTTCTGGGGCCAAGTTACCAGCAGGGAGGGCTGTGACCAATATCTAGAAGCTGCCACTCTAGCCCCCAGGACCCACCATCATGGGTCTGGGGCCATCATTCCTCGCACAGGGCGCTGTCATTCCACAGCATCAGGAAACAGCCGCCCCAGGACCTGTAGCCAGGGTTCTGGGGCCAAGTTACAGGCAGTGAGGGCTGTGGCCAATACCTAGAAGCTGCCACACCAGCCCCAGGACACACCATTATGGGTCTGGGGCCATCATTCCTCACACAGAGAGCCTTCGTTCCACTGCACCAAGAAACAGCCACTCCCTCCCCAGGACCCACCGTCATGGTTCTGGGACCTACGTTACTGGCAGGGAGGACTGTGGCCAATGTCTAGAAGCTGCCACTCCAGCCCCAGGACCCACCCTCAGGATTCTTGTGCACTGTCATTCAACTCATGGGGCGCTGTCATTCCACTTTTTCTTTATGCAACCTGTTGTTCATGGAGAGAGAGAGAGAGAGAGAGAGAGAGAAAGAGAGAGAGGGGGGGGATAAATAAGGGAAAGAGAGAAAGTCTCCCCAATGCTAGAAGGAGAGACAGACATGATCCCACCCATGCTGTCACCTACAATAAATGGCCAGAGAGAGAAAGAGAGAGAGAGGTTCCCAGATAGAATGAGAGGGATGGGGGTTGGAGGGGGAGAGGTAGGTGTGTCCCTATCCAGATACCCTGGCTGCCACCTGCCAGAACCAGGAAGAATTCCCATCTGTGCTCATGTGTCTAATGCCCATTGCCCACATCGAGCATGCCGCAAACCTACCATAATGAAATGGAATATAACACAATGTATTATATGTGCCTGCCTGCCTGTGTGCATACCTGTACCTGCTGCTACCACCTATCGCATGATTGAATGACGTGTGCTCAATAGGCTTTAGGCTGTCATTCTACATTCCAATCAGTCATGCCCTCCCGTCCCAGGAACCATCAACTAGATTCTGGGACCATCATTCCATGGGGACCGCATGCCATTCCACTGCATCCAGAAGCCCGGTGCCTGCACGCCACACCCCAACAACCTACTCCTCCGTACCAACCCGTGGATGCCTGCTGAAGCTGCTTGAAATAAAAGCCCCTCTGACCACCAGCTCCCGCCGCCTGCTGCCCGCTGCCAAGGAGCCTGTCTTTCTTTCTCTCTGTCACACCCACCCACACAAACACAAGCCCTGCACCTCCTGGGGGGCTGTCTGCAAGTTGAGACCCTGCTGCAGGCACAACACATCTTTGGATTAATAACTGCACTACATGGGGTGGCAGGTGCTGCTGGTAGGGATTGAGAAGCTGTATGAGATTCCACCTGCCAGCCAGAACTTCAGCACATAGGGATAAAAGATTGGATATGTCAAACAAAGCTCATAACAAGAAATACAACAACTTTTATTAAAACAATTTAAATAACAACAACAAAACAACAACAACAACATTCTGAAACCAGAAGCAAACATTCAAAGGAAACTTATAAATTAAACTACGAGTCTCTGGGCCTGTCCCCCGGGACTTGGGGGAAAGGCAACAGCCATTGGGGCGCAGCACAGGATTGAGGGCCGGCCACCTGGGACTCTTCCAGCTCATAGCCATTGGAGATGGCAAACTCCATGGCCCCTTCCATGTCCCGATGCCACCTAGAGAGTGCCTGGTGGTACATTTCCAGGCGTTCCATCTCGGCGGAGATGTACTGGCCGTACGCCTCCACCTTCTTCCTCTCCACTTGGACTGCCTGGAACTGCTCCACCGGGCGGTTCTCCATGGTGGCAACTGTCACGTGCAGGCTGACCATGAAGTCCCAGGTGGGCCTCTCCAACTCAGCCCAAAAGGCCTTGGCCTCAGCATTCTCCCAGGCCCAGGGGTCTCCACATCGGGGCTGGAGGGACGGGGGAGGGCTTATATGCTGTCGCTTGTGGGTTGCCTTCCCCCTTCTTCTGGTGCTGTTTCTCGGGCTCCACAGCCATGCCAGAGTTCTCCTGCTGCCTCACCATCTGGCCGTGGAGCTTTCCAATGTGGGTGATTAGCCCTGACATGGTCCCCTCTCTCTGCCTCCATAATCTTTTGCTGCAGATCTAAAGAGCATAAAACGATAGGAACATAAGAAGTGCCATACTGCATCAGACCAATGGTCTGTGTCAAGCCCTGCCTGCATTCTGTCTCCACAATTGGGTGGCCAATCTCTCTCTGCAGGGGACTTCCATTCCTAACAGATCATAGGGCAATCCATTCCCTGTTGTTCAATCCCCCATGCCTTACCTTGCAGATGGCAATTCCATCACCCTTGTCATAAAGCCTCCAGACATCAGAGTGTTTTGTCTGCTGACTGTTTGGGGGTGGCACTGGCAAGTCCAACCTCCGCCTGGGTGTCCTGCATGGTGGGGCACCAGCACAGGCATTTAATTCCTCTCTGAAACAGGAACACATAAA
>QEPC01002402.1:43886-70986 GCA_003113815.1 Sphenodon punctatus | reverse complement strand
GGGGGAATCACAAACAACACAAGGTTTCAGTTTAAGGTTTAAGTTTCATTTCAGTACAAAACTGAAATGAAACTTAAAGCAATCTAATAATCCTACTCAACGCCTGCTGTTCAGGAACATTGACTAGCTCAGAAGGTGTTGGGAAGGGGGGAGGCAGATAGTTTCATTTCTTGCAAGCCTCTCCACCACCCCTGGTGCCTGGAATTCTGCTCCTCAGTGACTAGTACTACCTCTCCCTGTCATGTTTGACCTTCCAGTGAACTTTTTTTTGCCACCCGAACTCACCCGAACTGACCAAAGTGTTCGGCCATTTTGCCATTCGGTGTTTGGTTGAGTTTGGTATGTTCGTGTTCGTGTTCGGGTTCAAGTTCGGTCATCCGAACAGGCCGAGTTCGGGCCAAACTCTGAACTTCCGAACCGTGTTCGCCCTCCCTATCACCAACCAGCCAAACCAAAACCAACACACACCACACAGCCAAAACACACATGAATCAAAAACAAACACACAGCCAGCCACAACACATGCTCTCACCCACACAAGCTCCACACGCACTCAAATTTCCTGTTTCCGGGGCAATCATGGGCTCTTGCGATACTTTTTCCAAATGCCCGAACTGAACTGAACACAACTGAACCCGAACGGCCAAACCCAAACGCGGTGACCGAACGAACGGCCGAACCGAATGGGCGAACCGAACCGGACTGAACTGAATGACCGAACCCGAACTGCGATCTGTTTGCCCATCGCTACAAAAAACTCAATTAAAAACAAACAAAAAAATCTGTCCCAATTATTTTTCTGGGTTTTTGACCTGATATATTGATCAGTAATGAGAAAATTGGAAAATCGGTAATGCTAACTGATAAAAAAAATACTGATTTGGGGGGGTATCTGGGTACCCAGTTGGTACCCAGGTAACCATAGTGTATCTGATGTGGTACCCCAAAATGCAAGTATTACCCATGGGTACTAAATTAAGTGCCTGTTTCAGCACTACCTGGAAATCATATCAAAATTAATCTGGATTGCACCTCCATCTACATATGGCATGACCTGGGGTTGTGACCCATAATTTGGAGCCCTCTGATTTATATCAATATTTACCGTAACATAACTCTTGACATTTACATTACACATAATTAATTCACTGATTCAATTTTTAAAAATACTATGAAGCTTTTGCCATTTAGTTTCCAGCGATTTCTTTTACATGTTCATGCATTAAGTATTACATACTCCCATGGTATAAATTGTCAGTCAAATCAAATCTTTAATAAGCTTGACCATGCATCATTTCTACACAAATAAATAACAAGAAACAAGACAAACATAAATAAAATAATTAATAAAACTATAGCATATATAAAATGTACAACAGTTAAGATCAAAAGAGAAAATAATAAAAAATAAAAGTAATCATTCGCTCACAGCAGCAGATTAACTCACAACGTCATGATCCACCTCATGATCAACCAAGTGTAATTTATTTGAACTCTAAAAAGTGTTTCCACACATTTAGAGCTTGGGTCAGAAAATTGGCTACATCCTGCTTTATCACAGGGGTTGCCTGACAAGGCTATATCCAACAAGCAGTCTTCGGATCTGCCTGGGTAGGCCTCTAGCAACTTCATTCAATATTTAAACCTTAAATGGTCATAAAGATGACAATTAAACAAAATATGCTGGGATGATTCAACATACATATGGTCAAAAGGACAAACACGCTCAGTATAGGGAATCCCATTGAAGCATGCTTCCAAAACTTTGGTTGGCAATGCGTTCATCCTTGCACAGAGTAGCAGATACCTCCCACTGAGTGAAATGAGGGGTAATTGTCAGTCTGAAGTGGATAGTCAAAGACAAGATCAACAAGAAAGTGAAGGAAGGGAGGGTGGCCATCCCTTTCCAAGTTTCCCCATTTCCTAACCTTCAGGTCTCCCCATTAGAGAAATTCACCCCCAAATAGCACAGGGTGAATTTCGCCCAAATAGCACCCCCAAATAGCACAGGGTGAATTTCGCCTGATAACCACCTTTCCTACCCCAGGGTGGAATCCGCTAATCTGTTAGCAAAGTGCAACAACATGTCAGCCTTCCACCTCCTGCTGGTCCACCCAGACAGCTTTCACCTGTTGGGCTTTCATTTCCATGGCCTGTATTATTTTGATAAGTCCAGGCCCACAAGTTGTTAAATATCATGCTCAGCCTTTGAGTGCTTTAGCTTGTTGATTAAATGGGTGGTCCAGCAACAGGCAGGGTCACACCAAGTCACCTACTATCTTGACAGTTTCCCCTTCATTGGAAGGGCGGGCGCGGATGAGTGTGGGCGGCTACTCCGCACCTTTCAGGAGATGGTAGTGGAACTGGGGTTGTCCCTTGCACCAGAAAAGACAGAGGGCCCAGGTACCACCATGTCATATTTGGGGATTGAATTGGACACTGTATGGTTGGTCTTCCATCTTGAGAAAATTAAAAAGTCATGGGATAGGAGGTAGTGTCTTACTATGGATCTACACGCACTTAGTCAATTACTTTGCGTACAGTTATGAAAGTAAGATCTTGTAGCAATAGATTGCAGTCTTACCTTTTAAAGACCATGCTGTGGAATGGAGTCTAGAAATGCCAGGGACAGGGTAGGGGGGTGTATGAAAAAATGCCAGCTACATCACAAGATAGTGTGTTGGCCTATTAAACTGTTTCATGAAGCAGAGCCCTAATGTTAACAAATAAGAGGTGGAGAATCTTTTCTTCCCAGGGACCAATTGCAGCATTTATGGTGCACATGTTAGAATTCCACACAATCCTGTTTTCTGGCATTTTCCATGTATTTTGGTATGTTACTTTGAATTAGGGATGTGCGAACAGAGCAGAGTTCAGAAATTCAGTTCAGTTCGGTCGAATTCGAGTTCGGTTTGAAAGTTCAGTTCGGCCGACCGAACTATTTGAGTTCGGTCCGAACTCCGAACATCTGAACCGCGTTCGCACATCCCTACTTTGAATGCCACATGGGTTGTGTATATATTCTATTCCTTGTGTGCACATTGTCTCCTTGTGTGTGTGTTCTATTTCATTGGTCATGATCATATAAGTGTGCAGGTTTTGGGTTGGCTCCACCTACCGTTGGGTTGCCACTGCTGACCCTGCCCACTGCCCCACCAGCCTCAGAACCCACCTGCTGCCACAGCAGTGCAGACAGCATGGGTTACAAAAGCACTGGTTCCAGGATGGACCCCTGCTGAACTCCACTTCATAACTCCTCCTGGATAGACACTGATCAATTTATTACTAGCTGAGTAGTCACTCAAATAGATGGTTAGTTGATATTCCTCCTTTTATTCCTTTCTCTTTCTATTATACGCCTATGTCATGCTCATTATTATTCAAACCATTTTTACAGTCCTATTAGAATTAAGACTATACAATCCTAATCTTATTAATAATAATTATTATTATTTATTGCGGCCGAAGCCAGAGAAACATAAAAAGTATAACACATACAACAGAAAAAACATAAAAACAACAATCTAAATCTAAAGAAATACAACCATAAGGAGAGAAAAAGCAACCCGGGCCCACCTATATAACTAATTTCCCTAGCAACCACAGCCCAGGTTACACTAATTACCAAATTTCCAATTTCTTCATTGGCTGACTAGACAATACCAGATAATAATAATAATTTTGACAGTATGTCAATAAAACTCCTAATGCAGACCCGAGGCTAACCATCAATAGGCTGCTTAAAGTTTACAAACAGAGTCCGCAAATTAAATGCTCGCATCAGAAAGTGAGCCACCACAGTTGTAATCGCAGGATCCTTATCTGCCAAGGCAAATAATTGGAGGCTCCACTCAGTTCTCCCTGGGAGCCTCCGGAAGAATGGAGCAAGGAGCTCTGTGCGAATAGCGTCATAAAGATGACAATTGCATAATATGTGGTGGACCGTCTCCACACTTTCAGCATCAAAGGGACACAATCGATCAGCCAAAGGTATAGCCCTCAAACACCCCTCATAGAGGGCAGAGGGTAGGGCATTTAGCCTCGCGCACATAAATAGGTACTTCCCCCTAAAAGGAATATCAGCAGAAAGATAAGCCGGCCTCTCCAAGGGGGATTTCAAGAGGGGGAGGTAACCCACCATGTGGGCCGAAGCTCTAATTTGCGCCATCTCCTCCTGCAGGCTCTGGTCCCACAACCTCCTCAGTATAATATGCAAGGTAACTCCCAGGTCCTTACCAGCAAACAAGGAGGGGGCAAAACCTAATTTACAGAGAGCCCGCTCCACTGCCCGCTGCCACTGACTCCTGTAGGAGTCCTCCCTCCAATATTTGATTAACCCCTTCCTCTGTGGCACAAGGAGCTTAGCCCAAAACTTCATCACCAGGGCCCAGGCTTCCACAGACCAGCAACACTGGCCACACTCTACCCTAATTGCCGCAGAAGGGGTACCCCCGGGTACCCTCAGAAGCCTTTGGAGGAAGCCCGTCTGGAGACTATTTAATTTCCCAGTCCATCTCGGAAGAAGAAGGGGCATCCAGACCTCTGCCCCATATAAAGCCTGGGCACGAACCCTGACATTGAGAACCTTAAGTGCAGGGGCTACGGCACGCTTCCCTGAATGGACAAGGAGCCTAGCAAGAGCAAATGCAGAGCCCCTTGCCTTCACCAGTGCACCCTCTACATGCCTGCTCCATGACCCACCTGCCTGAAAAAGCAGGCCCAAATAGCGATAAGTACCTACTTGCCTGATCGTATGTCTACCCACCCTCCAATGGAAGACACGTCGTGAGCTGGAAAAAACCACAACCTGGGACTTATCATAATTGATCTCTAGCTTATTTTGAGAGCAAAACTCGGAAAAACACTGTAGCTGTCGCCTTAAGCCCACCCTTGTCTGTGACATGACTGCTATGTCATCGGCGTAAAGGAGGGCACCTACTGAATGCCCCGCCAGTTTGGGGGGGTGAAATGATGGTTCAGCCAACAGGGGCACTATTTGATTAATAAATAGGATGAACAAAATAGGGGCAAGAACGCAACCCTGCCTAACCCCAGAAAAAGTGGGAATATCCTCAGTAAGGTGGCCAGCCTGATCCGTCTTCACAGCAAGAGAGGAATTTTCGTGCAAGGCACCAAGAAGTCCTAACAACCTTGGTTCCACTCCCAGGGCAGCTAACCTTTCCCACAAAAGCGCCCTGTCGACAAGGTCGAAGGCTGCACGAAGATCAAGAAACGCAACATACAGCCTCCCGGATTTGGCTCGATATTTCTCCACAAGATGGAGCAAAATGAGACAATGCTCCACAGTGGAGCGGCCTTGTTGAAAGCCGGCCTGTTCCGGGAATATGATGTCATGCTGATTAATCCACAAAAGAAGTTTGGACAGCAACCATTTTCCATAAATCTTGGAAGCTACACATAAAAGGCTAATAGGCCTATAGCTTGCAGGGTCTGCACCATCTCCCTTTTTGAATATTGGGACCACCACAGCTCTACTCCATATGGCTGGGAGTCTGCCTGTATTATTTATTGATGTAAACAAGGCGGCCAATCTAGGGGCCCACCAGTCAATGGTATCCTTAATCACATCTATTGGGATAAGGTCCAGGCCAGGGGCCTTACCCTTCTTAAATGTGCCGACAATCTCAACTATTTCCAAGGGCGAAACCGGGGGCCAGAGAGGCGCAGTAATCCATTCCCGGTCCAGAATGGGGGACCCGAGACTAATCTGGGGTCCCGCATAAAGACCACGGAAATACGCAACCCAAGTCTCATCCAGGATTGTCACAGGGGATCGACCGGGCCCAGGCCTGGAATGCCTATTCATTAACATCCAGAACCGCCGTCCATCTTTGGAGATGGCCGCCTCCAGTACCTCATCCCAATAGCTATCCCAGTAGGCAGCCTTCTTGGCTTTAAGCGTTTCCTTATATAGCCTCCTAGTCAAAAAATACTGCACAGGGAGAACCCCATCCCCCGTCCCCCTATATTGCTTATAAAGCACAACCAGCTGAGTCCTAAGGTCCAGACACTCCCTATCATACCAGCCTTTTGAATTTATAAATTTACGCTGGTACGGGGCCGAATCACGAATCATAGCAGCCAAAAGGGCAGTCAAATCCCCTATCATCTGTAAGAATTGGTCGATAACCTGGTGACCACCTTCCTCCGAATCATATACCACTGCCCCAAGAAAGGCCCTAATTTGGGCAAATCTTGCGGGATTGAGTCTAATTGTTATATGACGGGGACCACCCCGCGGCCTAATGCTGGGTGATGAGACACCCCCCCCAGACATCCAGAAAGAAGAAGCTCCAAGGTCAAGGGAAGGTGATCACTCCCTTGGCAAGTGCCTACCGCAAAATGCCCAATCAATGGGATTACATCCGGGGATACGGCCACATAATCCCCGACACTGGATCCCATGGGGCCGAGATATGTAAATTCCCCAGGGTAGTCACTAAACCCAGTTCCATTTAGAATACACAGAGAGACCTCCCCCAGCAACTTAAAGAAATTTAGGCCCGAAGTATTTATAACCATGTCTTTGGAAAGCCTAGAGCCCAGGGGGTTGAAATCCTGATAGCTACAGCCATATGGGGCCAAAGCCTCATCAGTGGCACCCAATCGGGCATTAAAATCCCCCAATAGAATAATCTTGGCTGATGGATAGAGATGGGCCGCTTCTTCCAGTGACTCCCCAATTTGAGCCCAATCGTTAGTATTATGGTATCTAGTGTTAGCAGGAGGAATATAAACAATACCCAAGATGAATAACAGTCCCCTTAAATTAAGCACCAATATCAGCAAATGAGATGACTTGGGGAGAACTGCTACTATATTCTTTTGTAAAGATTGGGCAATAAAGCAGCTGAGGCCTCCACTGGGGCGACCCTTAATGGCATATCTAATTGCTGGGACATGGTATACTTTGTAAGAGCCAAAAGACGGCAGCACCGAGGCCCAGGTTTCCTGAATAGCAATAATATGGAACGTGTTTAAAAAGGCCGAGACCTCAGGGATCCCCACTGACCTGGTCCATCCGGCAATGTTCCACGAGCAGAATCGTACAGAATCAGCTCCATGGTGCCACTTATGTCAGGTATTTGACATATTCGAGCCAAGACAGGCCCCACCTGGGAGATTATCAAGCTCCGGGGGGGGGGGGCCTGAAGCCCCACCCCTCCCATCTCCCCCGACACCGACGGCACTGGACAGGCAAGGGGGGAAACTGCCACCTGATTTGTCTTGCTCCCACTGTCAGTGCCCAGGATACCCAGATTACCCAGCTTTGCCAAATCAGAAAAGACTGAGGCAGCAAAATCCATGGGGGCCACCTCCTGGAAAAAGGGCAGAGCAATAGGCTGGGGGCTAGCCCAAGGGCTGGTCGATAAAACAGGCATACACTCAGGAGCCCCTTGGGGAAGAGGGGGAGGCTGCTCCGAGGACATGGCTATCTGGGCCAGCCTGGTATTTATGGGAGAGTTAGGCACATTCTTGGGCCTCAGGACCTGCGATCTTTTTACAAAAGAATCGTGAGAAATAGTCTGTCTCATGTCCCCCCCTGGAGCTTTTACCCCAGTGGTCTCCCACAGGGGACGAACCACTGGGTCCACATGCACCTCCCCCAATATAACCCCCCAGGAGGCAAATAACTCTGCCTTAAATAGAAGATAGTCCCTTGTCTGGGGGGAGGAAAAAAATATCACCACTCTTTGCATGTGTCCGGGGGCCAGCAAGATACGCAGCTCCTTAATCAACCGAAAAGGGAAATTGTGCGCCAATATGGCTGAAAAATGGTAATGTACAGTTTGTCTTAAATGCCAGTTGGGGAAAAAACCATTAGGTAAGGGATAAACAGTAAAAGAAAGCGCATTGGGGTTAGTCCGTATTGGTACTGGATTGGGTACCCACCGCCTCTGGCCCCCTTTCCCCTGGCTCAGAGACCTTCCCCCGCTCGCTAAGTGGGGACCTTTTACCATCTGGGCTCCCCCCTCCATGTTAAGAACTTCATTCTCCCCTTTAGCTGGTCTAAGATGCTGCATCAATGCTTTCAAATATTCCCCCTGGACAACCAAAGTGGACACAATCTCATCAAGTTTGTTGAACAGTTTTTTAACCAAGTCCGTAATCAACAAACATTGATCCCCAAGCAGCTTATAGAGGAGGGTATGAGTCTCAAAAGACACAGCTTGGCCTGGGGAGGAAGCCAACCGCCTCCCCCCTGAGCTATAAGGCACAGGGGGGGGGCGAAACATCCCCCGAACCCAAGTCAATGCACTCTTCTTGTTTCTCCTGAGGAAGGTCTGGTGACAAAGCGCCTTCCGATGAATGGTACAGTGAGCCCTCTTCCTCAACCTCTTCCTCTCTGTATTTGCTAGAGAAAAAAACCCTCTAGTTTCTTTTGTTTGGGGGACGGACAGTTGTTATGCTGCTGGAGTCCTGGTCGCAAACACTTTCTAGACATTGTTATACTAATACCCTTCGGCGTAAATAGTAAAACTGCCGCGTCTCTGCCGGCGCCTAAGGCCGCGCGCACAAGGGCGCGCACGCCCACGGCATGCGTGTAGCTTTATCCCAGCTAGTCGGGGCCACGCCCCCACCACAGGTGCGTCCGCTTTGGCTGGTACCCCCAGGCAGGTAAGAGCGGCGTTCTCCCAAGCAGCCGAATAACAGGGGGACTGGCTCACAGGAGCCCGCCCGCGCCCTCGACACTCCCACGGCCGCTATCTCAGCTCCTAATCTTATTATTCTTATTATTCTCTAAAATAAACCCCCGCTCCATTAGCTACTTTGGTGCTCGCCGAGGATAATGTATGGGTTAGTCAGGTCAGGTCTGAATTATCTAGTATGGGTCTGGCAGTAGATGATTTATACTCCCTGAGCTATGGGGGTCTCAGGAACATGTTTTTGCAGAGATTGGCGGATATCACTTTACAGGAGGAGGCAGCTATTCTCCAGGGCATGATTTCGTTGGTCCTAGTTAGGGAGCTATACGAGTGGCCTGGTCCTATGGCAGTGTATTTACTCCATCAGTTGAGTCCCCAGGTGCGCAGGTGCTTTATAATGGCAAGAATGAATGTTTTTCCTTCTGGTATAGTTGAGGGATGGTTTCAGGGGGGACACTTAGATGCTTCGCTTTGCAATTGCCCTTTGCGGTTGCCTGATACCCTGGTTCATATTTTACTGTTCTGTGAATTCTATGCTAACCCTCATGCTAAATGGATCTCCCCTCACCTTAATTCTGATAGAAATGATCATCAGGCAGTGATGAAGTTGCTGGAAGGCCGGGATGAAATTATTACAAGGAATGTAGCTCTTTTTCTCTATAAGGTTTTAGTAATGCGAAAGCATAGGAAAGCCCTGGCAGCTACAGAAGGTGGAAGGGTGGTACTGGGACATGATCCCTGATCTTTGCTATTGGATCTTAGCTGGGTATTATTGGGTGCTGATTTATGTTATGTGATTGTATGTGGGATTTTTTCATGCCAGTGTGATGGCTAGTCTACACACTTAAATAAATATTATTATTATTCTCTCAATTTACAAAAAGATTGTCAAGCTTCATCTGCCTTCTCTAAGCCTGCTTGATTTCTTGCTTTTAAGCTGAACATAACTCATTAGTTTATATGGACAACATGTCTATTTCACATTGGCTGCTTTGAACTTCTCAAGCATCCTTTCTCCCTGCCTCCTGCTTCTCAACACACATTTAAATTTAATTTTGATTAGCGATTTATTATACTGAGGAAGAGGGTAAGATATGTATCAAACCTGGGAAGCACAGAAACATCTTTTTAGTAAAGTCATTTCTTTCCTGCTTGAATTACTTTTTCCTTGTGTGCAGTGGATATAAAAGGTGAGTTAAAAAAAAAGTCTGACTGGGGTCAGTAGGGGGCAATGAAAGTCATTGCTTCCTGGGTAGAGGGTAAATGGATGGAGTTTGTGTCAGCGATCTCGTGCAGTGGAGCTTATCCTTTGGGTTATTAGGATGAGGACGAGAAACCTGGAATGAGGTCTTTGCCGGTTATTACTTCTGAGTGCTCCTGTTAGCATTGTTGCTGATAAAACCTCAGACCAGGAGAAGGGAGAGCTCTGGTAAATACAAAGGAGGCAAATGTAGATGCAAGAAACAAAGAGTGAAAACAGATGTGATACTGGCCTGCTATAGCCTGACTCACCCAAATGTCTGTTCCCCCACTGCCAGATCTTGGCCCAGGCCCACAGCTGGCCTAGAACACATCCCCTGGAAGATTCCAGGGGCCCATTCTAGACCAATGCCCACCCACCTGGGCCAATGCAGGTCAATGTGGGCCAATACAGGCCCGCATGTCCGTTAGGCCTTGCCTATTCATGCCATGGGGCAACGGCCACCAGGACCACAGAGACACAGGAAAAAAGGCCAGAGCTGTCAATGGAACAGCCACACTTCAATGCACCTTCCCATGAGATGAGCCCGGAAGCCTTAAAGGGACACAGCAACAAAGGCAAACCACATTGGGCATACCCAGACCTTTCACAAGATCCAGCTCAATGCCCATACCACCACCTCCACAAGTGACCCTAAGGGAAATATAGAGTAGCAGAATGAGAGATAGCCTGGACCAGTAAGTCAGCACACCCTGGTGGGGGGGGGGGGGAGGGACACAGCAGCTGTCTCATGATAGGAACAAGTTATATGTGGTGCAACTCTCTATCACCTTGCTCACAGGGAACAGGTGCTTGCCCTTACTCACAATTATAGAACGAGGGGGTATGCCCTGAAGATAAATAGAAGCAAATTCAAAAGTAAACTCTGACTGTCTGAGGACCAGTCCCAAGTGTTCAGGCTGATCTGAGGACCCTTGGCAAATACTCAGGAATTCAAAGAGCATGGGGCAAGGAGGGGGCCAGAGGGAACCTGGGGGCGTGTAGCAGGAGATGAGGGGTCGAGTACTCACCCTCTGGAGGGGCTCTGGTGATGTGTGGCTTCCTCCAGGCCGGGTAAGTTTAAAAAAGAAAAAGCTGGGCATGCTCAGACCTTTCCAAGATGGCATCCTCAGTCAGAGTTATTTGGCCCTTCTGAACATGCTCAGCTTTTTTCCTTTTTTTAAACTTACCCACTCCAGAAGAAGCCACAAGTCCCCAGACACCCTCTGGAGTCCACGTACTCTATCCCTCAGCCCACACTAGGCCCCCACACATTAAGTACCCTACCCTGAGACTCTGCTAGGCCGCCTCCCCCACTTTCTTGGACCCTGCTGGCCTATTCTCTCCCTGGCCAGTGGGGGCCAGAGAAGAGGGAGCAGGGGCCTAGCACTGACCTCCAGCCAGCCCATTTCCTTGCACTCAACCAAGGATTTTACCAGTTCCAGAGTTTCAGAGGCCATTCCTCAAAACTATGTAACTCCAAGAGTCGAGTGCTTCAGTCCTCAATGTTTTTCGAGGAAAACTGAGGACTGCGTTTTAGCACTAGTGTATGTGCACCCATCCTTGCCCCCAAGCAGCAGGGACACACACACACCCAGAACTACTACTACCTTTTTATTATTAATTATTAGTATTAAGCATGTATATAGTTCCAGCTATGTACCTGGCACTTTTATTATTATTATTATTATTATTATTATTATTATTATTATTAGACATTTATATAGTGCCAGTCATATGACCTGGTGCTGTACAGAACACAGAACTATATGCAGTCCCTGCCTGTGGCTTACAATCTAAAAGACAAAAGGGGGGGAGACAGGGAGAGGGGACAGAGGGAGAGACAGGGGAGAAGACAAACAAACATTCAAGCGGATGTGAAATCTCAGGTGCATATGCTTGGCTTGGTTACAAAGAGGTTGGTGGCAGCAGTCTGCAGAGGAGGGCAGACAGTAAGAGTAAGGGGAAAGACTAGCAGGCATTGGGAAAGGCAGCAAGGAAAAGGTGGGTCTTGAGGAGGGATTTGAAGGACCGGAGGGAGGAGGCAAGCAGATGTAGGCAGGGAGGGAGTTCCAGGCATGGGGGGCAGTGAGGGAGAAGGGTCGAAGGCGGTTAGGTGAGCAGGAGAAACGAGGGAGAGTGAGGGAGGGGACAATGGAAGAGCGGAGAGCGCACGCAGGAGTGCGTAGGGAAATTAGGTCTGAGAGGTAAGGGGGAGCTTGGTCATGGAACGATTTGAATGTGAAAACCAGGAGTTTAAACAGGATACGTTCAGGAAGGGGGAGCCAGTGAAGGGAGAGGACGAGAGGCTGCACATGGTCGAAGCAAAGGGCAGAGTGAAGACCTTGGCGGAGGAGTTTTGGATTGTGATAAGAGGGGACAGGTGAGAGCGAGGGAGGCCAGCAAGGAGGAGGTTACAGTAATCGAGGTGAGAGATAACCATGGCATGAACAAGGATTTTGGCCGAGGAGAGAGAGAAAGGGGCGGATGCGGGCAATGTTGTGGAGAGCGAATCGGCATGATTTGGCTACAGAATCAATGTAAGATTTAAAAGAGAGGTGCGTGTCGAAGGTGAAGCCCAGGCTGCGGGCTTGGTGAACAGGATGGATGGTGACTCCATCGATGGAGATGGTCACTTAACTGTTAAAATTATTTAATTTATTATTGCCTTTGTATGCCGCTCCCTCTTGCCACAGGTATCTCAGGGTGGCTAACAACATTTTAAAACATATACTAAAATTAATTAAAAACAACGTTTCCTAACCCCACAATTAACTCCCCCAGGCAATAAAACCCCACCCTAACCCAACCCACCCATCTCATCTCCCTCAGCAAAGGCCCAGCAGACAGCCAGGTTTTACATTGTTTACAGAAAGTGAGGAGGTCAGCAGTCAGGCAGTAGGGATGTGCGAATGTGGTTCAGATATTCAGAGTTTAGACAAAACTCAGTCTGTTTGGACGTCTGAACCAAATGTCCAAATCGAACTCGAAAATGACCGAAAAGTTCGGTCATGTTGGGGTGAGTTCAGATGAATTTGGGGCGGGAAAAAACATGACTGGAAGGTCCATTCAAGTGGGAAAAACGTGACTGAAAGGGGGAGGCAGCTGAGGAGCAGACTTCCTGGCACCAGGGGTGGAGACTAGGGGTGGTCTTAGGGCCAAATGATACCGATACCGAAAAAAAAATCGGTATCAACATCAGTACTGATAGCGCTATTTCGAATATTCAGCAATGTTCAGCTAAACCAAATTCCATTGAACCGAACAACCGAACCTGAACTCAGTTTTCAAACCGAATGACTGAACGGCCGAACATCAGAACCGCGTTCTGTTAGTACATCCCTATCAGGCAGTCCTCCAGCGGGAGGGAGTTCCACAGCCATGATGCAACTGCTGAGAACTCTCTCCCCATGGTCGACATCCGGGAAGCCCAGGGGACCTCAAGAAGGGCACCCCCGTCAGACCGCAGAGGCTGATCAAGGATCTGGAGGGTGAGGCAGTTTCGCAGGTAGGTAGGGCCCAGGCCATTTAGGGTTTTAAAGGTCAATACCATCACATTGTAGATAGGGTCCCTGCCCCAGGGGGCTTACAATCTAGGATTTTGCCCTATGGACCACCAGTGTGAGTGATCTGTGACCTGTGTTGTGTACAGCGTGTGGACAGGACTGGACTAGTGGCCTGCCAGGGGGTGACTGGTTGCTTGTGCTATATGTGGCTGCTTTCATATATGCCTCCCTTCTCCTGTGCCTGGCACCTCTGTATACTGGCCTAGATGCCACAGCCTGCCTCCCCCACCCTCCCAGAATACTGTGGAGTGTGGGTGGAAGCGTCTGATGCAGCTTCTTTTGCTCACAGTTCTTCATGTCTGACCATCATGGCAGAGGGCGGGGTGCTGGGAGTGGGGCTGGGCTACCTGTTCACATGTGTGTTTGGATTCCCCACCCTACCCAGGTCATGTGGATGGTAGGACAGCTCTCCGGCAGCCTGGGGGCTCAGACGCATTTGTTCTGTGCCCCTCCCTCCCCTATGAAGCAAAAAAAAATCCATTTCCACAGATCTTCACAAACTTTATACAAAATGTGACACAAACCTGGACTCCTGATAAACAATTTTTCTTTCTAGGCATGTTGATACTGTTCATTATTTGTAACCTTTTGTCACAGACCCCATTGTTTTTCAGAGAAAAGATATTACTACTCCCTCAGTTGAAAGCCCATTCCATTCTACAATTTAAATGCATATTAAGGAGCTTACAAATTTGAGAGCTCATTCATTTAACAAGAGTGTACCCTTGGAACTGACATTCAAGGAGTTAATATAGCAAGTAAATAGTTGTGTCAAAGACCAGGAAAAATGATATTGGCAGGCACTTGGTATAAATAGCATCTGCAGACCTGTCAAGACTCTGTCTTGAGTAATGGGATTCACTTTAAAAAAAAAAAAAATTGGGGGAAAAAAGGGAGGGGGGAGATAGAACCTTCAGTTGTAAACTGATACACTCATTCACTAATTTAGTATACACCTATGAATGATTGACCAAATCATTTCAGAAAGGTAATTCTGGATGACAGAGTTCTTTCTCAGTGTCCTTCTCTTCCTTCAAACTCCAGTCTTCTCTGAAAGAAAAAAACCCTCTAGTTTCCAAATATCAGGAAAAGGTGAAAAAGTTATTGCACAGAGTAACAAAATCCAAGGTCAAAAGGGGAACACAAAGTAATCCAATTTGACATAACAAGTCTCATGCTGCCTCCTCATTTAAACACCAAATCCTTAGCTACACTAAAACAATGCAGCCCCTAAAAGCTTAAATTATAATAGGTTACAGGCAAAGAGCAGGTGGGACCAAGGTAGATCAATGTGGGCAAGGGCAGGGTAGTATATTTTGTAGAGAAATCAAAGTAATCCAACCAAGAAAGCAACACCCCATGCTCAGGGAAAGTGGGGGGAAATGTCATCACCAGCTAATCTGATAAGTGGGAAAATCCTTACCAAGCCACTAAAATTGCAAGTAACTTGATCCTAAACATGTGAAGAATACCCATTAGACTGTTCATTATCATCCATCTAGCTAGTTTACCATGTTCAGTTTCCATCCCAGCTAGGATAAATTCTGATGTCTAAAAGAAAGGAGGCCCAAAACAACAACAATCCCCCTAAACATCAACAAAAAACCAAAACAAAAAAACCAACCAGAAGATACATTGAAAGGAGGGAAGAAAGGATAGGGGTGGGTGTGCATTGGGGATATCCTGACTCACAGACAACTTTCTGACACATCATATTAAGAATCCATCATACAGTGCCACACATACATCTATTATTAATTTATTATTAATTATTATTATTATTATTATTATTATTGGGAATTAGGTTCTGAGTGAGGGGGAAAGGCTGCAGTATCACCCATGATGAGCTAGGGAATGCCTGACAGAGAGGTGGGTTTCCAGGAGGGATCTGAAAGTTGGGAGGGCAAGAAAAGAGCAAAGGTATTCAGGGAGGGAGTTCCAGGCATGAGGCCCAACAAGGGAGAAGAGGCAAAGATGTTTAGAGGAGCAAGGAGTTCACCAACAGATGAGGATGGGGGTAGAGAGGAACAAAGCTCCCAGGCAAGAGTGTGGCGAAATATGGGAGACCAAGGCCATGAAGAGCCGTGAAGGTGAAGACCAGGAGTTTGTGCTGAATGTGTTCCCATAGAGGGAGCCAGTGCAGGGCAGAGAGGCGGGGCTGTACATGGTCAAAGCGACGGGCAAGGTGGATGATTTTGGCTGCAGAGCATTGAATGGAGATGAGGAGGGTCAGAAGGCCAGTAAGGAGGAAACTGCAGTAGTCAAGGTGGGAGATGACTAGAGCATAGACTAGGGTTTTTGCAAGGGCAACAGTAAGGCAAGGCCTGATTTTGGCAATATTGTACACAGCAAAGTGACAGGATTTAGCAACATTCTGTATCTGTGGCTTAAAGGAGAGGGAGGATTCGAAAATGAATCCCAGGCTACGGGCCTGGATGGCGACCCCCTCAATGGAAATTGAAAGGGAGGTAGGATGGGACCGTTTCAGGGGAAAGATGAGGAGATCAGTCTTGGCCATATTAAGCTTGAGTTGGTGATGAGACATCCAGGCAGACATGTCAGCAAGACAGTCAGCAATACGAGACTGGATGGAGGAGGAGAGCATGGGAGTGGAGAGATAGAGGTGCGTGTCATCAGCATACAGGTGATACTGGAAGCCATGGGTTTCAATGAGTTTACTCAAAGAAAGAGTGTAAAGGGAGAAGAGAAGGGGGCTCAAGACAGAGCTTTGGTGAACTCACACACAGACGGAAAGTGATGTAGAGAAGGTACCTGCAGGAGAAACATTGAAGCAGCGGTTTGAGACATACAAAGAGAACCTGTCGAGAACAGAGGGGGAACCAAGGGAGCATAGCGAATCCAGGAGGAGGCCATAATCAACAGGCAGAAGAAAGATCAAGGAGGACAAGAACAGAATAGAGGCCCTTGGCTAAGAGAACGTGATTGGTTATTTTGGCAAAGGCAGTCTCAGTCAAATGGAGAGGGTGGTAGCCTGATTGGATGGGGTCAAGGGAGGAATTTCAAGAGAGGAAGTCCAGACAGTGCATATAGACAGCTTGCTCCAGGACCTTGGAAGTGAAGGGTAGGAGCGAAATGGGGCGATAGCTGGAAGGGTCAGAGTGGTCAAGAGTAGTCTTCTTAAGGATAGGGGAGACAATAGCTTGTTTGAAGGTTAATGGAAATGACCCCGTAGAGAGAGAGAAATTGATGATGGGCAGCAGAGAGGGCACATCAGTAGGGGCAATCAATGTTAGGAGGCGAGAGGGGGTGGGGTCAACGGGGCAACTGGAGGGATTGGATGAAGACAGTAGGGAGATGACCTCATCAAGAGATGCTGGGGAGAAGGAGAAGAGAGTCAGGAGGGGGAACATCAGGGAATGAGGCAGAGGAGGGAGAGGTTTGAGAAGCGATTGCAAGGTGGAGTTTATCAATCTTGTTCTTGAAGAAGTGGAGAAGATCCTGTTTGGGGAGTGAAGAGTGGGGTGGGTGGAGGACAGAGAGGCTTCAGGATGGAAGTAAATGTGGAGAAGAGACGGCGTGAGTTGCTGCAGTGGGATTCAATTAGCATGGCGTAATAGCGGTCTTTGGCAAGGGAAAGGGCATTGCTAAAAGCAGAGAGTACAAACTTGAAGTGGAGAAATTCAGTGAAATCATGAGACTTCCGCCAGAGGTGCTTGGTGGATCGAAAGCAAGATGTGAGGTGGCGGATGGTAGGGGTGAGTCAGGGACATAAGTTTATGCGACAGATAGAATGGCAGGAGAGGGGAGCATGGGAGTGAAGGGTGGAAGAGAGGGATGAGTTGAAGATGGAGACAGCAGAGTCTAGGCAGGTGGTCAAGGTGACAGATGAAAGATGGGGGGAGAGGGGGAATGCAAAGTCAAGAGGATCAATGGATTGAAGGTCATGGAAAGAGGGAGAGGTTGAGGAGGCAGGTGGGGGCGAGTGGGAAAGATGGAATAAAGCAAGGTGATGGTCAGAGACAGGAAGGGTGTCAAAGTAGAGATCCGAGAGAGAGCAGTTTTTAGATAAGATTAGGTCAAGGGAGTGGCCATCACGGTGCGTCAGGATGTCCATCCAGAGGCGAAGTTCAAACGAAGAGGTCAGAGAGAGGAAGTGGGAAACAGCACTGTCAGAGGGGGTGTCCACATGGATATTGAAGTCTCAAAGAATGAGGTTGGGAATATTATCATCAGAAAGAAAGTAGGTAAGCCATGCATTAAAGTCAGAGAGAAAAGAGGTGGGAGAGCCTGGGGAACGGTAGATGACAGCCACATAAACGCAATGGGTCTCAAAGGAAGAGAAGGAGTGAGAGAGTGGGGCAGCAAGGGTTTGGAACTGGCAAGATTTGGCAAGAAGCAAGCTAACACCACCACCACGACCTTCAGAGCATGGCGTGTGGGTGAAGGTGAGACCACCAATAGAGAGGGCAGCAGAAGTGACAGTGTTACAGGTTTCAGTAAGGGCAAGGAGGTGGAGAAATTGGGAGAGGAAGAGGTCATGGATGAAAGGAGCTTTATGCATGGAAGAGTGGCAGTTCCACAGCGCACAAGAGAAAGGCAGTTGAGATTGGGGTAGACAAGGAATGGAGATTAGGTTCAGCAAGAGAGGGTGGTGGTGGAAGTGGGTGGGAGGATTGTGGGGAATAGGGATATGGGGAGGTAGAGGTGTAGGATTGTAGGGAGGAGGAATGTTGCTCCAAGGGGGGAGTTTTGGAGTTAAGGAGGAGAGGAGAAGGGATGAGAGGTATATGGAAGCAGACCAGATAGTCGCTGCAGGAGGGTAGAAACGATGAATGAGTGCTGGCATGTTGCAGTTCTGTGATGCTTGGAACGGATCTACCAAGCTTCATCTCAAAAACTAATCTGATTGTTTGCTCTCATGGCTCTTATTGGGAGGCTATTCCAGAGGCTATTCCAGATTTCCAACCCTCTCACTAGGAACTTTCTTCTCATTTGAAGCCTAAGCTTATTCCAGAATAAACACCATGCCAGAAGGTAAAACACATGAATACGTCAGTATTAGAGTTTTCCGCTGTAGAGATAAGAAGAATATGTTTATTTGGGATTCAGATAGTCTCTTTTAGTTATGCAAGCAAAGGGGTCACATTGGCTGCATAGAAGGAGGGTTTGCACTGATTCAGATATGCTTTTTTCAGGTACGTAACTTTCATAAGCAACATCCTTATTCATTCCAGACTCATGACTCAGGCAGTAGATGTGTAGTGCTCAGTTGCCATGGAAAGAGAGACTGTTCCATCCCAACAGTAAGGAACCCAACCATTCAGGGAAGTCCTTGATTCAACGGATTTTGTTGTACCCTTCCCATGAAATCTGAGGGGTCCTAAAACTAACTCTTTGTCACGTCATTGTGATGGGATTGGGACTTCTCCCCCTCCCCCCCCAGGGGGGGGGATGCCATGACTCAGTTTCCCCAATTAAAGAACCCACTGGACCAGCTCTCTCCAGGACTGTTCCAGCCCATAATGGGTAAGCCACAGGCAGGGACCGCGTCTAATTCTGTGTTCTGTACAGCACCAGGTCACACGACTGGTGCTATATAAATGTCTAATAATAATAATAATAATAACAACTCTCCGTCATCTTTACCTCAGAGCTTTCCAAAGCACAGAAAACAATTACAAGGTTCATCTGAGTCTCTAACTCAGAAATTCCCTCCACTGTATAACTCCAATGTCAGGATTCGCACATAAGCACACCAGGCTTAGTTAAACGAATTTTAATTTGTGAATTAAGATTACGATACAGTACAAGATTATGTCGAGAGTGTAATAAACTATATATAATATGTGTATATTATATTATATTATATTATATTATATTATATTATATATAAACTATTATATATAGTTTATTACACTCTCGACATAATCTTGTACTGTATTGTAATCTTAATTCACAAATTAAAATTCATTTAACTAAGCCTGGTGTGCTTATGTGTGAATCCTGACTATTATATATAGTTTATTACATTATAGTGTGCTTATATTATATATAGTTTATTACACTCTCGACATAATCTTGTACTGTATCGTAATCTTAATTCACAAATTAAAATTCGTTTAACTAAGCCTGGTGTGCTTATGTGCGAATCCTGACATTGGAGTTATACAGTGGAGGGAATTTCTGAGTTAGAGACTCAGATGAACCTTGTAATTGATTTCTGTGCTTTGGAAAGCTCTGAGGTAAAGATGACGGAGAGTTGACCCATTATGGGCTGGAACAGTCCTGGAGAGAGCTGGTCCAGTGGGTTCTTTAATTGGGGAAACTGAGTCATGGCATCCCCCCCCCCCGGGGGGGGGGAGGGGGAGAAGTCCCAGTCCCATCACAGTGATGTGACAAAGAGTTAGATTTAGGACCCCTCAGATATATATAAAGATAATTCAACTCGACCTCACTAGGTGAATTCTAATCTAATCTTACCCTATGCTTAAAGTTCAGTTCAATCTTGCAGGCCTTCCTTCTCAGCTCCTTGACGTTGAGAGCTGGGCACAAGTTCTTACTGTCAGTTGCAGGATGGATGATTGAATCGCTTCTTTGTTTATTGATAACCCTTAAGTACCTTTCTTAGTTATTCCAGAAGACTCCCTCCCCTCCACCACCATAGCATTTGTGTCTTGTCTCACACGTCTTCCTTGTTCACCATGTAGACCAGGTAACACCCCATTTGCCTTTCTTAATTTGATTTATACTAAAATTTGTACCCTGCCCCCTCCTGCCTCTGGCAGCTCAGGGTGGCTTACAATAAAAGCAATCATCAACATAAATATATTTAACAATAACAATAAATATAAATGTAAAATATAAAATCAATGTACAAAAAGGTCACAGGAGTAAAAAGAAAAATAATCCATGCCAAACCACTCCCATTGACCATCTCCCCCGCAAAAAGCCTGGCAAAATAGGTAAGTCTTACACTGGTGCCAGAAGGAGGGAAGATCTGGGGACAAACGGACTCCTACCGGGAGGGAGTTCCACAGCCATGGTGCTATGAATGAGAATGCCCTCTCCAGTGTCACTCCTATTGTACATGGGGGGACTTCAAGAAGGGTGCCCCCTGCCGACTGCAGGGGCCGCCCCAGAACCCGGGTGGTGAGACGGTCCCACAGATAGATTGGGCCTAGTCCATTTAGGATTTTATAGGTTAAAACCAACACTTTGAATTGGGCCAGAACGACTATCAGCAGCCAGTGTAGCAAGTGAAGCAAAAGGTGTTATATTCTCACAACGAGGTGGACCACCACATTCTGCACCAACTGCAGTCTCTGAACCATCACAAAGGGTAGTCCCACATAGAGCGCGTTACAATAATCTGTAACTGACTGTGGAAGGCTGATGAGGGTGCCAGAGGAAGCTTGGTGGTGGGGGGGAAGGGAATGGGCCAGGGAAGAGTGGGGTTAGCATGGGCTGAGGGGGTAGAGTACTCATCCTCCAGAGGGGCTACAGCAAGGCATGTCTTCCTCCAGACCAGATAAGTTAAAAAAAAAAAAAAAAAAAAAGCTGGGCATGGACAGAAGGGCTAAACAAGAGCTTTCCAAGATGGCACCCACAAAGTGTTGATGCTGNCCCAGAGCTTTCCAAGATGGCACCCACAAAGTGTTGATGCTGCCAGCACCATCTTGGAAAGGTCTGAGCATGCTCAGAAGGGGCTCTTTAGCCCTTCTGAGCATGCCCAGCCTTAAAAAACAAACAAACAAACGAACAAATAAACAAACAAAAAACGTTACCGGTCCTCAGGAAGCCACGCATCTCTGGAGCCCCTCCGGAGAGTAAGTACACTATCCCTCAGCCCCCCACTAGGCCCCAACCTCATTAGCACACCACCCCAGAGCCCCTGCTAGTCCCCCTCCCTCCCTTTCCTGGCCCATGTTGGCCTATTCTCTCCCTGGGCAGCGGGGACCAGGGAAGGCGGAGGAGGTGCCTAGCTCCAGTCTCCATCCCCCTTCCCTGTACTTGGTTGAAGATTTTCCAGATTCCAATGTTTCAGGGGCCATTCCTCGAAACTTCGAAACTGAAAAACTCAAGATGAGTATGCAAAACTCAGGATTTTCTGGGGAAAACCGAGGACCAAGTTTCAGCGCTATTTAATACTACACCATATACATACACATGCCTTGTTTTGTGTTTATTGTGTATGAAAATACATTTAAAAGTTGTCATCTAATTCTGTTTGGAGACCTTACAATCACCATTTGGAATATCCTCTTGATATAGCTAGCATATATAAGCAAACGTTTGTGTAAAAAACAGAAACTCATTTGTTTCTAGGGATGTGTGAACGTGGTTCGGAAGTTTGGGGTCCGGCCCAAACTCAGCCAGTTCGGATGACAGAAAAGATCGTCTGAACCGAACGCCAAAACCCCCAAACAGTTCAGCTGCATTTGGATAAGTTCAGATGAGTTTGGGCAGGAAAAACCTGGCTGGCAGGCCCAGGGATGGGGGGGGCAGTTGAGAAGGAGTGGAGACTGAGACTTGGACTAGCAGCCAGCCTGCCCAATCACCTTCCCTCTTTTCCTCAGACCACTGGCTTGGCAGTCTGCGATTGGCCATGGGCTAGGGTGGACAGAGCCAATGGGGCTTATGGTAAGGTGGGAGTAGCAAGTAACAAGAGTCATTGCCCTCCCTCCCTTCCATATCATTCTGAGCTAGCCACTGATCCTGTCAGCAGGCGTTTTCAGAACTCTCCCTCTCCGAGCAGTTTGTGTTCCTCCCAATCCATTGCCATCCTTCTTCTATTTTACCCATTTCCACATGTTTACCTCCATAGTTTTATTTATTTAGATTAGATTACATAGATTTAGGTGTTATACCCAGCATCAAGAAGCAGCCATTTCTGCCCCAAGTCTGACCCTCAGGGTTCTGGGGCCTACTTTACAGGCAGGGAGGACTGTCCTTCCACATCATCCAGAAGCTGCCACTCCAGCACCAGGACCCACCATCAGGGTTCTGGGGCCGTCATTCTGCTCTTAGAGAGCTGTCATTCCACGGCATCAAGAAACAGCCAGCTACTCCTGCCCCAGGTCCCACCATCAGGGTTCTGGGGCCTACGTTACAGGCAAGGAGGGCTGTCCATCCACTTCATCCAGAATCTGCCACTCTAGTCCCAAGACCCACCATCAGGGTTCTGCGGCCATCATTCCACTCACAGGGAGCTGTCATTCCATGGCATCAAGAAACAGCTAGCCACTCCAGCCCCAAATCCCACCATCAGGGTTCTGGGGCCTACGTTACAGGTGGGGAGGGCTGTCATTCTACTTCATCCAGAAGCTGCCACTCTAGTCCCAGGACCCACTGTCAGAGTTCTGGGGCCGTCATTCCGCTCACGAAGAGTCATCATTCTACCGCATCAAGAAACAGCCACTCCAGCCCCAGGATCCACCGTCAGGGTTCTGGGGATGTCATTCCACTCACAGGGAGCTGCCATTCTATGCTATCAAGAAGCTGCCACTCCATCCCCAGACCCACCATCAGGGTTCTGGGGCCTACGTTATAGTCAGGGATAGCCATCATTCCACGGCATCAAGAAACAGCCACTTTAGTCCCAGGACCCACCATCAGGGTTCTGGGGCCGTCATTCCACTCACAGGGACCCATCATTCCACTGCATCAAGAAACAGCCAGCCACTCCAGTCCCAGCACCCACCATCAGGGTTCTGGGGCCTACATTACAGTGAAGGGGAGCCATCATTCCATGGCATCAAGAAACAGCCACTCAAGCCCCAGGACCCACCCTCAGGGCTCTGGGAACTAGGTTATAGGCAGGGATGACTGTCCATCCACATTATCCGGAAGCTGCCACTCCAGCCCCAGGACCCACCATCAGGGTTCTGGGGCCATCATTCCGCTCACAAGGAGCTGTCATCCTACCATATCAAGAAGCAGCCACTCCAGCCTCAGGGCCCACCATCAGAGTTCTGGGGCCTACATTCCAGGAAGGGAGGGCTGTCCATCAACATCATCCAGAAGCTGTCACTCCTGTCCCAGGTTCCACCATCAGGGTTCTGGGGCCGTTATTCTGCTCACAGGGAGCTGTCATCCCACCATATCAAGAAGCAGCCACTTCAGCCCCAGAACCCAGCCCCAGAACCATCAGGGTTCTGCAACCTATGTTACAGGCATGGAGGGCTGTCCATCCGTGTCATCTAGAAGCTGCTGCCCACTGTCAGGATTCTAGAGACGTCATTCCACTCACAGAGTGCTGTCATTCCACAGCATCAAGAAATAAGAAGCCACTCCAGCCCCAGGACCCACACTCAGGGTTCTGGGGCCTACATTCCAGGCAGGGAGGGCTGTCCATCCAGGTCATCCAGAAGCTGCCACTCCAGTCCCAGGACCCACCATCAGGGTTCTGGGGCCCTCATTTCACTCACAGAGAGCCATCGTTCCACTGCATCAAGTAATAGCCACTCCAGTTCCAGGACCCACTGCCAGGGTTCTGGGGCCTATGTTCCAGGCAGGGAGGGCTGTTGTTCCACTTCACTGTCTGCAAATGCTCTACCGATGCCTGCCAGCCTGTAACGTCTGGCCAAGAATGGGTGCCAGCCACCGACCCCTGGCTGGGTCTCTGCCGCTGCTCTACCAATGCCAGCCAGCCTGCAATGCTCGGCCAAGTAAGGGGTGCTAGCCACCAAACCCTGTCTGGGCCTCTGCTGCTGCTCCACCATTGCCAGCCAGCCTACAATGCCCGGCCAAGTGCCGAGTGCCTACAATGCCTACAATGCCTGGCCAAGTGCCAAGTGCCGAGTCTGTCTGCCTGGGCAAGCTGGGGTGCCAAGCCCCAAGCCCACGGCCGAACTTTCTGAACGTTCGGGGGATCCGAACTCCGCAGGACCGAACTCACGAACCCAAACTAAGTTTTTAGTCCAAACGTCTGAACGTCCGAACAGCCGAACTCTGGTCTGTTTGCACATCCCTATTTATTTCCAAACAGGAGTAGATGTGAGAAAATCAGAAAATAAGAAAATATTTCTGATGCCATATCAGAAAATATTTAGTTATTATCACTGCATGTTCATGTCAAGTTTGACACTTTTAACCCAAACTGCACACTTTGGCCAAAGGCATAACCACACTACTATAGTAAGAAGCTCACAATTTTCTTTGTGTTTGCTTTACAAAGGAAGCAGGTATGCATTATATATACATCTCTTCTGCAGTGTCCTCACTAACACTGACATTTCTGATGGTTCCAAATTAAATAAGAACTGATGTGCATTACAACTTGTACTGGAGCTTAAATCAGGCCACAAAAAGGACCAAGAAAATTTGCTTAGCTTTCTTTGCTAAGATTTGTTTTCATCAAGCTTTTCTGGGTTCCAGAAGTCACCACTAGGGGACTGTATTCCGTTTTCGTTATTATGAAAAATGCGTTTCTGGCTATAGCATTTCTGTTTCTTATTCAATTCTGATGAAATTTGGTGAGATTATACCCCCAATGGAGGACACTATGTGTACCATATTTTGAAATGATTTGATAACGGGGACAGGTATTAGAAGCAATTGAATGTTGGAACTTTATGAAAAGCTCCATACACATTACCGGTTACACATTTTTATCTTTCATCCAATTTGCATCAAACATGGTAATACTAGCCTTGCAGATATCGGCCAGTCTCTTTTTAGGGAAGGCTACTGAATGGGTGGTGGCCCGGCAGCTTCAGGCACATCTTAATCGGGTCACTTTTCTAGATCCCTCACAGTTTGGCTTTTGTCCGGGCTATGGCATGGAGACTGCACTTGTGGCCTTGGTCAACAACCTCCACCATGAATTTGGCCAGGTTGGTCAACCCCTTCGGTCCTGTTAGATCTGTCAGTTGCATTTGATAGAATTCTTGAATGGTTCCACTCTTTCCTGGCAGAAGGACTCAGAGTGTAGTACTGGGAGAGTGTTCATCATCTCCCTGAGGACTCACATGTGGTGTCTTGCAAGGATCCATTCTGTCCCCTTTCTTGTTCAACGTGTATATGCAACCGTTGGGTGAGGTCATGAGGGGGTTTGGTGTTCGGTGTCATTAATATGCTGATGACATACCTCTCATTTTCAGCTGACCCAGGTCAGGCAGTCTCATTGTTTACCCAATGTTTGGCAGCTGTGGGGAATTGGATGAGAACTGCTTACTGCCATCTGAAGCTGAATTCTGAGAAGACGGAGGTGATGCTGGTGGGGAGGGCCAAGAGTGTGGAGGTCCCCATCGTTGATGGGGTTTGTCCCTCCCTGTTTCATCAGGTTTGGAGTCTGAAGGTGCTCCTCGATTCATAGCTCCATCTGGATGTCCAGGTGGCAGTTGTGGCGAGGAGTGACTTTTATCTGTTACATCTGATACGGCAGCTTCAGCCATACATTTTGGACTCTGATCTTGCCACCATCATCCATGCCTTCATCACCTCAAGTCTGTACTATTGTAAACTAAATACCATTATTCAAGTTCAGTTAGTCATGAAAACTCCTTCCTTCACAGTGGCAAATAGCAGTGCATGTGAGGCTGGCCTTACAGCACCATCGTAGGCCTCTGCAAGCCTTCTTACAGTGACAGTGTATTCATTCATAGTGCTTTTCATGAGTTTGGCCAAGAGTTGTCCACTTTGGTTGCCATTGAGATTCACCTTTCCTCTTCCAATCCTGTCTGTGAAACTGAGTAACTTTGAGTTCCTTTGCAGTACTGTTCCCCAGATATGTCCTCCCTGATAGGCTGCACACATTGTGTGCTGTTTGAGAGCAACCTGTGTTGGTGGGATATTCCTCCAGGGCTCATGACCTTCTTGAAAATAGATGCTGCCTTGCCTCATTGGCTTTGCACAATCCACTGCGTCTATCACACAGAAGTACAATAGACATTTCAAGTAGCACCATGTTATAATATAATAATAATAGTTTATTGTTTAGCCTAGGCCATTACAAATATACATTAGCATATATGATACACAAATAAAATAAAGTTCACCACTTTCTATATACAATAACCCAATATAATATTTATTATTTATTATTTAATATATTTGTACCCCGCCCCTCCTGCAAAGCAGCCCGGGGTGGCTTCCAGCAAGTAAAATACAATTAAAACAATTTAAAACATTTCATAATAATATTAAAATATTAAAACAGGGCTAAATATCATAAATAATATATAATAAATAACAAATCAGGTGGAGGAGCTAAAAAAAACCCTCACCCTCCCCTCCCACCCTCCCCAAAGGCCTGGGCGAACAGCCAGGTTTGGAACTTTGCCAGAATGTCAACAGGCTGGGGGCCAGGCGAGCTTCCTCTGGAAGGGAGTTCCAAAGGTGCGGCCCGGCCACCGAGAATGCCTTCTCCATTGTGGCCCCCCGCTTAACACAGGGGACCTCCAAGAAGGCACCCCCGGCAGACTGAAGGAGCTGCTCTGGGGCACAGATGGCGAGGTGGTCCCTGAGGTATGAGGGGCCCAGACCGTATAGGGCTTTATAGACCAACACCAAAACCTTGAACCTGGCTAAGCATGCTATCGGCAACCAGTGCAGAGCTCGGAGCACAGGTGTAATATGCTCCTGACGGCCCGTCCCCATAAGGAGACGAGCCACTGCATTCTGCACTAGCTGCAGCCTCCAGGCCAGGAACAAGGGAAGCCCCA
>QEPC01002402.1:8451-33658 GCA_003113815.1 Sphenodon punctatus | reverse complement strand
CTCCAGGCCCCCCTGGTGTCCTGCCCCCGTGTGGGCTCCCGCCCCGGTCTGGGGGGGCTGTCCCCGCTGCCTGCTCCCACCCTGATGTCTCTGCCATGGTGTGTTCCAGCCTGCTTCGTGGGGTACTGGTGCCCCTGCCTGTGGCCCTGGGCCCCCTCCAGGCCCCCCCAACCCAGTTGCCCATCCTAGTGCCTGAGTGTGGCGCTCTGTGTGGCCTCTCAACTCGCCCATGTCCAGCTACCTGTCCGCACCCACCGGCGCTGCCACCTGCTGCACCCCCCCAATCTTGGGTGCTTGCGTGACCTGGGGGTTAGGGTGCCCCCGGACTGGGCCAAGTTGCTTTCCCGGGGGGGGTGCATGGCGTTGGACCTGCAGCACAGCTCCGCCTGTCCTGGCTGGCCTCCATCTGCCCCTCTGTGACTGTGGGGCCACCTTTCTCCTCCTGGACCTTCTCCGCCAGGCTTGCTGTGCATTGCAGGCCCCCATCATGCCTTGGTCCCGGGGTCTGGGATATTTCCGAGACTGGCTATGTTGCTGTGGGGGTGCCTATGTGGATTGTGGTGCTGTGGGGGTCGCTACAGCCTGTGACCTGCCCTGCCCCTTTGCGGTGCCCCCCCTCTTCCCTCTCCTCCACCCCCGTGCTCCCGTTGTTCCTTGTGTTTTTGTCCGGGCACCCCTTCCCCCCTTCCCGACCTTTCCCTTATGTGTGTGCGCGTGTATGCGCGCGTGTGTGCCCAGGCGTGTGGTCATGCTGTGTGTTCCACTGTGGCTCCACTGTCTGTGTGCCTGCTGTGTGTGGTACCTGTCAGCCTCTTCTCCCTCTTCCCCCCTCCCTTCCCGTTTCCCTTGTGTGGGCATTGCCTTTCGTCCCTTTTGGCTTTGTTTGCCCTCAGGCAGCTGTGTCTGTGTCCCGCCCCTGCCCGGTGTCTTCTGGGAGTTTTGACCACGGCTGGGGATCGGCGTCACATCTGTTGCGCTGCCCCGGTCCGTGATGTGTCGGCCCGATTCCCGGTCGTGGTCCCGGTCCCGTCACGTCTGTTTGGGGCTTTTATTCACCCCGGGTCATGGTTGTTTTGTTCACCCCCACTGGGGATCCACTGTTCACCCCCACTGGGGATCCACTGCCCATAACGTCTGAAATCACCCTATAACAAGCAATATTTCGTCCAACGGATTTTTTTTTTTAAAAGACGTAACTGCGCTTGTGCTAATTACGAAAATAGCTGCTGGGCAAGTGAAATCGCTGTTGTGCATGTACATATGCATATGACCAAATTAAAAATGACAGTGGCAGCCAATTTGTATATCATTATCTCCCAAAAGACATGCCTCCCAGCTAGTGGGGAAGCTGCTTTTTGCCCCATCAATTTCTGCAATTTTTCCCCACACTAACCCCATTTTCCTTGGGTTTTCTGGAAGGGGTATTTAGATGTGAAATGGTTGAAACTCACTCATTCTGGGGAAATGAATTTTAGGGTAATTTCAGATGTGATGGGTCTTTCGGCCCACCACACTGAACCCTGGATCGGGATCCATCTTGGATCCCGATCTGTGATCAGACCGGTCGTCTTAGATGTGCTGGCCTGATCTCAGAGGGGAATCAGGGAGGGGGTGAGGCTACTTGGCGTGATGTGTGGCTGCTCAACCCCACCCCCCGTGCTCCACCGGCTTCCCACCCTCGGGGAGATGGGAGGGTGCAGCGACCAATTTGGCTGCTGCACCCGATCCCGTTCAGCGGTCTGGACCATGGTCAGGAATGGGGCGAGGTAAAAAACGTTACTTTTGCCCCATTCCTGATCGTGTTTCAGCTAACCACGAGTAATTTCAGACGTTACGGGCCTCCCTTTTACTACAGTGAACCACCTGTGGTGGAAGAGATCCCGTAACATCTGAAGGGGTTCCCACCAGATGTTCACCACAGTGAACACTCGACGGGAATCCAATTACTCACTGTTCCAGAGGGGAGTCTGGCCTCACCTCTGGAACAGTAGTTACCTGGACCACGGTCCGAAATCGGCGGTCAGTAACAACTGTTACTGCCGCCAAGGCCGAAGCGTGGTCCTGGCCATGAGCCAGGATTGGGTGCAGCGGCCAGATTGGCCACTGCACCGGCCCGTCTCCAGGAGGGCGGGTGGCTGGGAGAGTGGGGGGGGGCAGGTCTGGCGGCTGCACGCAGCTACACGATCCCTGGCCAGAATCAGGCCAGCATGTCTGTTGACCAGCCGGCCTGATTCCAGTCGGGGATGAAGAATTGGCCACATGCCATGTCAAGAAGGGAGGCCGGCACATCTAAAATCACCCCACGAATCTGGAGGTGAGACTGACCTCACCTCCAGAATCATGGTAATCTTTGAACCTGCTAGGAATTCACCGTGGTGAACATCTGGCGGTGCTCAAACAGACGTTCACATGATCACAGCCACCACCCTGAATCCACTGTGATTCAGGGTGGTTGACTGTGATCCCATAACGTCTGAAATTACCCAAGATTAATATAAACAGAGCTGCTACTAACAGCAGGTTCACATACATCATCATTTAAACTTGTTCTGAATTTTTAAACCATCACCGATGACACTATGGATTCTAATTGAAATGATTCCAAAACCATTGACTTGTCTCCTATTGAACATTTGAGAATACTGACCCTCCCACACTAGTACCATCAGTCAGAACATCCCAGTGGGAAGTAATTAATGAGATCATTAGCATCAATCAACCTTTCTTAAAAAAAGAAAAAAGAATAGCACTTTGTTATTGAACATGCAAATGAAGGTAGGAAACCAAATGTCACTTAGAAGAACCATTAATATAAGATTGTTTATACTTAATAAAATGCATTATATTACTCACACATGCAACCTGCATGATATTAAAGTTGCAAAGTCAAGCACTCAAAAGTTAGAAAATACCAAAGATCAGGTATTTGGTTCCCTTGGAATATGTATTGTGATGCAATGAAGTTTTGCCATTGGATTCAGGATTGTGCTGACTGTCTTTTATTACATAATTAAATATTATTTCTTTCCTCACCACTCTACCCAGTCTTAATCAGTGTACTGGATGGAGAGTGTTCTCAATTCCTTTCAGGAATATATCATTTTATCTTTAGATTACCCCTAAAATAGAGACGCTTTGTTATCCTTTTTTAAAAATCATATTATCCCAAGTGTAGGTTTGGAAACTGGGAGACTAAATGACTTGCCCAAAGACATACAGGAAGTCTGTGGCAGAACTAGAAAATTAAACTAGACCTTCTTAGTTCCACTGGATCGTTGAGTGCAAAATAATGGAGGTGGTATGTGTGTGTAGATTTACACAAGTTATTTTAATAACACACAGAAAATAGGACACTCTTACTGCAGATAAATGTATAACTAAGACAGAGAAATAGTTATTTTTATCATACAATCAAAATTTGCACTAAATCAAGCACATCCTGAATTATTGTTTCATTAGCCAAGAACTATAACCCTTACTCCTGCAGCTTTCTATTTTCAAAACGCTTTCAAAATGTTTATTGGGGGGATTGGGGGGGGGAATCAAAATTTGAGTTCTTGCAGCCTGTTACAAGCAGATGTGTTTAGCAGAAACTGTAAAACACATTTTGAACATTGTAAAACACGTCTGAAGTAAGTAGTCCTCCTGTTTGATTTTTAAGTTAATTAGTTCCTTGTAAATTCCATTTCAGTTCCTCAAGTGAGAGCGTAAGCACTCTGCTATAGCTTATCTAGCTCACCAAGAGCTGACAACCAGACATCGTGTACCCTAGTAGATGAAGCGCCTTTATGGATGATACTTTCAAAGATGTTTGGGTGGCTAAAGCAACATTTAGTCACCCAAGCAGATGTGTAAAGTTCACTGTTTTTAAGATATTGAACCGGGGCTCGCGGATTTAAATAATCCAACTTAGAAAAGTCACACGGGCAGTGTTTAGATGTGCTGCAGTCATTGAAAACCGCCGGTTGTGCATTCTTTATAAGCATCTAAACACCACCTGTGTGACTTTTCTTAGGTGGGTTATTTAAACCCCTGACCCCTGGTGCAATGTCTAAAAACAGCCTTAGTCCTATTACCTTTTTACATAAAAGATAAACAATAAGAACATGCACATCTTGTAAGTACCTTATTTCTTCCTGCATTTGATGTCAGGAGGACCTACGTCGCTGTTTTAAAAGCCTCATCTTCTATTTTGCTATATAATTATGAGGTTATCATTACAGTACCCATACAAAATTCAAATGAATCTGGCTTTTCACTTATTTCCAAACTGTAGCTGCAAGGAGAATAATTAATAGAGATGAAACAAATAGCATACTTTGTATTTGTGTATATTATTTGCATATTTGGATAGACATCCAAATACAATCTGCACCTGAAATGGGTCTTTAGTTATTCATTTATTAGACTGAGTTTGTTTTGTTTACCAGTTATCTGGTTCTTTGGTTGTTCCATTTCAGCATGTGCCATAGCCATAAACAAAGAACCAAATTAACAACCAACAAACTTATACCAAATTAATAACCAATAATGAAGACACAAGACAATTTTTTTTTAAACAGATATCCACATGGATCAGAATGAAAACCCAGTTTGTTGGATTCAGGTCGAAGTAAACATATGCAACAGATGTTCTGAATAGTCATGTTATCTCTAGTGATTAAGGGTTTTGGCAGCCAATTAGCATGTTCAGATTGGGTGTGGGGCTTAGAGATGTATAATTTCTGGAAATTTTGTAGCCATGGAAAAAACTGGGGTTTTTTCAGGGTTTTTTTTCCTGGAAAAAAACAGATATTTTGGGGGAAACTGAAATATATGCAATACTTATTTTCTTAGCACCCTTTACAGATCTAAATTCATTTTGCTACTTTAAGAACATAAAATGTATTATCTATAACTTGGTTTGCTCATAAAATTATCAAGTTTGGTATATTTATTAATTTGAAAAGTATAGTTTATTGAGACAATAATTACAAATTTACCCATTTTTACTTTAAAATGTTTTTAATTTTTGTTACACGTGGAGCTACAAGCTGCTGAACTCTAAGGAACCTAGAATCTCGTCGTTTTTGCCAGTTTATGAGAAGCAGGCAAAAATTAATGTTGAACCTAGAAGAAACCATCAACATTATAGTAAAACAAAGAAAGTTATTATGTATTCTGGAATCTGGAGTCTGGACTTGGTCTCCTCCACTTGATCTCTTCCACAGTGTCAAGTAGATACAGAAAGCACTCATTTTAAGAAAAAGAGCTGAGAAAAAAAGGGGGGAAACTGAAGACTCATTGAATACAAATTTTGCCACATGAAACTTTGTCTAATCCGTCTCATTTTCTGAGCTATCAGTATCAGCAGTTTCTACTTCTTCACATACTTCTGATCCTTCATTGTTATCATCTTCATGGACTTCTGAAAAGTAAAAACTGAAGGTTTGCCCGAATTGAGACAAGCTTCTCTACTCAATCACGTTTGTCTATATCTTGATTTGGTGTGAATATTTCCAAACATAGATCAGTTTCTTTTACATGCTGCAGAAGATGGAAGAATATGAAGCAGGCGAAAAGCAAGAGGAGTCAGAGGCTGTATCGTGCAAAGGCCTTGACACCCTGTTTCAGGAGGGATATGCTTGGCAGAGTCCCAGTCTGCATTCCTGGATCAAATACCTGAAGTTATTCTATATTCTGCAACATTTGACAGTACCTTTCCAACATCAAGTCCTAAGTCATCTCATTGGGTGCACCTGTTTATCCCCCAGGTTAAACCTATCTAAGAGCTGTGAGCTGCCAGGGGCAGTGCCCTTAGGTGGTGCCCGAAGGGTGCAGACCAAAGGGCTTCAGCTGTTTGGAGGCCATTCAGTGGCCAGTTAGTGGCAGTGGTTCCCAGATGTTCTTCTGTAAAGCGGACACCCATCCTCCCAGGACACCCAGGCCCTCGAAAAGACCAGAGCTGCCTGGCTCCAGGTAACATCAACCCCCTCCCCCTGTTGGAGAAGGGGGCCAGGGGCGGGGCTTGGGGACGGAACTCCGGCCCAGCAGGGCTAAAAGCCTCCAGTGGCTTGGCCTGGGGAGCAGACACCCATCCCCCCAGGGCCCAACCTGCTATTGCTGCTGCTGCTGTCTCTGCTGTAGGGAGACGATCTGCCCCCCCGACAAGACCCGAGCTGTCCAGCCCCAGGTAACATCGACCCCTCCTCCTATTGGAGGAGGGGGGCAGGGCTAGCGCTAGGGGATTGACCTCTGGGCCAGTGGGACCAAAAGCCTCGAGCAGCTCAGGGGTGCCGTAGGTATGGCCCTTAGTGGGGTCCGAGTGGGCTAGGAAGGGGGTAATTGTATTTTGGGATTGGGACTTGGGGGTAGGTGGGATGGAATGTTTGTTTTATATGGGGGACGGGCAGGGGGACAGGGGAATCCAGATCAGAGGACCCCTGATCCTTTGCTGCTGCTGTTGAACGTGAGATTGGTGGCTAATAAAGCAACAACTATCCAGGAATTAGTCTTGGATTGTGCCGCCGATTTCGAGGGCATTACGTGGCTGGACCTTGAGTCGGGGCCTATCTTGGCTGACCTTGTTCTGGCTGGGTATTCCATGCAGTGACAACCACAGTCAGAGGGATGGGGGGGTGGGAGGTGTAGCTATGATTTTTAGAGAGAGGTGGTCAGTTAGGAGATATCCAGTGCAAACCATGGTAGGGATTGAGGCTCTACACCTGGTGTTTGATTTGTCAGGGAACAGTCTGGGGGTACTGCTCAGATACCTTGCACCTACCTGTACGACAGCCTCTGTACATGCTCTGGAAGAGTGGAGGCAGTGTTGCAGTCCCCAAAGGCATTAGTCTGGGAGGACTTCAACATTCACACCGACGCCGACCTCAGGGGCGCGGAGCATGAGTTCATGGCCACCATGGACCTGTCCCAAATGGTCAGTTGCCCAACACATCAGGGGGGACATACTCTCGATCTCATGTTTTGCACTGGCCTTGAGGCAGGGGGTCCATTATTGGGGACGATATCAGCAGTGCCCTTCTCATGGTCAGATCATTATCTCCTATAGACCTCTCTCTCAGCACATCTGCCCCCAGAAGGGTGTGGAGCAAATTTGAATGATTCACCCCCGGAGGCTAATGGAACTGGAACTGTTCTGGTCGGCTCTTGGGCAGGTACCCTCTGACCTCGATGACTGTCTCATTGATGACCTCGTCGCACTATGGAACACTCTGCTGACTGAGGCGGCCATTGATCGGACGGCTCAAAAACGTCCACTGCCCAGGTGACAGCATCACAGGCCCCCATGGTTTTTGGAGGAGCTGCAAGTGCTGAAGCAAGAAGGGCGGTGGTTGGAATGACAGTGGCATTGTTATTGTACTGAAGCCAACAGATTGCAGCATAAAGCCAGTTTACGAGCATATGCTGAGACAATGAGGGCAGCAAAAAAAGCTTTTTTCACTTCTCTCATAGCATCTGCAAAATCCTCACCCAGTGGGGGCTAGTCAGTTCGGCCTCCCTCCATCCTGGAGTGGAGACATCTATAACATGCTGTGGTAGGTTTGTGGATTCTTTTGTGGATAAAATCACTTGTATTGACCGCAATTTTGATGCTGCACTTATTACATTAGGGGAACCTGAGGTTATGGAAGTCATACCTTGTCCGGTTTTATGGAATCAATTTCAGTCGTTAACATCCGCTGAGGTGGTCGGGACCCTTGGGGCTGTTAGGGCCACCTTTTGTGAATTAGATCCATGTCCTTCTTGGATAATTAAATCTTGCAAGGAGACAATGGGGTCACTGCTGGCGGGGATGGTCAATGCTTCCCTTCGGGAGGGCACAGTGCCAGGCCGTCTCAAGGATGTGGTGATGTGACCTCTGCTCAAGAAACCATCGCTTGGCATTGACTCCCTTGCCAGCTATAGACCTGTCTCTAACCTTCCCTTTTTAGGGAAGGTTATTTAGCGGGTGGTAGCTCAGCAGTTGCAGGGGCATCTTGACCGCGTCGGTTTTCTTGATCCCTCAGTCAGGATTCCATCCAGGTTAGGGCACGGAGACTGTGCTTGTGGCCTTGGTGGATGATCTGCGCCGGAAGATGGACTGGGGTCGTTCGACCCTGTTGGTTCTATTAGATCTGTCAGCTGCTTTTGATATGGCTGATCACGAGATGTTGGTGGCACACCTGTGGGACTGTGCAGGGGTGAGTGGGACTGCTCTTGAATGGTTCCACTCATTCCTGACTGGGAGAACCCAGCGAGTGGTACTTGGGGAGTGTTTTTCATCATACTGTGACCTCGCGTGTGGTGTCCCGCAGGGTTCGGTATTTCCCCCCTCCTGTTCAACAACTTTTGGTGAGGTGATCAGGAGGTTTGGCATACGGTGCCACCAATATGCTGACGACACCCAGCTATACCTCTCTTTTTTAACAAACACAGACCCTTCAGTCTCCATGCTTACTCAGTGTCTGACGGCTGTGGGGGATTGGATGAGGGTTAATCGACTGAAGCTGAATCCCGACAAGATGGAGGTGATGCTGGTGGGTAAGGCAATGGAGTTAATGGCCCCCATTATTGATGGGGTTTGTCTTCCATTGGTTACCCAGGTGTGGATTCTGGTGGTACTCCTTGATGCGCAGCTCCACCTGGATGCTCAGGTGGAGACTGTGGCGAAGGGTGCCTTTCGCCAACTCCATCTGGCCTGTCGACTTTGGCTGTATGTTTCGTAGGGATGTGCGAACGCAGTTTGGATGTTCGGAGTTCGGACCAAACTTGGTCTGTTCGGATGACCGAACCAAACTTCCGAACCAAACCCAAACCGACCGAACCGAACTCGATCCGAACTTGAAAATGACCAAACAGTTCGGTACCATTCAGGTGAATTCACATGAGTTTGGGTGGGAAAAACATGACTGGAAGGCCCAGGGAGGGGGAGGCAGCTGAGGAACAGACTTCCTGGCACCAGGGGTGGAGAGGCTTGGAGTAGCAGCCAGCCTGTCCAATCACCATCCCTTGTCTCCTCAGACCACTGGCTTTGCAGTTTGTTATTGGACATGGGGGAAGGGGGGATTGTCATGGGTTGGAGGTCCAAATCCCCACTTTACCGGGTTTGAGTGACTCAGTTTCCCTTGTGCACAGCCCTCTTGAATTAGTTTCTCTCTCTGGCTAATTCAAGTCTGCCACAGGGAAACTCCTTTGTCACTCAAGGGCCCGATCCTTCCCGTTTACAGACTCTTTACTCTCTGGGTTCACAAGAGCTTGAGGGCTCTTGTTGCTCACTTGTGTTCCAATGTTAGACACAGACACTTCTTCATAAAGATAAGAAGTAAGTTTATTGATTACATAAGCAAGATAGTTGATACAGAGTGGTTACTAGAAATCAAAGGTAAATATAACACATTCCTGATCTATACTGGTTGAGTTCCTAAATTAGCATCTTACCCTATAAAGGTCCATAAGCTTCTGGTTCCTCAGTCATAAAGGTAGAATGACTGGGCACTGACTTCTTAGTTGGTAGAGAGCAAAATCATGCCTCTCAGTTCATGGTTTCCCCAACCTTGCTGCTGGCAGTTTTTCGTATGCAGATGTAACTGCTGAGATGGCTCTCGGAGAGAACTTCCAAGGTGATTCATTGGTCTCTTTAAGTAGTCTTTTTTCTTCTTTGTCTCTGTTCCCACCTTTGGGGACACCTGAAATGTGATATGTAGGCAACCCAGGCAAACATAAAGGTCCATCTACATCTCCAGAGGATTCCATCTGGCAAGTGTTCTCAAATACACATTTTTGGTATCGCTTTGCATTTCCTGTAGCTTGGTGATGTGTCAGAGCCCTAATTTGAGTTTTACATTTCTCAATTGTAACATTACATACATGTGGAACCTTTTGCATTACATATTTACCAGACTTGTAGTCTACATATAGTCCCGTGTTACACGTGTGTGAGCCTATGCTTCTCCGTGACAGCCCCCCTGTAAGATTGCATTGTGAAGTGGGCCCAACAGGGTCCCATAACATGCTGAGATGGGTGTGTCTTTCCGGTGTGTGTAGGGATATGCAACCCCTCTACCTCATTTCCATGTGTTTGAATCCTAGTAAAGTTAGACCTTTGGTTTTCCAAACCTTCTGTCAGCTCTGTGGGGCTATCATGTTCACGTGTTTTCCAGCATGTCATAGTGGGGTGATCCTGTGACCCATACCCTTCAAGGTACATCAGTAGGTGTTTGCGTAAGACTGTGACAAATGCATGGGAACGCCATGTTAACAACCTTTGTTCCCCAGTCACAAACTTTGGCCATGTTTCCAGATAATCTGGCAGCCTGCTTCTTACTGGCTGTATGTCTGTTCTCCATGTGATAGCTTCTTTGTGTGATCTATTTGGACTAACCAGAGTGTAGATCAGAAGCATTATCAGGAGACACAGGAGGGAGTGTGGAGTAAATGTGACATCTTTTACACTACTGAGCACCCCTCTTCTGTTGTTTGTGTAACTCTGCATTTCCAAACACTTTTCACCAGGAGTAATGCTGTAATTTCCAGTGGGTAGATTGTTATCATGTGGCATTCGCATTTTCCCCTTGGCTGTGATGCTGTGTGTGGATGTCTTTGCATTCAAATCAGTCACCCAGCCAAAAACTGCTTCTGTGGAGGGGTGTTTGTCAGTAGCCTGTCTTGTGCCCTGCCCCCGACTTCTGTTCGTACCGCCAGGATCCCCTGGGTCCGTATAACCATATCGTTCTCCTTTTGGGGAATCTGACTTTGTGACATGGGTGTAAGAACCCCCAAGTATCCTTTCAGACCTCCCCACACCGAACTCTGGAGGATTTCATTTACCAAGTGCAGCGGCTTGATTCTGGACACTGTTAAACATTTCCTGTCCTCCAGTCTCTACTGCAGCAGCGTTTCCCTGGTCCTTCTTAGGTAAGGCAGAGGTGCACAGTTCACTCTTAGACTGATGGTCCTGTCCCTTTAGGATTACAGGGTGGTGCATTTTTATCCCTGGGGAAGAGATACCCCTCATTCCCCCTCCATCCCGGGAAAGGTTTCTTGCACATTTCCGCCTCCTCCTAAGGTAGACTCCTCCACCTCCTGGCTTGCCTGTATCTGCTTGGGTTCAGTTAGCCGCTTCCTACCTTCTCTTAAGGTAGGATAACAAACCTCCAGGCCATCCTGCAACCCCCTGGGTTGGGTAGGGGCACTTACAGCCTCTAACTCTCCCCCTGCGGTGGTTACTCGGTTTGATTCTGCAGGAGCTGGTCCCTCCTGTGTAAGGTGGGGGTGCCAAGTCCTGGGCTTCAGAATCAGATTGACCCATTGGTTTCACTCCTTTCAGTTCCCCATGTGAGACAGCATGCAGTTCACTTCCTGAGTCATGTCCTCCCCTGCCTTCTGGCTGATTTGGGGACTCCTCTTTTGGGTTTTCCTGCACCTGAGTGGAGTTCACAGGTTGGGGTGCAGGATCTGTAAAGCCTTCCTGTAACCCTTCCCCTCCACTAGGGTTGTTCTCTGTCTCCCCATGTTTCAGCGGTAGAGGTGCAACTTGTTAAGGGTTCTCTGAGTCTTATTACCCCTCACCCTCCCTTCCTGGGTTGCTCTCTGGCTCCCCGTATTCCTGGGATTGGGATTTTTCCAGCCTCCATCCCAGCATCCATTTGTTTATATCATTCCCCACCAACATTTCATTTTGTGCCCTTCTGGGGAGTACAGCCACCTGGATTGGTTCTTTTGAGCCTCCCCATTCTAAATCTACAGTGGCTGTGGGCAAAATATCCCTGATCCCCATTTCCAGGGATACTACAACCTTTTTATGAGTGTTTATTTTATGTTCTGGGATCAAGTCCTCTTGTACCATGACCATTTGTGCCCCATTGTCTAGTCTCCCCACACAGCTTACCCCATTAATCTTAGCAGGTTTTTGTAGCAACTGATCTTCTGTGGGTGAGTTAGGGATGAGATTGCACTCATCAACACCTCTGAGGGGGGGTTGAAGTAAAGACACAAAATTTGCACTGGCAGTTCCAATAATCTCATCAGACTCTCTTTTAGGGCTATGAAACTCCCTTCTTTGGGGGCAGTCTCTTACCACATGCCCTATTTGCTTACAGTTATAACACTGTCTTGAATCAGTAGTAGGGGATTGGGAGGTGTGTTCTTTGGAGTCTGGATGATCCCTGTCTCCCCCCACCCCCATTCTCATTTGGTTTGTTCTGGGTTAAGTTTACTTGTTCAGATTGTGGATTGTACCCATTCTGCTTATTGTAAAACCATTGCTTGGATTTTTCCCCATTATTTGGTTTCTTTTCCCCATTATTTGGCTTTCTTTCCCCATAAGCTGAGATAGCATTTGAAATATACTCATCTGCCCTTCTCCCAGCCTGTTTGACATTCATGATCCCTTGATTAAGCAAGTGTGATTTGAGATTAGGGGTACAATTATTTAGGAATTAAGGATTACAAGGTCCATTACTTGCTCCTTCGTAGCCTTTTCTTGTGCATCTAACCACTTAAACCCATACTGATTTAACATTTCCCCCATATCTGAATAAGACATACCATCTCCTTTCTTAAAGTTACGTAGTTTCAGGCGAAAAGTTTCTGGAGTGATTCTGTACTCCTCAAGAACTGCTTTCTTGAATTCCTCAAAAGTCAATGCTTTGTTTTCCTCGAGCTTTACGTTGTACACATCTCTTGCTTTCTCGGGGATCTTGGGTATCACCAAATTGATCCACAAGTCATCTGGAATCTTTTCTTGTTGAAAGATGTCTGGGCAGTTGTGAAAAATGTATCAATGCATTCAATTTCTTTGTATATGGGCAGAAGTGCTGAACAGTCTCTGATTAGTTGCCTCCTGTCTCTTTCTGGGATGCTTCCAGAGGGTATTGTGGTTTGGATCCCCACATCGACCTGCATTTTGAGGAGAGCAAGTTGATGTTCTCGTTCTCTCTGTTTGTCCCTCTCTCGTTCTTGTCTCTCCCTCTCTCGTTCTTGTCTCTCTCTCGCTATTTCTTCCTGTTTTATTTTTTCCAGTCTGAGATCATGTTCCAGTCTCATTCTGGCCATCTCGAGTTCGGGGTTTGAACTTCCTCCCTCTGGTAGAGAGCAAAATCATGCCTCTCAGTTCATGGTTTCTCCAGCCTTGCTGCTGGCAGTTTTTTGTATGCAGATGTAACTGCTGAGATTGCTCTCTGAGAGAACTTCCAAGGTGACTCACTGGCCTCTTTTAGTAGTCTTTTTTCTTCTTTATCTCTGTTCCCACCTTTGGGGACACCTGAAATGTGATACGTAGGCAACCCAGGCAAACATAAAGGTCCATCTACATCTCCAGAGGGTTCCATCTGGCAAGTGTTCTCAAATACACATTTTTGGTATCTCTGCATTTCCTGTAGCTTGGTGATGTGTCAGAGCCCTAATTTGAGTTTTACAGTTGTCAGTTGTAACATTACATACATGTGGAACTTTTGCATTACATATTTACCAGACTTGTAGTCTACATATAGTAGACTTGCCATCTGGCAAGTGTTCTCAAATACACATTTTTGGTATCTCTTTGCATTTCCTGTAGCTTGGTGATGTGTCAGAGCCCTAATTTGAGTTTTACAATTGTCAGTTGTAACATTACATACAGATGGAACCTTTTGCATTACATATTTACCAGACTTGTAGTCTACATATAGTCCCATGTTACACGTGTGTGACCCTATATTTCTCCGTGACAGGGCTAGGCTACACAGATCCAATGCGGCTTGTGGTAAGGAGGGCACAGCAAGTAACAAAAGTCATTGCCCTCCCCCCTTACAACACCTTCTGAGCTAGCTACTGATCCTATCAGCAGGCGTTTTCAGAAGTCTCCCTCGCCTAGCAGTTTGTGTTCCTCCCAATCCATTGCCATCCTCATCCTATTTCACCCATCTCACACATTTACCTCCCTAGTATCATTTATTTAGATTAGGTTAGATAGATTTAGGTATTATTTTATTTTTTACCCATCCCTGTGTTCTTTCTCCCTACCCTCCATTGACTCCTCCCCCTCCTCCCACTATATATTCAATCCCTGATTCCCTTCCCCTGTTTTTGGATTTATTTAGAGTAGCATTAGATTGTTTTAGCTTTCATTTCAGTTTTTTACCCCTCCTTGTGTTGTTTGTTGTGAGCTGTCTGAATCCCGTCCCCCTCCCCAATCCCCGTGGATGGATAGATGGATACACATATACATAATTGTTGAAGCCATCTGGCCATAACAACATATCCAAAACAACTAAGTTCCATATACAACAGATCAACAAAATACATCAGCCTAAAAATATAGAATCATAAGATAAAAATTAAACAACAACCGTGAATTTAACCATGGATTCTAAAATATCACAAGGGGCCACGGCCTCATATAGAGAAAATTATAAATACAGCACTTTCCTATCCCTAAAGACAACCTCAATATAAAATAACAGTAGCACTAAGCCCCTGACCCTCTTACCCCCCAAAACAACACTCATTGCATTTATTATTAGCCTAGCCATAACAAATACAACATTTCCCACACATACCCTCACAATGGGCAGTTCAATACCCAAATCCCCGTAGAAAAAAAGCAAATGTCCCAGGAAATATCAGCCAGAGTAGTAGCATAATAATACCACTAGCAAGATTGCGCATTTGGCAGATAACCAGGACCAGAAAGGAGACTCTGCCTTAATGACGAAACCACCACGCAAAAGTTTGCTGCCGATCTTGTCACCCCAGAATCTATTGGACTGAGGAATCGTTGCAACAGAGAGGGAATCTGCCAACCTGTAGGGAAGTTAGTATCAAGATGGATCGTCAGGTATTTTATCCTCAGTTCAATAAACGCTGGCCAGCGGAAGAAGTCATAAGCAGTGGGTATTTTCAGACATTACGAGATCACAGTGAACCATGGTGAATACCCACCTGTGGTCACTGTGGCTCGAACGTCTGTTTGGCAGCCGCCAGATGTTCGCCACGGTCAATACCCACATGGGGTCAATTTGAACCACGCTTCCCGGGCTAGCCGGGGGAATGTCCCGGGAAGCGTGGTCAAAAAGATCCCCAGAGGGGACCAAAAAAAAGTAACGTCTGGCCGGTTGCCACGGCCCGGGATCCCCGGCGGGATCCCGGGCCACGGCACATCCAGCCCGACGCGGCGGCCGCAGTGGCCCTTCTGCCCGCCCGTCTCCCTGGAGGGCGGGCAGTGGGGTGCGTGGAGGGGGAGGGGCTGTGCGGCCCCAGATTCCCAGACGGGATCCCCCCGGCACGTCTGATATGGCGTAACGGGGTGACCCCGGCGGGGAATGAAAGGGTTGTTTTCGGTACGGGGCCAAGTGGCCCCGTAACGTCTGAAAACACCCAGTGTTATCGACCTCACCAAGGTTACACAACATGCAAAACCTCGATTCCCTGGGAACCCCAGAGTATCTACCCTCCAGGAGAGCAGACGGAAAGACATTACATCTATATCTGGTGAAATTCTGTCTTTTATTTGCATCCATCAACGTGATTAAATAACTAGGGCTACTTTTTCTAGGATCTCTTGGAAGATAATCAGGAGCCGCCTCTGGTCGGTAAGGAGTGCATTTTCATGCTGGAGTTCTTGGTCGGCATGGATGGATGGATGGATGAATAGATGGATGTAGGAGTTAGCTTAGTTATAGAGATAGATAGAGATAGTGTGTAGTGATTCAGTTGTATAGTGTGTTTGTAGGACTAGGCCTTTGTGTTATTAGATATTCCATTTAGCTCCATAGGTTTTAGAATAGTTAATAGCAGTTAGATTTAGTGTAGATAGATATAATATTTGATTAAAAAATTGATTTTTTATATATATATATAATCTTTGTATGCATTCTTTGGGTTGGAAGACATCAAGAAGGGAAGTAGGAGAGGCTGGTCTACTGCTCATAAGGCAGGCAATGGGAGACATGGCAGAGGTGATAGGGGCATGCCAGTGAAGTGACAGCATGCAGCAGCAGTCAGAGCCCATCAGATCACCATGCCCCAAACTCCACAGGCCTGATTTTTGGAGACATGATGTTCCTCCAGGGCCACCAATGCCTCCCATTATTGATGTGATCTCCCGAAGTCCTCCTGGGGGGCTGTCTGCAAGTTGAGACCCTGCTGGCACATCTTGGGGCTAATATGCTACATGTGCTGCTGCTATCAGCTAGGGATCTGACAAGCTGTATATACAAACAAACATACAATGAGATTTTGCCACCTGCCAGAAGCAGCACAGAGGGGTAAAAGATTGGGCAGGTCAAACTCAACTGGTAACAGATATAACTTTTATAATAACATTTTTAAAAACAAACATTAACAATAAAACAAGACATGAAAATAACAAAATTAAGTGTCTCAGGGCCAAACAATACCAATACCGATACTGAAAATAAAATGTTTGAAATCTGTATCGATATCAGTACCGATATCAATATCGATACTGATTTCCAAATATTCGGCCAAACCGAACTCTGCCAAACCGAACAACCGAACCCAAACTCGGTTCCTGAACCAAACGACCAAACCCGAATTCAGTTTTCGAACCGAACGGCCGAACATCCGAACCGTGTTCTGTTCACACATCCCTAATGTTTTGGACTCCGACCTGGCCACTATCATCCATGCTTTCATCACCTCGAGACTAGACTATGGTAACGCACTCTACGTGGGGTTACTCCTGGAGATGGCCCGGAAGCTGCAGCTGGTGCAGAATGCGGTGGCCCATCTTTTGGTGGCACTGGGACGCTGGGAGCACATCATACCAGTGCTCCGTTCTCTGCATTGGTTTCCGATAGTCTTCCGAGTGCAATTCAAGGTGTTGGTTTTAACCTATAAAGCCCTAAACGGTATGGACTCTGTCTATCTGCGGGACNAATAGTGGCTCAGCAGGATAAAGAGTCAGACAGAGCAGAGCGAAAGAGGTGAGTTTTAAGGAGAGATTTGAAGGTATAAAGGGAGGAGGCAAGGCGGATGTGGACAGGGAGGGAGTTCATTTGGGTGAGTGATTTAAACACACAGAAAATTCACGATGTAACAGCAAACATCCAGGAGAAATGTGTGTGTAAAAACACCCAGTGATTGCTGAAGAATTTGGCTTTACAATCTTCAGGGAGTTCTGCAGCTGAACCCAGAAGACATCCTCATCAACTACAGTGTCCCTTACATTTCTGGGTACTTTAAGATCCTGAGTTATTACTGTTTCTTGAAGAGTTTCTTTTTTTTTTTTTTTTTAGTAAAATGAGATAACCACTCCACCCCATCTAGTTTTATTACAGAGTTTGAATGTCTATTTTATTCTTTGCATTCTTTTCTTCCTGCTTCTTCTTAAAGACTGCAGCTACAATATGAGTACCTTTTACAGGTTTTATGACTTCTTTTGCTCTTCTGTAGATCTTTTACAGAGTGTCCAACTTCATGATGTCATTAAGAAGCAGATTTAGCATATGGGATGCACATTCTATTGAAGTAATGTGTGGATATTTATCTGCTATGATCTCCCAAGCTGCTTTCATGTTACTTGCATTGTCAGTTAGCAAAGCAAATACTTTAACACTCCTAATCTTCTCTAGGACTTCACATATTTTACTATGGATATACTCTGCAGTATGCTTGTTCTCTCCGGTTTCAACGCTTCCGTAAAAAACTGGTTGAGGTATTGTTATCACCAAGTTTATGATTCCTTCTCCCTGCATATTTGTCCATCCATCTGTAAGTACTGCAAGACACAGTGCTTAGTTGATTTTTCCTTGCACAGATTGCATTACATGTCCATATTTTGACTCTAATAGAGGCTTCTTCAAAGAATGTCTGATGGGCAAATGGTATGATGGTCTTAGTAATTTAAAAGCTTCCTGCTAGAATGCATTTTCAGTTATTGACAATAGCATCCCTGAAGAATATACTGCTCTTTCAAGAGCTTGGTCAATTTTTTCCTGGTCTTCAGGTGTCATCTTGTCTACAAATGAAACTAGTCAGTCTTTTGTATACAGTTAGTTGCAATATTTGGTTACTTGAAGAGGTTGATTGGGCAACCTTTTGTGATGATGATGATGATGATGGGTGTTTTCAGACGTGACGGGGCGGCTTCGCCCCGTCACGGAAACAACCCTGAGATTCCACGCCGGGATTACGCCAGCACGGCCAACAGACGTGCCGGCTGATCCCGGTGGGGAATTGGGGAGGGGGCAGGGCCACGTGGCGCAACGTGCGGCCGCATGGCCTTGCCCCCCCATGCTCTCCTGCCACCCACCCTCTGGGGAGATGGGCAGGTGCCGCGGCCAATGTGGCCACGGCGGCTGCCCAATTTGACCTCGGCCCGGAATCCCGCTGGGGATTCTGGGCTGTGGTCACCGGCCAGATGTTACTTTTTGTTGGTTCCCACCGGGGATCTCTTTGACCACGTTTCCAGGGATTGTCCGGCGGGGAGCCCCAGAGACGTGGTTGAAATTGACCGCTGGTGGGAACTGACCTTGGTGAACAGCTGGCAGCTGCCTAACAGACGTTCAGGGTGCTTTGACCCCATGTGGGTATTGACGGGGGTTCACTGTGATCTCGTAACATCTGAAAATACCCAATGATGAAGAATTTATTATTATTAATTATTATTATTTCTGGATTAAAAAACACTGGAAAGAGCTACTTGCGCTTTCATCATCATGATTTACCTCCTCCTCACTTACACCCATGAAGGATTTTTTAATGTCTCCAGGACACTTCTTACATACAAGGATGTGTTTGGTCATTCTAGTAGCATTTGAAAATGCATATTTCATTTGACAGATTTGCAAATCACATTTTTTTTCCTCAGAATAACTTGCACTGTGGAAACTGGAAACGCTTCCATATGCTAGAAGTTGGTTGCACCATTTTGCTGAGGGAGAAAAAAGAAAAATGTAATTTAGTGGCTAGATTGCATATATAAACACTAAGCTACAGCATGTACAAATTTAGTAATGGATGGAGGAGAGGCCTCCTCAGAGTTAAGTGTGAAAAACTTCCCTGCCCTGCAGGCTTCACTTCACTGCTAAGGTTGGGCAATTTGTCAAAAAACATCATATTAATAGGAATTCAATTATGAATTACATAGGTTATAAAAATATACTAATGCAGCTAAAATATAGTTTAATATACTGAATTCAGAGAAAATTAAACTCTTACCTTTCAATAAAGAAGTATACTTTCTTTCAGCTCCTTTGTGCTGCTTCTGTACTTCTGTGGATCTCAAGGTCACAGGGCCAGGAGCAGGTTCCTTCCAACTCCAAAACCTTTAGACTTGCTCTGTCTCCTCTCCTGAGGCTTTTGAGCAAGCAGGGCAATGAACTCCTTGTTTCTAATCTCTACAGGAATTAATGGATGTGCTGCCAGTGTCCACTCCCAGTCTTTTAAGACCTAGTCAGGAGGACAGGATGGAGCAGATCCACCAAACTCTAGATCAAAAGCCAACAACAGAGGAAGTCTACAAGCAAAGAAGGCATTGATGCCTTCTTCCTTCTCTTGTAAAAATGGCAGTGCCCCTGGAGGCAGAAATGCATCTTGCTCTTGCATTTGAGAGTTGTACTGTACTGCTTGTCCTCGGTGTACAGGAATTGTAATGATCTTCTGATACTGTAGATAGTGTTACTGTCTTACTTAAAAGTCTTCCTATTACATAGTTATTACTTAGAAAACATTTTTGGGGAGTAAAGGGTAGCAATATATGAACACCTTGTTTTATTCATCTTTCTAAAAGAAAATATTTCATAAGAGGATTTTTTTATTTTTTCCAAAAAATTTCAACTTTCCCAATTTGGGGGGAGGAGGGGACGGAGGGGGGGGGGAGTCCTCAGGAAAAAACAGAAAAAAACCCATTACAAAATAAATCTGTTTTTTTCTGGGCCTTAACATCTCTAGTGCGGCTTCACATGCAGTCAGAAACAAGAAACCACTCTATAGAAAGGCCATACCTACTTTGCTATGAGCTTTCCAGGGATCTGTTCTCTTGTAATGCTGCTATTCAAGAGGCATTGTGGGGGAGAGTGACCATGAAGAGAGGCGGCAAGAATAGGTATATGGCTTGCAGAAAATGAGAGACCAGTTTAGAGGACTTCTTAGTGCTCAGCTTTTGTAGTTAGTTGGAAAATGTCCTATGTAGGGCTGGAATGAGAATAGATTTTATTCTCATGAAAATCTTTTAAGAATTGAGAATCAGAGATCTCACAGACATCTTGACCCTGATTCAGATTCTAGTGAGATGTCTTGCTCTCTCCCTCCTTCCCCCAGTGCACCCAGGCTAGTGTCCCAGCCTGCAGAAATTAAAGCTGGAAGGGCCATGCTGTTCCCTGCCCAGCTTTCTTACCTTGTCTGGGGCTGGCAGCTGTCTCCGTGGGGAAAGCTTCACGAATGCAAAATTTCAGGAATGGCAAGGGGGAGAGCAGGAGGGAGGGGGGCAGACTCATCTGATATCTTAAGTTTGTTAATCTTTGCCTTAGCCACTACCTTAAACCTTTTAAAATATAAGCTACTATATGCATACTACTGACTAGAGTATACAACTGACTATACTGTAGTCAGTAGCCAATAAAATGCTGAAAAGCTGTGCTGAGCCCACCTCTTCCCTTCATCTCTCCCCCTCCCATCTGGAAGTTCTTTCCAGATTGGGGTGGGGTGGGGTGGGGAGAGCAGAATGGAAGGGGCAGGTCTTTATCATTCTATTGGCTAGCAGGTTTCTGAAAAGTCAATAGACGGCTGTAAAGCTGAGCTGAGCCCACCTCTTCCCTTCAGCTCCCCCATTCAGTCTGGAAAGAACTTTTAAGATGAGAGTGGGGAGAGTTGAAGGGAAGAGGTTCAGCACAGGAAGTTGGTGGGTATGGCCCCCCATATAGGGCAGAAGGGAGAGAGAGAACAAACAACACAGGGGAAACAAATCCAAGTAGACCAGGTGTTGTGGGGGGTGGGGAGCGAGGTGCAACCACTCAGTCGAGAGGCCATAGGTTCAGGGTCAGGCCTTAAACTATGTTTCCCTAAAGCCCACTGCATAGGCGCATCTGCTCAGTTTGTTTCAGCAGCCCTCATCCTCTGGAGTGTGCCCCCTTCTCATGGTACTTACTGGTCAGAGCCCCGCCTTTGTAATTGGGTAAACAGGTAATTTAGGTTTGGATGTTAGAAATAGCAAAACCGATATGCAGACAGCTCATCAGGCACCATGCGAGCAATCACTGGTATTCGTCGTCATTGGTGAGTTTGATTGCCATGGATTTGACAGATTTTCTTGGATGTCTGTTTGAGCTCTAATAGCAGCTACTTGTATTTTTAAAAAGTTTAAGGTAGAAATTTGAATTTCTTGGAAATTTGAAGTTATGGCCTTAACTTACACTTTCCATGTTTTTTGGAGCTTAAGTTTGTTAATCTTTGCCTTAGCTGCTGCCTTAAACCTTTTTAAATATAAGTTACTCCAGGCATTCAAGCAAACTTGTCAGATCCATGGTAAATCTCTTTTGGAAAGTGAGGAGTTGGTTGCAATTCCAAACTGGGGCACTGAACGAATAAAACAATTTATAAGTTAGGTCTAAACTGCTTATATTAAGAAGAGATAAATGAGCTATGCATGGGTGGGAATTTCAGTTTCAGTTAGAACCAAAAAGGTCCAAAAATGGCAGTTTCTGTTTTAAAACCGTAAAACCAAAACTATGGTTTAATTTTGGTTTCAGTGTTTTGTTCTGTTTTTCCATTGATTTTTTCCTAGTTTGTTCTCAGTGGGGCCAATCCTATGGAATGCAGATCTTCTGCCTGCAGATAGCCTGCAGATCCAAAAATCATGAAAAAAGTAAACTGAAAAATCTGAAACCAAAATTCCCCCTGGAGTTCCATTCCTAGTCTTAAGTCACAAACCATGCAAGTAGTAAAGATGTTGTGTAGTATAGTTACACATCTAGCGTGGATTTATATATTTATTAGTCTCCATGCACCCATGTTTTGTCTTTCAGCCCCAGTCCTTTTTTGTGGTTCCAATAGTAAAACAAGCTGAAAAGAATTAGATAAATTCTTGAAGAAACAATTAATCTTATCCAAAATGGTTGAGGTATGCAGAATTATGCTCAGGGTGTCCCTAATCCTCTGACTGTCAGAAGCTGGGAGTAAACAATAGCAGATGAATCAGTCTCTATATGCCTGTTCTTGTACAAGTAGGGGTGCACAAGTAGGGTCCCCATGTTGTTTTCATTTTTCATTTTTGTTCTTTAAAAATGTTATGTTGTTTTCGTTATCATTAATGATAATGTCGTTATCATTTTTGTTATTGTTTTTGTTACCGATATCGTTGTTGGTATTGATATCATTATCGATATATTTATTGATATTGGTATCATTTCAAACAAATATATATACTACCTTTCTATATATAATGTACAGGGGGGAGAAGGGCAGGGAAAGGGAGAAGGTAAAATGTGGGATATGAGGAAGGAAAGGTATTGGTGGTAATACAATGAGGTCTAGGGAGGATTTTTTGTGTGCAGGCACCACAGTTCTGTAAACGCAACCTGACAAGCAGAGCTCTCAAAGAACGGAGAAAAAAAGCCTGGCCCTCCCATTACAGTGCCCTCCCCCAGATCCCCCCTGATTGGTTATGGGAGGCAGCAGGCATTGAGAAATCTCAGAGTGCCATGAGAATGCTGGGGCCTGCTTGCACTGCTTATTGTCCAACGATACATCCATCAGATACTGCTGAGCTGCTCGCCCCTCCCTACACAGGCACAGTTCGAGAGCTCAATCCTGTTAAGTCTCCAAGATGTCTGCTCCCTCCTCCCCTCTCCACATTTCCCCTCCAAAACCCAACTGCCACAGCACTAATAATGACAGTGATAATGACATTGTTGTTGTCGTTATCATTCTCTTTACCTTTACCGTTATTCTTGGTTGTAATTTTTGGTATTCTCGGTTGTCGTTTTCATTATTATCATTATTCTCAGTTATCATTTTCATTATTGCAACAACAAAAATGAAAATGACAATTTTTGTTACCGTTATAGTTATAACAAAAACGACATGCAGATCCCTAACATCAAGCACGTATTGGCCAGAATTGGAGACAGGATACTGGTGGGGCAAATGAAGCTCTGGTCTGATCCAAAATGCTCTTATGTTGTTTTGTTCTAGTAGGTTAACAGGAAATATTTTGGCTTGTCTTCTGGCTTGTTTATCTTTGAAATGTCCTTAATTAGCCACAAGACAGTCTGGGAGAGGTGCTTATTCTGTTTGAAGGTTTAGTTTGTGTTTTAAAATACTGGTTTAATTAGGAGCTATTATTGATCCATATTTAGGGGATAACTTAAGGTCCAATGAGACTTATGTATTAATGACATATGGCAGTACTTAAAAGTGGCGATCAAATTATGTATAATGAACCACATTTAAAGAAAGGACATGCCCTGAAAAGGACTTCTAGTCTTATATGATTGTCAAAGTAGTTTTAATTCTTAACTAGAGGTTTAGCTGTCTAGTTCACACAGTAAGTGTTCCCTCTGGCTAGTATAGCAGTCAGGAGTGGAATGCACATTGCATGACGGGACTGAGGAGACAAATCCAGTGATGTATTAAGAGATGCGCAACCAGTGGAGAGTGAAGAGGAAGTGAGTACTGTGTAACAGGCAATTTCTTAGCACCTGAAGGACAGAGTCCAGTACTGGTGGCTGCTGGACTTTTAGGCTGGTGAACTGGTGGTGGGACCACAGATTTTTTTTAAACAATCAAAGTTTGATACCCTCAATTTGCATAAATACATGTAAATTAAAATAATTTATACACATTGTGTACATTTAAAATATCCCCTTGCCACAATTATGTTTTGAAAATGCAATCAGAGCTTTAAAAAAATGAAGCAGACGCCCTCAAGCAAAGTTTTTAAAAAATACACACACCAAAACAAAGATTTAAAATAAAAACACCCACCCACCCCAACCCATGTGCAAGCCAAGCTTTTAAAAAAACTCCCACACACCACCAAACAAAGCTTTAAAAAATTTAATTTAATTTAATTTTAAAAACACAACGCAGGGCAGAGGCACACACGCACGAAGGGGCAGGGGGGAAAAGGCAGAGACATGAGGGTATTTTGGAGGGAAAGGCAAAGAGGGCCAGAGAGTCACACACATGGAGGGCAGGAAAGGTGAGACACACGGAGGTAGGGGGGAAAGGTGGGGAGAGGTGAGAGAGACATACACATGGGGGAGGGACAGAGGGCAAGGAAGGGGAGAAAAGCAGAGGGGAGGGGTAGACCCACACATTGTGGGCAGGGAAGAGGGGAGAGACACTCAGGGGGAGTATGTGTCAGGGCCAGTCTTAAACTTTGCAGGGCCCAGAGCAAAGATCAAATGTGGAGGCCCTGTTGGCTCCTCCCCCATTGCATCACCCCTTTGTGGGCACCCACCTCAGGGCCCTAAAGGTGGTCATGTTTGGGTCCCCACTGGGAGGGAACAGCAACAAGTCCCCGGGAAGGGAGGCACCTGGGGAATCCACCCTTGCAACCCAGGACTAATCCTTGGTAAAATACAGCCCTCAGGATCTCAAACCCAACAAGTCAATAGATTCCAGACAGAATATAAGTGAAAATGTCACTGAGTTGGCCTTAGAGTTTGTGAGACTATTGGTGAAAATTCTGCATGGGGCCTCCTGCTATGCCAGTGCACATCACAAACACACACACTTTGCCTCTCACTCACATTACCGGCAGTAGCTGTTCCCCCAACTGTTGTTGCTGTTGGCCTACTACTGTGCCTGAAGGAACCTAATGCTATATGCTGCTGCTGCTGCTGCCATACCTGATGCCTCTGTCCCACTGATGAGACCTGGTGGAGTTTGGGGGAGGCAAGCTTGGCTGCATGCAGTTCCTGGAAGTCAGGGGATATTTCCTGTTCAAAGGGTGTAAACAAATGGATGTGGAGGATACCTTCCCCCAGGGGGTGCACCCCTGCATTCACCCACTTGCAGTCCCATTTGGATCCACTTTAGACAAACCCGGAAATTACACCAGCCTGTGGTTTGCCTGTCTCCATGGTCCCCCCAGCCCGCACCACAGAGTTATGGCCAATCGTCCGACGCTCTAGGCTGGTGCCCGGCAACTCTGGGTGATTTCAGACGTTACGGGGCCCTTTGGCCCCGTACCGAAATCACCAAAATCATTCCCCCCCGGGATCACCCCGTAACACCATAGCAGACGTGCCGGGGAGATCCCGGCGGGGAATGTGGGAGGGGG
>QEPC01002400.1:286426-349538 GCA_003113815.1 Sphenodon punctatus | reverse complement strand
TTACATTGCAGCCATTCATTTAAATGGCTGCAATGTAAAAAAATCCGGTACCCGGAATCCGGTAACGGGACCGGATTTACCGGGTTGAATCCGATAATGCCGGTACGCCCAGTACCGGCATTATCGGATTCCGGATTTACCGGTATTCCCACCCCTACTGAATAAGAAGACATATTTTGTATAAATTTGAAGGTGTTGAATTGGACAGAACTTGTTACAATGCCAAGTGAAGTTCATGCAAGCCTTGTGCTGTGTTAATTTACACTATCTTCTGTGCTTTGATAACCCGATATACAAATAAAAATAGTACCAACTTATGCATCACAGAACTTAGCAATGAATCATGGATCGAAAGCTTATCTTGAAGATAATTAGTAGTAGTAGCAGCTCTGTTGGATCATCACTTGTGAGGATGAGAGGGCGGAAAAGCTGTTAAACGCCACTGAGCAATGACTCTTCAGCATCAAGAAAACGACAATTGCCAGACGTAAACGGATATTAAAAACCGAGAAACTATAGACAGAATTGAAAATGTCCTGACTTCAGACAAGAAACAGCCAATTTATACCACAAGTCATGTTACTCTAGCTACACCAGTTAACAGAAAATAGGTAAACTAACTAAGAGTTCTTCCAGCGGTACTGAAAATAGTCTGCTTGGCACTTTATGAGACTTCTCAAAGTTTTCAACATTGGTTGCATTAAGCTATGAAGAGTTTGGACTGGCAATATTGTATGTTTTGCCAAGAAATAGACATGAGGAGCTTGTCTTCAGTATCAACACTCAAGAGGAGCAAACAAAATATCGACTTGGCTAAATCTGTAAAAACTGTTTCTGTTCATTTATCAGATGTAAATGATCTCATCGCATCAGAAGGGAAATACCATCTATCATGCTACAGCAAGTTCCTAAGAGACTCCAAAAAAATGAAACTCTGAACAGGGACAGTGATCTCGCTATGGTATGGTTAGTTCAGGAACTAATTGTTGTTGCAGAAAAAGGATGTGCTGGAGCTCTCAGAAATATGGAACAGGTACTGCAGTCTAGCAGAAGATGTAAATGTTACAATACCAGCATCCTTTCAGAGTAGATCTTTGTTCAAGCAGCTCAAAGAATCATGTTTCTCATGTGTGTGACCTCATTGACCTTTGAAGCAAGCAGATAGAAGAACAGAAAACAGTGTTTGTACCCAAAAGGTCTGCCCATATTCCAACCAGTGAAGACAAGGATGTCCCTCCTATCAAACTGTTGCACCTGTGAGATGAAGAATTTCTTGAAATTATTCATGTTGCATTGAAGCTAAGATCTGACCTCATGCAACAATCACCTTTTCAGGGAGTTCATGTGAGCAGGGAAGAAGCAATAGCTTGCATGCCTGATACTGTGTATATGTATGTGCAATTACTCCTTGGAGGGCAATCAATATTAGAGAGTGATCCTTATCAATATGATGACGATAAGAAGAGAAAACAGAAAATAAGGTGCTGAACATATGCCAGACTGAGCCTTGAGTCAACCCACTCGATACCTCCCTCCAGACTGATGGGAAACCATTTGTGAGAACTGTTTGGGTACAGTTCTTCAACCTGCTGTAAATTCACCTAATGGTATCATCTACCCAATATTTTTCCAGCTTGTCAACAAGGATATCATGGGGAACTCTGTCAAATGCTTTGCTAAAATCAAGATATAAAACGTCCACATCATTCCCATTATCTACTAAACTAGTAACTCAATCAAAAAAGGAAATAAGATTAGTCTGGCATGACTTGTTCTTGACAAACCCACGCTGGCCTCTAGTAATCACAGCATTGATTTCTAAATGTTAGAGATTGACTGCTTTATAATCTGCTCTAGAATCTTTCCAGGCATTGATATCAGCCTGATTGATCTGTAGTTTCCCGGATCCTCCTTTCCCTCTTTTTTGAAGATAGGGACAACATTTGTCTTTCTCCAGTCCTCTGGCACCTCACCTGTTTCCTAAGAGTTCTCAAAGATTATAGACAGAGGTTCTGAGATTACATCTGCCAGTTCCTTCAGTACCCTAGGATGTAATTAATCTGGCCCCTTAAGACTTGAACTCATTTAAAGTAGCTAGATGTTCTCTTACCATCTCTTTACCTATCCTGAGCTGCCATTCCTTCCCTTCGCCATTAGTGCTGTTCTTGCCAAGTTGAACATAGTTTCCCTTGTGGGAGAAAACGGAGTCAAAATAGGAGTTGAACAGTTCCGCCTTCTCTCCGTCACCTGTATTAAACATATTAAACCACCTGCTATCAATGCACAAAGTACTTTGTTTGAAGAGTCTGAACATAGTGCAGCAACACTTGAAGCATATGCTACAGACATTATTAATTAATTAATTATTATTTATTATAAGCTTTTATATAGCACCAGCGATGTACCTGGCGCTTTACAGAGAATAAGATAGACACGGTCCCTGCCTGAGACCTTACAATCTAAAGACAGGGGGTGGGAAGACAGGGAAGGGGGAACAGGGGGAAGAGACAAGGGATGCAACATTCATGAGGATGCTGCATCCCTTGTCATGCCCAGACATGGCATTTGTTTTTAGTTATCAATGTAAACCATCTGATGACACAATCTGGATAGTGTTCAATGAAAAAAGAAGCACACAGGCTCCTGAAGTCACAACAGTAGGTTACATGCCAATTATACAAGCACCAGACACCCTCAGCACAGTTGTGGCCATATGTCAATTTGTGGGTACCAATCTTTAGCAGAAGTATGTAGTTCTTACTGTGGATGAAGCCCTATACTGCAAACTTATTATGCTTAAATACCATGATTTCTTGATAGCACGGTGGGGTGGATTACATACGATAATGAACTTCCTGAAAGTTATGCAAAGTGGTATGCTGGGACCTAACTCTGCAAAACAAGTAATATCAGGCAAATCTTATGCCAGAGGCATGAGGGCAAACAAGCTCACATTCCAAGCCATTTGGAGGATCATTATGCCCCACTTTATGAACTTTCTTTAACTGGAAGATGGCTGAACTTTAAAGGCTGAACTCCCAGAAATGATTGCACGTGGCAACTTGACAATTTAATCTAATTTCTAGCAAGTGAGCCAGTGCTGGAGGTAATAAATTCCTTCATATCAGAGAAGAATAAAAATGTCTTGTTTCAGTGGGAACATGGTTATAATCTTACTTGCATTTACGCGAACACAAAGGGATGGCATCTGGGACTTACATCTTGATTCTGAGGGGTGTTTTGATTTGTATGAATTTTAATGTTTTTAATTGTTTTTGTTTATAGATTGTGAGCTGCCCTGAGCCATGTGGGAATGGCAGCATAAAAATTCAATAACTAAATAAATAAAATCACCATCCATTGTTGTAGCTTCTCACGACACTGATGTCGTGATACTTTCAGTTTCATAAGATGAACTATAAAAAATTATGGATGAAAGCTGAAACATCTAAAGTGAGAAAATATATCCACATTCATTCCATCATGGAAGAAATGCACTACAGCCCAACTGTATTATCTGCTCTCCTAGCTTTCCATGTCTTAACTGGATGCAACAGTACATCCTACATTGCCAGTCATTTAAAAGTGCTGCTAAATGTTTGAAAGGCATTATGAGCTACTGATTAACCTTGGAAAAGGTGAGCTCACGATAGAAACATCCAAACAAGTAGAAGCCTTCATGTGCAGGATCTACGTCTATGATACAGACAACATAGACTGCGCTTGAGAAATTTTTTTCAAGAATTCTGTACCCCAGGACAAACCTCTTCCTACAAGTGATGCCATGTGATTTCAGATTAAGAGATGTCCCTATCAAACAGCTGTGTTCCGACAGGCGGACATCAGGTATCCAACATTGCTGCCACCTGACCCAACACAGTGGGTTGTAAGCATGAGGGCAATGACCTGGTGGTACCAATCCTCATGTCTATCCCACCTGTGCCTAAAGGACAGCTAGTCACTTCATGTGCCGGCACTACCAGATATAAATTGTCATTGTGTAGTTGCAGAATATTTAAAATGTGCACATCATCATGCAGGTGCAGAGATTTTCAAGATACATATTTTAATGATCATGACCATGATGAATAGTCGAGGATGTGTGAACAGTTTGTGTACTGAGCAATTCTTTTTTAACACATCTTAGAAGCAGTGAATGTATGGGAACCTGCGAACTGTGATTAAGTTTCACAATCTTATATTATTCATGGAATGTTTTGCATACAAAATGTACTTCTTCACGTGTATACTATTTAAGTCACCATAAGTGAATACCATCATGAGAGCAGGCAGTAACCCCAAATTCATTTCCCTTAACACACAAAACATAAAATTTGCCCAATCCCTGAAATCGGGAACATGACAAAAGTGAAATTTGCGGTCATGTTGGATTCAATATGGTGGCTGCATACCATTGTGGTACTTGTAGACATGAAATATATTATACTGGGATGATATCAGATTTATGTGTTTTTAAAATTAATTTCCAGCATCATATTCCTTGTAGTCTGCTTTGGTCTTTCATTCTCAGCGAAAACATGCCATCATTTTTTAAAAGGGTTTTCTGGGTGAAGGGGATGAAATATGGCCTGGCATACAGTGGATTCAGATTCAACATACCCAAAACATGTAACTCAAAAATGACTCTAGAGGTTTATTTAACTACAAATCTCCAATTTTCGACCTGTCTATACAGAGAGAGCACAGTAACTAATCCCCACCTTCCAGTAGCACAACCCAGGTAAAATCCAGGCCTATGTGGAAATGTTTATGGGTCAGAGCATTTATAAATAAAATGCTGATCTAAATATTTATACTTCTAAAGCAAACAAAAGCAAATCTCAAGAGTAACTTGTGTAGACAATTTGCAGTTGTATATATCAAGCCACAGGCAAGGGAGCTACAAGGTGTCTCTGAACAGTACAGGAAAGCAGTTTAAACAGTTTTTTCATCCTTAGAAGAGCCTTTCATTTCTTTAACAACAGAGCTTTTAACTTGTTATTGAGTTTGTTTTGGCAGTTTAGAACTTTCCCCCCAACAAATGAAAAGCTATATTTCAAAGTCCTCATATTACTATTAATAATATTACTCTACTCTGGTGAATTTCTGTGAAATACAAATCACCTACTTCTAAACAGAATTTTGTACATTACAGACTAAATTTCCTAACTTTAAATACTTTTAAGTTTCCAGTTTACAATGATAAAAATAACGACTTCACAATATGCGCAAGTGGGAAGTAAAGACAAATATTTTTTTAAACCGAATAAAAAGATGCATATTAAAAACGTTTCTTACAGACTAATAAATACATACGTCAAAGACATGAAATTTTCAGCAGCTGGTTTTATAAAGCAGGAAGTAGGGAAAACTAGCTGTCCAAACTCCATTCTGGCTTTGTGATCCACACTCTATAAACTGCTTCAGGTCAAAAGCAAGCTAAATGTATAGGAGAAATTAGCTTTCTCCTTTCTAAGTGAAATAAAAATAATAATAAAACTACATACTAAAAAGGTAATGTAAAATGTAATACAATTTACATTGTTTATGCATTTGCTTACATGGCATTAAAAATATATATATTTCTAACCCAGAAAAAATGAGACGCCTTGTATTGTAAAGACAACTATACTATATTGTTCTTCATTAAAAGGATATTCTAGAGAAGTCCATCAAATGACTGTTTTGATAACAAACTGTAGAATTACTGTATCAACATTAGTCTTTCAATACTTGAGGAAAATAAAATTGGTTGCTGATTTGTTCCAAAAAAGAACAAAAGTGAAAAAGCTGCTTTGATAGCTGTAGAGATGCCAGAAGCTGATGTTGGACACCAGGATTTCCCAAACAAACCCTTTTCCAAAGCGATGTGCAATCCATGGATTAGACAGCAAGAGAGAATTGATCTTGCTCTATTGGTTTCTCCACCCAGGCTCCAAGTCCTGCCTTCAGAAATGCTTTAAACAAACATTCTTTGGCAACTTGATATTCAGTAGCTTGTTGCTTAGTTTCATGGTATAGGTTAGGTTTGCTGACCTTTGTGTGCAGGCTGGTGGAAAGCTGTACAGATAAAACAAAAACAGTTACATTCAACATACAAATTACGTACACTGGAGGAGCCAAAATTTAAGAAAGATCACATTTTAGTCTGTTCCTCTTCGACAAAGTTAAAGTTGCTTCACATCTAAGAACATTTGACTTCATAATAACCACTGAATTAAATTACTTTTTCTCCTTTGAGAAACTTCAGAATTATTTAATTTCCTTTATCTGTCCATCAGGGTCTAAATCATAAATATCATCCTATTGTCTGTGAGGAACTGTTTGGATTAAAGATCATTAGTTCTATTCCAGATTTGGAATAGAACAACTACAATGGTGAACAACTACAAACTACAGCTACAAAGATTCCCCCAGCAGAAGAGATGGTGGAGGGGGGCAGGATTCCAGGGGCAAGTGTCCAAAGGCTGGGACTCTAGGATTCACTATGCTGGTCTCCATCATGTGCTTCTGCCCCTTTCGAAATGCACACCCACTCTCAAACACTGACCTAATTAAATTAGGGGTAAAGTAACAATTTCTGAAGATCTTTTTCCAATCTGCTCAACGTGTCCACCAGAACAATCTTCTCTCTGGGGAGTTGTAATTCTATAAGAGTGGATGTTGTACTCAATGCACTAAGTTAAGCCTCTTTGCATAACAGTGTAGCATGTGCATCTCCTTGATGGTTTAGATACCACATCACTATGGTGTTTTTGATGGTGACCTGTACTTTAACTGTACCTTCACCAGCCTACGAGCTCATTTAGAAAGGATTTCAAGGCCCATCTGATGTGGCCCTTATTTCAAGGACATTGATGTGGAAGGCCTTTAGTTACCAGAGTCCCTGTGCTGTGATAATGCCACATATTGCACCCCACTCTATTAAATACGTGCCCATGAACACAATTATAGTTGGGGCAGAAGTGCAGAATGGCACTCCCCTGAATATGCTGTCTGGGTTTGTTTACCATCTGAGTCTCCTGTAAGCTGGTCTCGATATTGTGACCTTCACTGATATGGGGTTCACACTTGGGTCCACTCAGAGGCCAGACAGAGCTGGAGCAGAAGGAAGCTCAGTCTAGTAAGGGAATCACCACTGTGACCAAAGGAAAGAGAACCATGAAATAAAGGAAAATCTGGCTCTGTTATATGGGAATATGGGACACATGGGTGCTTATGATATCTCAACATATCTTGACAAAGTGTTCTTGAGGAGGAAATGTACTCCCTTCTATGACATCACCTCTGAACTAAATAGACTGTATGGATCTTTCCACATTAACTGTGTCCACAGCCATTAGGGTTGTGATGGGCTGGGGTAATTATGGTCTCTCTGGGAGGCAGAGACCAACCATGGGAAGGAACAGGTATTTAGTCCTGTTCCCTGCATAGGCCCCCAGGCAGGGGATACAGGGATCAGGATCAGAGGAGCCCCTGGTCTAGAGCTGTTGCTGTTGAATGCGAGGTTGGCTGGCAATAAATCAACAGCGATCCGGGAGTTGATCCTGGATCAATCAGCCGACCTTGTATGTATTACAGAGACCTGGCTGGACAATGAGTCTGGGTCGATATTGGCTGACCTTGTTCCAGCAGGGTACTCTGTGCAGCACCAGCCTAGATCAGAGGGGCGGGGAGGTGGTGTAGCTGTTGTTTTTAAGGACACTTGGTCTGTGAGGCAGTATCCTGTGCAGACCATCTTGGGCATGGAGGGGGTCTACCTTGTGATTGATTTGCAGGGGACAGATTAGGGCTGCTTTTGGTATACTGCGCACCTACCTGTACTGGAGCATCCCTAGAAGCTCTAGCAGAATTGGTATCGGAGGTGGTCTTGCGATCTCTGAAGACTCTGGTCCTGGGGGATTTCAATATCCACGCCGATGCCAATTTAGGGGGAGCAGAATGTGAGTTCATGGATGCCATGACAACCATGGGACTGTCTCAGAGGGGCCCCGACACATGAGGGGGACATACTCTTGACCCGATGTTCTGCACTGGCCTTGAGGCAGGGGATCTGGTGGTGGGGGATGTAATGGCTTTACCCCTGTCATGGATGAATCATTACCTCCTCCAGACCAGTCTCCTGGCGCATGTCTGCCCCCAGAAAGGTGCAGGGCCGGTTTGTTGGGTTCGCCCCATGAGACTTATGGAACCAGTGAGGTTCCAGAATGCTCTAGGGGAAATGCCTTCCGATCTTGATGATCGTTCACTCGATGACCTCATTGCCTTTTGGGACAGTCTGTTGGCTGAGGCTACGGACCAAACAGCTCCCAAGCATCTGCTTCCAGAGAGTCGACGGCGGGGGTCACTGTGGTTCTAGGAGGACCTGCGCTGGATGAAGCAGAATGGACGGCGGTTGGAGCAACGGTGGTGCTGAACTTGTGCTGAAGCTGACCGATTGCAGCATAAAGCTAGTTTAAGAGCTTATGCTATTGCGGTGCGGGCAGCAAAGAAGGAGTTCTTTGCTGCCCTCATTACGTCTGCAAAATCACGTCCAGCGGAGCTTTTCCGGGTGGTGCAGAGGCTGGTCAGTCCGGCCTCTCTTTGCCTGGAACTGGAATTTTCCAGTGCCCGCTGTGACGTTTGCTGATTTTTTTGCTGATAAAATCGCCCAGTTTCACCACGATCTCAATGCTGCATTTATGACAGTGAATGTATCAGAAGTACAGGAAGCCCCGCCATGTCTGTTGTTATGGGATCAGTTTCAGTGGGTGTCATCCGCTGATGCTGTTTATGTCCTTGGGACGGTTCGGGCCACCTCTTGTGAATTAGATCCGTGCCTGTCCTGGTTGGTGAAGGCCAGCCGGGAGACGTTAGGGATGTTGCTGGAGGGGGTGGTCAATGCCTCCCTTAGGGAGGGCAGGGTGCCGAGCTGTCTCAAAGAGGCGGTGGTGCGGCCTCTGCTCAAAAAGCCATCTTTGGACGTTGACTCCCTAGCCAGCTATTGGCCAGTCTCTAACCTTCCCTTTTTAGGGAAGGTTACTTCCCTTTTTAGGGAAGGTTACTGAGCGGGTGGTGGCCCGGCAGTGACAGGGGCATCTGGATTGGGTCGGTTTTCTTGATCACTCGCAGTCTGGTTTTCATCTTCGGTTTGGCAGGGAAACTGCACTTGCGGCCTTGGTCGATGACCCGTGCCGTGAATTGGATCAGGGCAGATCCTCAATTTTGATCTTACTGGATCTGTTGGTGGCGTTTGATACCATTGACCACGAGATGTTGGTGGTGAGGCTGCGGGACCGGGCTGGGGTGAGGGGAATTGTTCTTGAATGGTTCCGTTCATTCCTGGCAGGGAGAACTCAGCAGGTGGTTCTCGGGGAATGTACGTTGTTTCCCCGGAATCTCACACGTGCAGTCCTGCAGGGATCTATTATGTCCCCGCTCATGTTCAATGCGTATATGTAACCTTTGGGTGAGGTCATAAGAGGGTTCGGCGTACAATGTCATCAGTATGCCGATGATACACAACTTTACCTCTCATTTTCTGGAGACTCAGGCCTGGCAGTCTCGGTGATTACCTGGTTCTTGAAAGCTGTGGGGGACTGGATGAGGACGAGTCATCTGAGGCTGAATTCTGACAAGATGGAGGTGATGTAGGTGGGTAGGGTTGAGCGGGTGGTGGTTCCCATCATTGGCGGGGTCTTCCCCTCTGGCCGCTCAGTTTTGTAGTCTGGGGGTGCTCCTCGACCCGCAGCTCTGCCTGGATTGTCAGGTGGAGGCTGTAGCGAGGGGAGCGTTTTGCCAATTGCACCTGGTGCAACAGTTGCGGCTGTATGTCTCGGACTCGGATCTGGCCACCATCATTCATGCTTTAATTACCTCTCAACTGGACTACTGCAATGTGCTCTATGTGGGGCTACCCTTGGTGACGGTCTGGAGCTTGCAGCTGGTGCAGAATGCGGCGGTCTACCGCCTAACGGGGATGGGCCGCCGTGAGCACATTATACCTGTGCTCTGTACTCTGCACTGGCTGCTTATCATCTTCCGGGCCCAATTCAATGTGTTGGTTATGACTTATAAAGCCCTAAATGGCTTAGGTTTACCTGCAAGGCCGCCTCAAGCCTCGGGTCATCTCGCGGCCCTTGTGGTTGGCTGGGGGCACCTGACTTGAAGTCCCCCAGGTATGCTGGGTGGCGACGGCTGAGAGGGCTTCCTTGGTGGCCGCATCTCATCTGCAGAATTCCCTACCTCTGGAGGCCTGTCTGCCCCTGATCTCCCCTCCTTCCCAGATGTTGTAAGACCTGGTTGTTCCGCTGGGCCTTCGGGGAGGGGGTGGGGAGGGGGGGGTTTATTTGCTAGCTGCTATTGAATTGAATTTTGTGTGTCCATTTTATATATTGTAGTTTTGGATGGTTTTATTGTTATTTTTTATGTTGTGTGCCGCACCAAGCTGCTGAAGTGTAGGAGGGTGCAGGATAAAAGTTCTTGTAATAAATAAATAAATAAATAAACTGTAAGACCAAATCACCTCAGCAGAGTGTACATTTGTTGCATATGACCACAGAGAGTGGCCAGTGAGGGGGCTCAGAGGAGCCAATATGGGATCCACCTGTGCTTGAGTTCTGTCACCACTACAGATATACATTTCCTAAAGACCCAGCGTGGTTCTTTGGCTAGTCCAAAGGGAAGGACAGTGTATTGGAAGCAATTTTCATCTACAATAAAATGCAGATCCTATCAGTGAGATGATTTTATAGCTAGGAACCCATGTTCAGTGCATTTTCTCCACTGGTAAATACGTGTCCCTGATTATAACTACGTGGAAGTAAGCATCATTAAGGTTGAGGAATGAGAAACAATCCACTTTTTGTAGGGACACAAGTATCACGTTGAGAGTGATCAGGATCCAGAATTTAAATTTATGCATGTATTTGTTTGATTTCTTGAAGTCTAAAATAGGCTAGAGACCACTGTCTCTTTTAGAGAAGATGAAGTATCTAGAGTAGACCTGATCCCTCTCTGCATATGGAACCTTTTCAATTACTCCTTTAGAAAGAAAGGTCTGTACCTCCAATGTTGTCTTGTGAGATGAGTGTTCCTGAAGAGGGACTGGGAAGGCGGTGGGAAGTGAGGCATCTGGAAAGTTGTAGGGAGTATCCAGATTTCAGTAGAATCCACCTGTCCAAGATGATTTTTCCTCAGGTCTGACAGAACAGACATAGCCTATTTTTAAAATAAACCACAGGTCGAGAGGAGTCCCTTTTGTGGAATGGTAACTTCTAGGTCTTCAAGCAACCCATAAGTTAAACTTGACACCAAAACTGATGACTAGTAACTGCTGACATTTTTGGGTCCAGACTTGGTCTTCTGCTTAAAAGGGTGATGCTTTTGATAAGAATGGTTGCGGCCCTGGAACCTCTTTTGTGGGAAGGAAGAAATTTGTCTATGCTGGTGCTGGCTGTAAGCGAAGACAGCATACCTGTGCTTTTTAGGGTTTAGTGACCCCCAGATACCTTGTCCTAGTCTCCTTAATCTAAGGCATAATCAGTGTTCTCTGCAAAGAGGCCAGCACCATCATACTGAATTAAATAATAACGAACAACAACAACAACAACAAGAAGTTTTATTCTTGTTTTATAACCCCCCGCCCCCGGTCATGGCACTTGGAGAGCTTTACACAGAACTAACACAGCTTTTTAATCCTCACAACAACCCTGTGAGGTAGGTTAGGCTGAGATAATAATGTAACTGGCCCAAGGTCACCCAGTGAGTTTCTGGCTAAAGTGAGAGAACCAGGATCCCCCTCTACCTCCTGGTGTAAGTACTGTGCACTTAGCCATCACACCACGCTGGCTCTCATTTTGAAGCTCTTATTTTATGGCACTATTGTCTAGACAGAGTGCTGTTGCTTTGAACTGTGCAAATTTGGAGGCTATGTTCCTGGTCTACAATGCAGTTGGAAGGTTGCTAGTAGCATATCTTTCTTCTGGAGGGCTTGTGTGAGGTCCTCTGGCAGTTATGCCAGGAGAGGCATTAGTCTTTCCCACAAGAAGTGATGATAGCTGTATAAGCACTCATAATCAGAGTTTCTGAAGTAAAGGACCATCTGCCCCAAAATCTGGCTTCTAGCCCTCTGCTGGTGACAAATGGGAGCTACCAGAGCAGGACCACTCTGTGTCGATGTTGCGACTACTAGAGAATTGGGAGGGTCTAGGCATCTGTTCCAGGGTCTAGGAATGACCATTCTGGCAAGTCTTTGTCAATTAGGGATGTTAAATGGCAGAAAAAATTCTCCATCTCAATCTCAAGCACTCTAGAATCATATTATTTTAGAGATGGAAGGGACCCTGAGGGTCATCTAGTCCAACCCCCCGTTTGGATGCAGGATGTTTACAGCTACAACGTTAAAAAAAATGACTGTCCAGGCTCTTTTTGAAAACCTCCAATGACCTCCCTAGGCAACTTGTTCCATTGCTGACTCCTGTTCAGTCAGCAATGTGATGTGGGATCGATAATGACTATATTGGATTAATCCGATATCTTGGTTCTTTCTTGGTATCAGCGTCTTCTGCATTGGTTTTTTAATCAGATTTTTAACATTGCGTTTTCCTCCATTGAAGTCAATGGGGAAAACCACAATGTTAAAAATCTGATCTAAGAGAACCGAAAACTGATAGAACCAGTAGACAGAAAACAAATACCGATAAAACCAAGAGTCGAAATTTTGCCAAAAGTCCCACCCATTGTCGCTACTGTCTGGCCTGCCTTGTGCATACTGCTGCCACATGCCACAGCTTGCTGCTTCCTCTGACAGACTCCCACGTGCTGCAGGGTGGGTGGAGCAGCCCCAAAACTCAACATCCACTTCTGACCCTAGCAGCCCGATCTGATTTCAGGCTCAGAAGTCCGCAGTGACTGCGGTCAGGCTGGCGCCACCATGGACTCTGAGAAAACTTTTGGGGGGATCAATTTATGCCAGAAGGGGCTACCCGGGATAGCTACCATAAGGATTCTTTGTGCCCAGCCCCCAGCTTGGGCCCCAGGACAAATGTCCCACCTGTCCCTATGGTAGCTACACCCCTACGAGGGAGGTAAGAGCATCCTCATATTGGCTGCCTCTTCCCAACATCACCCCAGTCTTCCCCAGACTGAGCACAAGGTAGCTTCGATGCATCCAGGAGGCTGTCATTCAAGAATTCTTCCAAGGCAAAGGCTGAGTTGGCAGGGCTCACAGGGCAAGTTATACAGTTGTGTATCATCAGCGTACTGATGGTACTCAACCCCATGCTTAATCATGACATCCCCAAAGGGCTGCATGTATAGGTTGAACAACATGGGTGAAACAATAGAACCTTGAGGAACACCACAATTCAGGCCCCTTGGGGATGACGCATATCCATCCATTACCACTGATTGTCTCCTCCCTTCCAAGTTCTGAAACCACCGACAAGCACTGCAGCTCCAGTCACACCAGCGACGTCCTTCAGTCACCGAAGCAGCAACCCATGGTCAATCATATTAAATGCTGCCATAAGGTCCATAATGACCAGAATGGCCAGCTGTCCTCAATCTAAGATCATCAGCAAATTGTTCAACGCCCTGAGAAGTGCAGTCTCTACTTCGTAGGAAGGTCTGAACCCAGACTGGAATTTCCCCAAAATATTGTTGGAGTCCTTGTGTTTCTGTAGTTGCACCGCCACAGCTTTCTCAGTCATCTTCCCTAAGAAAGGCAGATAGGCGTGATAACTGGCAAGCACTCTAACATCACGAGATGGTTTCTTCAGGAAGAGGTGGACCTCTGCACATTTGAGGGCAACCGGCACCGTCTCCTCCCTAAAGGAGGCGTTAAGAATGCCACTCCTTCCTCAGGACCCCACTAGGGGGTCCAGGTTCCCCTCACCAGGAACGGCAGTACTGGAGAGAGGCAGAAGGAGCTCCTCACAGATCCCCAGATAACCTTTGCTGGGTGAATTTTCAGTGGTTAATTTGGTGTACCGAACCGTGAATGGGCTTTTTCCCCTGGTAAATTGTAATTAATAGCTTTAAATGGGATGGAGGAGGGGAGACCAGACTGATTATTAAGTTTAATAAAGAGTTGCAGCTTTGGTTAACTCATACCTTTGTCCTGTGCTTCCTTTCATCAATATAGGGAAAAAGCATTTTCCTACCCATTTTTATCCTTGGCTAACTAAAAATCTGAAAATGTTTTAGAGAAGACTTCTAATATTTCTTTGCAAAAGCCACAATACAGGGAGCTGCATATTACACTGAAGCATATAAAATTTAAAATAAACAAAGCTGAAATGCAAAAATAAACAGGGCTATATAAGCACCCTGCTTCTGGGCGCATACCTTTGCATGAACGTGTATCAAGCGACTGTACAGGGCATGCTTACAAAGGCGGGATGCACGACCCATCTCATCCTTGCCAGTTGTGGCATTAATAACTTCAAGACCAGTGTCTCCTACTGTCCAATTTACACTGAAATTAGGTGCTTTTCCTGGTTGGCGAGCTTCAGTATTGCTAATACCTAAAAGATAACAAATTTAACAGTAATGAAAGGTTATACTCAATTCTTGTAATTTCTGTTTGTTGAATTATTGGATACCTATCCAATTCACATCACATTCTTAAGAACTCTTATGCCAATGTTTCCAAAAACGAACATTTCTCCATGTGTTTTCCACTTGATGCACAGGGATTTAGCCATGCATATTCTCTTCCCATTACTAGGGAACATATGGCTAAAAACTAAAATATCCAGTTGACATTCTCAGTTGAGCATGTATGCATTACCAAAATCATATAATTTAAAAAAACATGCACACCTGAGTTGTGATGGTAAAAGAGAATACAAAAAGTTCTTTAACACGGAAGCTTCATACAAAGCAGTAGTACTGGAGCATACAGCACATTTTATATTGATCTCAGTTTAGCTCACAAATTAAGCAGTTTGCTTAATACCAATTGCTGGATAGGAGAAAACAAAGCAAGGCCCAAGTTCTGTAGAAGAGTAACTGGTAACAGAACTGTAAATGTCCAAAATGTATTGAGGGGCATTAATGCACCAAATCACGACTGAATCAATTTGCCCATAGGGTACTAGGAGTATAGTGCTGTTAGATTTCTTTGAGAGGAAAGATAAAATTGAGGTCCAGACCACTTGTGAAAATTAATGATCTTATGACATTTTTGATAAGACTAAGGATGTTAATCCTGGTGCTAGAGAAAAAGTCATTATTATAATGCCCACAATATGCTTCTTTACTTCTCTTCAAAAAACATTCTGAGGAGATACTGGTAGTGCAGAATGACAACTGTGGCATATGTACCTAAAATATGTTGCATAATTATTCTACCCTATATTAAAAAAAATATTAAAATTAAGGTTGCATACTGAATCTAGAATGCTGGACAGGCTCAAATAGCAAACCCAACTCTCCTGGACTGACCCAGGAAATGCCCAAAGCCTGTCTGAACCAAACTGGCGTGGAGGATCAGCATCTCTGACCCAAGTGGTACCACAACTGGAAATTCTCTACCTGAAAAGCATGCTGACAGTGGAGCCCTGCAACAGCATGCCCGTCGTCCCCCACCCCCCAAGCATTTACTACACCAAGAGAGGCACAGAGCAAGGCAGGATCCCAGATCCATTCAGAGCTGCAGAGCTGGCAGCATGTTTGACCCTGTTTCTGGTGGAGACCCGCTCCTTCAGGGATTGGGAAGGAAATGATCAGAAAGATCAGACCAAATTAGGGAGGATCTAAACATTTTAGACCTGACCCAACTACACCATTCCCTCTGCTTCCTATTACACAGAAGCTAGCCCTGCCTTCCTCGCATTCAAGCTACATCACAGCAGCCTGTGACTCTGGGTGCTGCATGCTGCATTCCTGGCGATGCGGCAGATAACCAAAAGGTGCAACAGCTAAAAATCCGCTTTAAAATCTCTGCCCAAATTGGTCTGAGCCCAAAAGGTGTTTGGGGAAAACAACTGGTCCTGGCAGCAGGGCTCTAAGTGAATCACTGAAATAATAAAAGGACAAAATTAAGGTTGCCTGGACAACCTTGATTTTGCCTCCTTGTATGTATATGCATTTAGAGCACACATTAATTAATATGATCAAATACTATTTTTTTCATCAGGGCTCCATTCAATGTGCTTCTTGGACAGAGCGTTAATAAGAAAATGATCTATATAAAAAGGTGCTGTTTTCCATAATACCCCTGCCTATTTACTGTAGAGGTTGGACAGTGTTTGGACTCATTCACTGCCCTGTTCACTGCAGAAGTCAGACAGTGTAAGGCTTCATTAAAAAAGGAAAAGGAAAAAAGATTGTTTTAATGGTAAATGAAATAAGAAATTTTCTCTCTATCTTCCTCTTTTCAGCATTGGTGATGGAAGGCTTATGCACTAAATTCTAAACAAGCTGCCTGGGCAGTAAACAGGCGAGAGACAAAGATCTGCTGAAATTCTCTGGACGTTTCACTCCCTCTGCTTTCCTGCTCTAGAATGTAGGGCTCATAATGAACATGCTTGTAAATATCACTCCATTACAGTTCAGGAGCACAGGAGGTGCTATTTCATTAAACCAAAGACACCTCTGGTTAAATAAGATAAGCAAGTGATGAATAACAAAGTGCACAAGTGCTTGTTACATACAAGTGCTAGAAGCCTACATACTTCAATGAATGTGCCTGAGTGTAATATTAAAAGAGGATGTTGATATAATAGGCATCTGAACAACTTGGTGGAATGAAGATAATCAATGGGATACTACATTGTATCAATGAGGGTACAAATTAGATAGGAATGACAGAGTAGATCATGCTGCTGAAGGAGTAGTAGTATATATTTAAAAAAACAACCAGAAAATCAAACAAGGTAAAACTTTTAAATGCAAAAACTGTACTACAGAATCTGAACTGTTAAAGAAATATGGCTAAGTAGAAATAGCTTAATAGTAGGACTATACTGTACCACTGACTACCTGAATGATATGGAGATAGTGTACTTGTTCATTCAGTTTTTTGAATTTTCAAAATCTGTCTCATAGTTTAAAAGTTATAAATATTCAAGTTTCCATTTCAGTGTAAGGGACATTCCATTAGCTAGCAGATGGAGTCAGATGTGAACAGGGAAGTTAAGATGGCCACCAACCCCAGGACTTTGAAAGGCAAGTTGTACAGGGGTCGACTAGGAGGGTTTAACTTGTTGGTTGGGGCTGCTGGGAACAGCCTTTAAGGGAGCAGTCGATCTTGGGATGTTCCCCTGACGATCCACCGTCAGGGGAACATCCCAAGATCGACTGAGTTAGAATTTCCTAGTTTGGGGACCCTGGTGGGTTGAACATTACCTCGCTTGTGGACTTTGTTGCTGATTCAGCAGCTGCAAGCCTCAGAAAGCAGCAAGCCCTCCCCCGGCTGTATCCTTTAACAAAGCACTAAAAGTAGGGATCCCTCAGACGTTTTATAGAATATACATTACTCTCCCACCCCTATTATGGGATTTTCTTTTTTGCTGTGATTTGATCCCCCCACTTCAAGCCGAGGTAGGGGGCAAAACCTCCAGTGGTGGCCATTTTGAAAATTGGGGGGGTACCACCCCAGGGGTAAAACAAGACCAACATTTGACAGAGGAGACTCCCCAACCCCAAATATGTTTTTTTGCTCAATTTGACACACACACCCAGCTGAGTTGGGGGGCAAAAATCCAATTTTCCAGCACCCAGAAAACGATCACCCACAAACAAACCAATGGTTGGGACAGGTAAAGGGAACCCCACAGACATGGCACCAGCAATTGGGGAGTATCTAGCTACCCTAGAAAAAAAGGTATTAGTGATTAATGTTGATGACATCACACCCTCAAAATGGCAGCCAGGGGAGGAACAGATGCTGGGATCTGATGCAGGGGAACCCCACAAACATGGGTCTCTAGCCCCTGTGGAAGCTGAGGGCGTTTATAGACGAGGCGGAAATGGCAGCTGATCCCTTTATCAGCCGCCATTGTTGCCGCTCATCTAATTCACCGGCGTGCTTTAACGCCAGATCAGTGCCGTGTGAAGCAGGGCCGGTGATCCTGCTCCCTTAAAGGCGGATCGCCGCTGTGCCGGCTTCACGCCGCACTTCCTGGTTCTTTGGGTGAGTGCGCACACGCAGAAGGGCACGCATGCGCACAAATACTCTACGCCGTGTCTGATGTTCTTCTGAGCATCAGACACAGCGTAAAGAGGAAGGCGGGTGCCCGATCCCGCAACCGAACGATCCCGCTTGTGAGCGGGATCGTCTATAAACACCCTCAGATATTAACGGAAAGGCCTAGAGGGGAGTGGGGGCTAGTGGGTTAGAGCAGGTGGGCTGGGAGCCAGGACTCCTGGGTTCTCTAGGTGAGTGGGGGCTAGTGGACTAGAGCAGAGATGGTGGGCTGTGAGCCAGGACTCCTGGGTTTGGCCAGTGGGTTACAGCAGGAGAGGGCTGTGAGCCAGGACTCCTGGGTTCTCTAAGAGCAGAGTGGGGGCTAGTGGGTTACAGCAGAGGTGGGAGTGGACTGAGAGCCAGGACTCCTGGGTTAATTGTCTTGAAAACTGAGAGAAGGAGGGGGAATGCCCATGAGTAGTAAAATGTTACAGGCAGGGATTTTAACAGGAAGGAGCAGTGACAAAATGGTACCAGTGACAAAGGGCAATTTCCCACGTTACTGTCTGCGCACGATTTGCCTCCGGGAAAAAATCAGGGAGGCAGAGCATGTGCGGAGTTTGTAATGTGGGACTGGCCCATCCCCCGTGAATTTTTGCCAGCAATCCTATAGGGGATTGCAGAGCAAAAACACGCAGTTGGGTGGTCCCATGTTACAAACCCTGTGTATGCTTTCCCTCCTGGATTCTTTCCTGGAGACAAATTTTATGCAGACAGTAATGTGGGAAAGCGCCCAAAGTGGAGTGGAGGCTAGTGGGTTAGAGCAGCGGACTGGAAGCCAGGACTCCTGGGATGGGAGAGGGGGCTAGTGGGTGAGAGTAGGAGGGCGCTGGGAGCCAGGACTCCTGGCTTCTCTAGGAGGGGAGTGGGGGCTAGTGGGTTAGAGCTGGGGCGGGGATGCTGGGAGCCAGGACTTCTGGGTTCTGTGGAAGAGGAGTCATGACTAGTGGATTACAGCAAGGGGGCTGAAAGCCAGGGATTCCTCAGTTCTCTAGAAGGGGAGTGGGGGGGCTAGTGGGTGAGAGCAGAGGAGCTGCAGGACTCCTGCATTCTCTGAGAGGGAAGTGAGGACTAGTGTGTTAGTGAAGAGGCGCTGGGAGGGCTTAGGACTCCTAGGGGATGTGCTTGTCTGCAGGATCCCTGCTTTTAGTGTCATGCTAAAGGATACAGCCAGGGAGTTGCTGCTTCATCAGGCTTGCAGGTTTTGCATAAGTAACTAAGTCCACACCTGGGGTGATGTCCAGGGTTTATTTCCTGCCCACCAGAGTCCCCAAACAAGGAAATTCTAAATCACAGTTGATCTTGAGCTGTTCCCCTGAGGAGCCACCTGCTCACAGAACACACCCCACCACCAAGTTAAATCCTCATAGTGCACCCCCCCCAACAAGCTGCCTCTCAAACTCCTGGGGTTGGGAAGGGAGGGGCTAGGCTTCTAGCCTTGCCCAGCTTCCTTCCCTGTCTCCAGTTCTCCCCACCCCGCCACCCCCAACAGACACACTTTCCTGGCACCCAGGGATAAAGAGAGAGAGAGAGAAAGTCACAGTCCTGTCTCTGGGGGTGAGGTGTGAAGGATAAAATGCTCTCCTCCCATGGCAGTTCCTCAATGTTGCTCCTTCCCTATATTCTGCCCCTGAGAGCCTGGTTACAGTGTTTGTTTGGGCCCATGTATCTGTGGGGAGACCCATTTCAATCAGTGGAACTCCACTCTGGTGAATGAAACTGTTAACACAGATCTGGCTGCAGGATCAGGACCAACAAGGTTTGGGTTTTGGTATGAGTGGGGAGAACTGTGAATGTGTGAGAGTGTGGGGGTGGGAAAGTTGTGCATGTGAGCATGTGTATGTATGGAGCTGGGTAGGAAATTGTGCATGTGTGTATGTGTATGAACCTATGTGAATATTTATTTATGTATTTGTATTTCTATGCCGTCCTTCCCTCAAAGGTTCAGGGCGGCTTACAATCATAAAACCAATTGAAAACAGAAATAACCCAATATTACCCCACGCAATCCACCCCTCCCTACCCAACCCCAGCACATCCTTCCCCTTAATTATGCTGCCTCCCCTCCCCCCCCAATTCAGACCCCGCTGCCAAAAGTCTGACAGAACAAGATGGTCTTATGTTGCCTCTGGAAGGCCACCAGGCTTGAACACAGGCAGAGCTCCTGGGGGAGGGAGGCATGGGTGTGATGGCCGAGAACACCCTCCTCATAGCTGAGACCCGGCAAAAAAACGGAGTCTCCAGGAAGGCGCCTCAAGCAGATCAGAGAGGACATGGAGGGACGTGGGAAGCAAGGCAATCCCTCAGATAGATGGGGCCTAGGATGTTTAGGGTTTTAAAGGTCAGCAGCAGCACCCTGAATTGGGCCCGGAGGACTATCAGCAGCCAGTGCAGCAAACAGAGCACCTGTGTTATGTGCTCGTGGCAAAGCGTCCCTATAAGGAGGCGAGTCGCCACATTCTGCACCAGCTGCAGCCTTCAAACCATCGGCAAGGGCAGCCCCACGTAGAGCGCATTGCAGTAGTCTATTATTAATCATTATTATTAAGCATTTATATAGTGCCAGCAATGTACCTGGTACTTTACAATTGTAAGAAAGAGACAAGCCCTAGCAAGCTTACAATCTAAGAGACAAGGGGGGGGGGGAAACAGAGGAAGAAACAAGGATACATACACCAACTCATGGGGTGTCAGGTGCACGTGCTTGGCTTAGTTACAAAGGTGCAGTTACTCATTTAATATTACACAAGATAGTCTAGCCTTGAGGTAATGAAAGCATGGACGACAGTGGTCAGATCTGAGTACGAAAGAAAAGGCCACAGACTCCTCACCAGATGGAGTTATAATAATAATAATAAATTAATTATAATATTTTATTAAGTCATGACCATAGGTCGAGACCAAGGACATACAAAACATACAAAAGGAGCTTAGGAACTCTCAAGAGATCCATAATAAAAACTATAAAGAAAATCACAAACCATTAAATTATTAAATCAATAGCCACTGAATCAACCAGTGAATAAATCAATATATAATTTACATAAAACAATAGAGAGATAGAATGGAGTCCCATTCGGTCTCCTGGTCAGCATCCTTGAGGGGACAAGATCGAATTTGAGGAGAGTTAACACTCTTCTCAGAGCTGAGTTGTTCAAAACTGTCAAGTAAAGCTCCCTCCCAGAAGCCTTTTTAAAAAGCTGATAGAATGGAGCGGATTTTAAACTGGCGATCTTTCTCATATCTTCTGCAGTCGCCAAGTCTGTCAATTGCCTAGAAATCAGGAGTTTGATCTTAAAATTAGGGAAAGGTAACAATGCTTCCATGGATTGCCCCACCGTTTGTAAAAGAAAAATCAATTTCTTATACCACTGAGACATGAGCGTTGGGGAGTTGAATTCCGTGAAGCAAAGATAGCAAACCTATCTTCTGACGTGCCTCGTACCCTCAGCCAGTAAGAAACCTGGGACAAATCTAATTTTGCTGCTACCGGCAAGGCACCAGTTTCCAATCTCACGAGACAGACTGGGGTACTCTTTGGTACGGAGAGAATTGCCCTAAGAAAGTGATCTTGGAAAAGCTCCAAGTTGTTCCTGAGAAAAGGGCCCCAAATTTTGGCGCCATATAGAGCTTGTGTACTAGCCTTCAAGTCTAGCAGTTTCAAGGCAGGAGCAATTAATTTCCTGCCATCCGTTCTCCAGAATTTAAGAAGCCCCCCCAATAGATTGATCCATCTTTTTTTTTTTTTAATAAATTTTTGTTTTATTTAAATAACATTGTATACATAGTACGCATTAGTATAATCATACAAATATAAACTCATAACCATAAACCTTAACTGTCTTAACTGTTGGGTTCAGGTAAGTAATCTTATGCTGTATTTCTTAGTACTCTTAATATGTAATAATCAAATAAATATGCTCGTTGGTCCTCTGGCAGGTCCGAATTAGTCATGACACATGCACATGGGAACCATTTTGCTTCGTATGCCTCTTTTTTGTCTAGTAGATTCTCTGATATCTTTTCCATTGTAAGGTGGTACCATAGTCTGTTCATCCACTCTCCTTCTGACAGTTCTGTCAGGCCAGTGTAACGCAATAACTTTTTTTGCGGCTTGGATGAAGACTGAACATGATTCTCGGTGTTTCCGCAGGGTCCCTGCTGCGGGAAATAGGCCCAGCAGAGCCACCTCTGGTCTATATGGCATGGTGAGTTTTGTCATATCCCCCATTTTTTTCCATACCCCTCTCCATAGGGGCTGAACCCGATCACAGTCCCACCAGCAATGTCTATGCGTTCCTTGTTCTCCACATCCTCTCCAGCATAATCCTCTCCCCCCTCCCTCTGCATGTCTAAATTGCATTGGTGTCAGATAAAATCTAGTTGTTAGCTTAATTTGGCACTCTTTAATTTCTAATGATTATGCATTATTATGCATATAATCAATAATCTCTGCTTCTTCCCTTTCCGTTATTTCAATGTTTAGTTCTTCCTTCCTGGGAGGCAACGTCCCAGGGTGCTGCGGGGAGCCTGCTGGGCCCCCAGGGGACTTTAGATCATTCCTCTCGTTTAGAGTACTCAATGGGCTCCGGCAAGGCAAAAACCGACTGACGTACTGTCGAGGTGGTGCCCCCCACCTCAGCCTTGTTTCTTGGAACGTGGCCAGCTGTCATTCCAAGTTTGCAGATTCGGACTGTTTGACATTCTTAAGAGGCCATGATATTATCTTGGCCCAGGAAACATGGAGTCCAGAGGATATAGTTTTGGCGGACTGTGTTCCATTTTCTACCCCAGCGCTTAGGCCAACCGGGGGAGGCCGCCCAAGGGGAGGTATGGTGTGCCTGGTTCCCGTGGATTGGGAGGCCCATCTCTCCCCCCTCCCGGTGGCAGTTACGGGCTGCTGTGGATGCCTGATTCACCATCTGGGAATTCCCCTCCTGCTGTTGTGTGTGTATATTCCCCTCAACAGCTCCCCCTATTACACCGAGGAGGTGTGGCAGGAGATGGTGACTCTAATAGATCTAACCCTGCGATTGCACCCAGGGATGGGATTAATACTGGCAGGGGAGTTTAATGCCAGAATGGGGGCCTCCGACAATGATTTATGCCAACGGGGGGGGGCATGGATGAATGAGGATTACTCCTCTCTTAAGCCCCGGGTATCAAAAGATGCGGGGACAAATAAGAATGGCTTTTTGTTGGCCTCAATGCTGGGAAAGATGGATATGTATACACTTAATGGCAGATGGTGGTCAGATTACGCTGGGGAATTTACCTATATATCCCCAAGGGGTTCTAGTTCTATTGACCTCTGTCTGGTCTCTGCCAATATTATTCCCCTAGTTGAATCCTTTAAAGCTAGCCCTCGCTGGGAAACGGACCACCAGCCAATTAGATTAGCTCTCCAACTTAGATTTAATAATGGGGTAACAGACTTAGGTCCCCCATTAAAAATAAAGGAGTCAAGGATGTGCAGACGCTGGTGTGAGAGCTTAGAGTTGGAGCTAAAGGCTTTTGTTGCTTCTGAAGCCAGACAGCTCATGGCCACTAGGGTGATGGATGCTAGATCCCAAGCTAGCTTGCTTGTGGGCTTTCACGAGCTGATAGTGGGGATTTCCCTGCTTCTAACGAAGTGGCAAATTCCTCCGCATTCCATGGGCCCCTCTGTCCCCGCCTGGTATGACAATGAGTGTAAAAAGATGAGAGGTGCCCTTAGAAGGGTTCACCATAGTTGTAGGATTAATCAGAACACGGCCTCGTTTGGGGAATTAAGAAGGTTACAATCAGCTTATAAACTTTTGCTGAAATCCAAGAGAGACCGGTACCATTCCCTCCAGTGGGAAGTGCTGTACAAAGCAGCTCGGGCTAAGGATCCTAGGAAATTCTGGAGACTGGTGAGGGGAATTGGTCAGGCAAGTTGTACTGAGAGGAAACCACAAATAGAGGTCCATGTTTGGGAGAAACATTTTGTGGATCTCTTTTCTCCTAAATTAAGAGCAGAAGGCACGTTGGACTCTCAGTGCCTCTTGCCTGAATGGGACCCGGTTGATCCCGCTCAGATTGTGGAGCTTATTGGGGGACTGACTAGAGGAAAGGCAGCAGAGATTGACAATATCTCAGCGGACTCCCTGATGGTGATACCCGAATGGTGGGCCCCGATTTTGGCTGCCCCTTTCACGGGCATTAACACTACTGGCCATCTCCCTCAGTTATGGTCTCAGGCCATTGTGGTACCCATCTTTAAAAAGGGTAATCCAAAAGACCCAGGGAATTATTGGCCCATAAGTCTCCTCTCTGTAGTCAGTAAGTTGTACTCTAAATATCTGTTAAAGAGATGTGAAGTCTGGCTGATTAAAGCTAGGATTATCCCCAACGAACAAATCGGGTTTAGAGCAGGAATGTCCACTGGAGACCATTGCTTTGTTCTGACCCATTTGGTACAGAAATACACTGCCTCCCGGGAGCCATTATTCGCCACATTTATCGTTCTAAAGGCGGCTTTTGATTCTATCCCCCGTGAGAGGTTCTGGCAGAAGCTGACAGGCCTCCAGATGGAAGGTAGACTACTCCATCTAATTCGGCAGTTGTATACTGGCACTTCTGCCAGGGTGAGGGTTGATCAGTTAGGGACGTTAACAGACCCCATTCCTACAGGGCGGGGTGTAAAGCAGGGTTGTACCCTCGCCCCGACCCTTTTTAACAGCTATTTAAGTGATTTGGTAGGAGCTCTGTCGGGTCCCCAGTTCCATGCTCCCCTTATAGGGGATTCCAGCATTTCCTGTTTATTTTATGCTGACATGGTCCTACTGTCTCGTACTACAGTAGGTCTACGCTGCCTTTTGTCTGCATTAGGGACCTATTGCCAATTTAATGCACTGGACATTAACTATGAAAAGACCAAAGTTTTGGTCTTTTCAAGAAGGAGAATCAAACATAAATGGTTTGCAGATGGGGTGACTATTGACCAGGTCAAAGCTTTTAAATACCTGGGCCTGGTGTTTCAGGCGAATGGAAATTGGACCCTTCAGTCACAGGCTGCCCTAGACAAAGCGAAAAGCCTGACTCGTGCACTCTTGTCTTTTTTTAGATCTAGAGGGGGGCAGCTGGTAACACCAGCTATTACAATCTTTATACAATGGTGTCTTTCACAGCTGCTATATAATTCCCACCTTTGGGCCCTGGATAGGTTGAAGGCAATGGAGCAGCTCCAGGCTTCCTTTCTCAGGTCCTTGCTGACCGCTCCCCCTGGCACCCCGGCAGTTGTTTGACAAGTGGAAAGTGGGACTCCCCCGGTCAGTCAAAGGATCTGGCAGGGTGCTTTGACCTACGGGCTACGCCTAATCTTTAAGACAGCAGCTCCCTTGTCATCCAAAGTGCAGGAAGGTAAGACTAGTAATAAGTGGATTATTCAGGTGGAGACCAAATTAAGAACTATGGGAATCGATCTCCGTGGGATAGAAGTATTGGGATTTAAGGGTGCTAGAAACCTGTTACTAACCAGGCTCCTTGACACTACTAGTCAGGAGGAGAGGGCAGCTCTAGGTGAGGCCAAAATAACAGGTCCTTATGGTCTCTTGACCAATAATCCAGGTGCTCCCATGGCGTACCTGGACCATGGTTTCCCTAGTAAGCTTAGGAGGCCATTTATGCTGGCAAGACTTAATGCCTTTCCGTCCGCTGTTACAGAGGGTCGGTATAGGGGCATTCCATTAGCAGAACGTTTATGCTCCTGCAGGCCAAGCACCATTGAATCTGTGGAGCATATTCTCTTGCATTGCTCCCATTACACCTCGCTCCGGGACAAATATGTGCGCCCCTTGATTGTATGTGGGATGTTTGGGGTACCATATGTCTTTTAGAGTCCTATATATTCGTGCTAATCTTCCCTTTTATGGTAGTGTGTTCGAATAATACTTTCTCTATTGTGGTGGAGTCTCTTGTGTAGTTTTCTTTTTTATTTGCTTTTACTAATGCGTGTTTGAGTTGTATATACTCATACGGGTTTATTCTCGCTTTAATTTTTCCCTCTAACTCTTCTCTACTATATATTTCCTTGTCTTTTGTTATGTGGCTAACTTTCACTAATTCTTTTTCTTTCAATTTTTTCCATAGGGTTTGAGCCTGTTGTTGTGTTTGAAGACTTAGGAGATCAATAGGTGAGTATGGGAATTGGTTTTGGTTAACTTTAATTTTTTTAATTATGTTCTGTCAGGCTGTCCATGTAGCCCACGTAAATGGGTGGTCCTGCCACACCTTTTTATTGGGAGTGTTTTCATCTGCTATTATATTCTTTAATTTATGTGGGGTCAGGGCCTGTTGTTCTATTTCCACCCATTTTTTATCTTCTGGTTGATAATACCAATTATTCAATGTTCCCAGTGTTGCTGCCTTATGATACAGGCGCATATCAGGGAGGTTTATGCCCCCCTTTTCCTTTGTTCTCATTAATGCTTGTTTATTAACTCTTGGTTTATTCCCTTTCCAAATTATTTCTTTCATTAACCTATCACATTCTTTGAAAAAGTTGTCTGGGAGCTGAATAGGTAGTGCTAACATTGTATAGATGATCTTTGGCAGTAATATCATTTTAAACAAGTTCACCCTTCCCAGCCATGAACAGGGTAGATCTTTCCACTCCGCTGCTTCTCTACTTAGTTGGTGTGGGAGGGTTAGGAAGTTTTCCTTATATATTTGATTCAGCTGTTTGGGTATCCTTACCTCTAGGTATTTTACTGCCTTTTCCTCCTCTGGATATGGAAGTGCTGCTTTAATGTCTTGTCTTTGTTGTTCATTTTGCTCATATATTAATGCATAAGATTTTGATTAGTTTATTTTATAACCAGAGATGGTCCCAAATTCTTTTATTAATTTCAATAAAGGCGGGGTGGAGGTTATTGGGTCCCCTATAAATAGCACTGTATCGTCTGCGAACATTGCTATTTTGTGTTCCGTTTTATTAACTTGTATCCCTTTTATTTCAGTCTCTTGCCTTATTGCTATTGCTATGACTTCGAGAGTTAGGTCAAATAAAAGAGGTGACAGGGGGCATCCTTGTCTTGTTCCTCTAGCCAAACTGAATGGTTCCGAAAGTCCATTGTTTATTATTAATTTTGATTTTGGTTCTTCCTTAACCCCATTCTATTCATTATTTGTTCTAGACATCTAATCTCTGTCCTGTCAAAGGCCTTCTCCGCATCTAACATGATGACCGCTGCTTGTTCCTGTGTTTTGCGGAGGCGATACATTATATTAATTACTCTACTGATATTGTCAGGTCCCTGTCTTGTGGGTATAAAGCCTACTTGGTCTGGGTGAATCAGTTCTCTTATAATTGCTGCTAATCTGTTTGGAGAATATTGTTTGGAGAATATTTTAAAATCTACATTCAGGAGTGATATGGGCCTGTAATTTTCACATTTGTCACTTGGTCTATCTGGTTTTGGGATTAAGGTGATATTTGCCTTGTAGAATGAGTTAGGGAGCCTTCCTGTCTTTAAAATTTCATTATATGTGTTTGTTAAATGTGGGCTCACTATTTTTTTTTATTTTTTTTATAAAATTCTGCTGGCAAACCATCAGGACCAGCTGCCTTGTTGTTCAATAGGTCTTTAATTACTCTTTCTATTTCCTTATTTTATAGGGGATTGTTTAGGAACCGGATTTGATCTGTTTAGTTTGGGCAACTTATATTTATTTTAAAATTCTGTTATCTTTTTAGGATCTGGATTGGAGGAGGAATATGAAGACTGATAATATTTGAAAAATTCCTGTTGGATTTCCTCGTTCTTTACTATCCTGGTTCCATCTGCTAGCTGAAGGAAAATTATACGTGATTTTTTATTTTGCTTTTTGACTAATCGTGCTAATGCTCTTCCTATTTTATTGCTATATGTAAAATAAAATCCTTTAATGTGTTTAAGTTGTGCTGTGATTTTTTCTATTTCCTTTTGATTAATTTGTTCTCTAATTTCTGTAATTCTCCTTGCTCTTTGTTTTGAGGGGTTAGTTTTATTCATTGCTTCCACTGCCTTTAATTCCCTGTATAGCTCCTTTAAGCATTCCCTATTTTGTTTGCATAATTTGGCTTTTAGAGCTATGTTTCCCTCGTATCACCACTTTTGCTGCCTCCCATACTGTGGTCTGCGTGTCTACGCTGCCCACATTAAGCTCAAAGTATTCTTTGAGAGCTTCTTGGGTTTGTTCTAAAAAAAACAGCCCCTAGAAAGTTGACAGTTGCTGTTCCGTGTCCCTTTAGGCCCATCTACCCATTGTATTTCTGTAATGACTGAGTCATGATCTGATATCACATTGGCCTTAATGTTACACGTTCTGCATTTTTGTATCTCTGATGTACACATAAAGGAATAGTCTATTCTTGTGTAGGTGTTATGTGCTGGAGAATAAAATGTGTAGTCTCTCTCTGATTGATGTATGTGTCTTCACACATCAACAACTTTCAGCAAGCTCTCTAAATTTAGTTGCCATTTCCTGGGGTGTGTGTGTATTTTTAGAGTGGTCTTTTTCTATCCAGCTAGCATTGAAATCTCCCTGTATTATTAATATTCCCTTCCTGTATTTTTCAATCAGGGGTAATACGCTCCTGATAAATTCATAAGTGCCTTCATTAGGGGCATATATGTTAACCAACGTGGTTGTTTTACCGTCTAGTTCTCCCACCAAGATAAGCCATCTCCCCTTTTCATCCTTATAACTTTTTTCTAGCGTGAACATTTTGTTTGCCCTTATTCCAATTAGGACCCCTGCTTTTTTTGCCTGTTGATCGCATGCGGTATATGTTTTACTGAAGTATTTAACTTTGAATCTTAGGCTCTTTCCCTAAAGTGAGTTTCCTGTAAGAAACACACGTCCGCTCCTTCTTCCCTGATCAGCTTCATCATTATTTTACGTTTTATAGGTTCATTTAGTCCCTTTACATTGAGGGACATCACCCTGATTACTTCTGCCATATCATTTTGCTATTTTCTTTCAAGCATCTCTTTAATCTTTCCTGCTTAACCTTCTTAAAACCCTGACCCATCCCACCTACTAAAAAACTATACATTTATAACTGCAATGGGAGTAATTCTCTCCATTGGGGGAACTGAGTCTCCTTTATATTTTGATTTAAGGCTCATGACCTCGTAACACTATCTCGGCTTCCCCCTCGTCTCCACCTTTTCTTATGGGCTTTTGCCCCTTCCAAAGTTTTTTCTTTAACTTCTTTTCAACTTCTTTAAACATTTCAATCAACCTCATTTCACATTATTAACTGAATAACGGTAAAAAACATAAAAACTGTTCAACTTTTTACCATTGAACCTCTTAATATAACTATATATCAACCCTCATATCTTTTTAGTACTTTTAAACCCTTTAAGAACTATAAAATAAACATTTTTCAACCTTTTCCATTGCATATAATTGTATTTCAAACATTTTTAAAAACTCTTTTCAACTTTTTATCATTTACTCTGGTATATAAACGTTGTCACTCAAGTATCGTTTTCCTGTTCACGCCCTTGCTTGTGTAGGAATCCCTTAAATTCGTTTGGCTCCATAAATATCTTTCTCTTGCTATTCCAAAGGATAGTCATCCTCGCCAGGAACCACAGTTGGGGTTTTAACTCCTTTTGATTTAATTCCGTGAAATACTTTGCCCATTTTCTACGTTTGTTCATTGTCTCTCCTCCGTAGTCTGGGAAGAATTTAACTTTCTGTCTTTGGTATTCCAAAGATTTATTGCCATTGGCCAGCTTCAAGATTTTTTCTTTTTGCTGGAACTCCAACATTTTTATAATTATGGCTCTGGGGGGTTCATTTTCTTTGGGCTTGGGCCCTGTGTGCCCTTTCAATTTTTGGGTTATGTATACTGGGCTCCCCTGGGAACATAGTTTCCAGCATTTTCCAAATGAATTGTGTAGTGTCTCTCCCTTCCCAGTTTTCAGGGATGCCCACTAATCTCAGCTTAGATCTTCTGGCCCTGTTTTCCTGGTCTTCGCACCTAGCTTCCAGTGCTCTTATTAAGTCCATCATTGTAGTTTGTTGGTCTTGACCATTCAGGGTGCTATCCTCCAGTGCTGAGATTCTGTTTTCAGCAGTACTTATTCTTTTGGTCAGGGCCTCAGCTTTCTTTTTATTTTGTTGATCTGCTTGCTGGAGCTTGATAATTTCAGTCATCTGGCTTTCCCTTGCTGCTTCTGCAGCAGCCATTCCAGCTTTTATTTCAGTTAATATCGCAAATATTCTGTCTTCTCTATCATTTTCTATTCCCCTGCTCTCTGTTCTGGGCTCCTCTTCTGTAATACTGGACGTGGGCACCATTTTGGCTCCGCTTTCTGTCCGTTGGGGGAGGGGGGCTGCCGTTTTTGGCTGGAACAGTTTTTCTATGGCTAATGCCCCAGATTTATTTTCCTGGGATCCTTTTGATTTCCCCATCCTCCCATACCTGTTTTGAGGCTCTGATATCGGTTTTTCCCCGTTTTGTGAGGGTTTTTTTGTGGCGCGGGGAGAGGAGTCTTGGGAAGCGCGTCTACTGTAGTTCGCGCATGCGCAGTTCCTCTCAGATTGATCTATCTTAAGTTTAATTAACTCTGCATGCTTTGCCCAAGAACCAGTGGCAGAAAAAGTCAGCCCTAAATAGCGGTATTATTTAACTTGTTCAAGGCTAACATTATTGAGCACCCAATTAAATTTGCGGAAACTCTTGACCACTACAAGCACTTTGGTTTTCTGATAGTTTATTTTAAGGTGATCGATCTTACAAAAAGACCCTAAAGCTCCAAGCAGTCTCTTTAGACCCAATCTGGCATTAGACACGAGAGCCATATCATCTGCATAAAGCAGAATTGAGAGGCGTCTGTTTTGTATTGTAACAGGGTAAAATGAGTCACTGGCAAGCTCCGTAACAATTCCATTGATAAAAAAATTGAAAAGGAATGGAGCCAGGACACAACCCTGCTTCACCCCATTTGTAACAGGTATGGAATCAAATAAATGCCCTTTCGGGGTAAGACGGATTCTCAATAAGGTGTTGGGATAGAGACAGTGTACAAGAGAGATCAGTCTCCTGTCCATATTGGTACCAAGGAGTTTAGCCTATAAATCGGTCTGTCTATAAGATTAAAAGTTGACCTAAGGTCTACGAAAGACAGAAATAACACCCCTCTTCTGATCCTAACATACTTGTCAATCAAGTGGGACAAGGCAGAACAATGATAAAGAAGTGGAATGCCCGGCACGAAAACCAGCCTGTTCCTCTGGGAAGTAGCTGGCCTCATTTGCCCAGTCCTCTAATTTGGTCAGTAGGAAATGGGCATACAGTTTCGCTAAGACACTGATCAGACTAATAGGCCTATAGTTTGATGGATGCTCTCTATCTACCTTTTAAAGATTGGGATGATTATACTGATGTTCCATCCAGCTAGGACTAATCCACAGGAATTTATGGCATCAAACAAAGTACAAATAATAGGAAGCCACCAATCAATTTTGTTCACTAAAACATTGCCAGGAATTCCAACACCTCCAGGGGCCTTTCCCAAATGAATTTGTTCCAAGAGTCCTCTAATTTCTGTAGGGTTCACTGGGGGAGGTCCTTTAAGGTAGTAAAATTTAAGACTGGTGTGTCAGGCATCTGGCTAAAAATCTCAAAAAAATGAGATTGCCAGAGAGCTGCCGCTATGTTTGGGTGTATTGAAAAAGAGGAGTAGTCCATTATTAACCAGATGCCAGAACTTAGATGGATTACGAGCAAGAATTGCATCTGCCAGGGTGAACCATAAAGATCTTTGATAAATACGTTTTTTATGTCTAAGAAGATCTCTATAGATTTTCTTTTGCTCAGCATAACAAAAAATGGCTGACCTGGCTTTCAAAATTCTAACCTGTCTAACAGCCTTACGTACAGCTTTCTTTGCAGCAAGACATTCCTGATCGTACCAGGGATTTTTAGAAAAGGGGATACAATTTTGATTTCTGCCTTTGTCCAGATCTTCAATTAACTTACTTTTGAGAAGTTCAATCAGGCAGGAGAATTCTTCAACTATTTCCCCTGGGCTCTTAAGATGAACTACTGTTAAGGCATTCTTAAACAGACCTATTTAATCAGAATCTAGCAATTTATTTGTTAAACTAGCTGTTTTCAAATTCCATTTTACATGAACATAATCATTAAAGTTTATATAAACCAGATTAAGGTTGGCATCTCTAGATTTAATATCTTCACATAATGGAGAAAAATAGGAAACAATTGGCTGGTGGTCACTATAGCCTACCATGAGAACTTCAAAGTCATCAAAATATTTGAAGAACTTATCCGGGACACACAAAAGATCTACTACACTGAATCCTGACTTAACAATAAATGTAAAGTCGCCACATGAGTTTGTAGGGAAGCGACCATTTAGAAATTTCCATCTACTCTTATACAGAAACTGCAAGAGCTGAAGCCCATGGGCATTTATGACCAAGTCTCTAGATATTCTGGGGGGAAAGAAAAAATCATCATCCTCATCTATGCCAATAGCTCCAGCCTGTTCAGAAGTTCCATTACCTATTCTGGCATTAAAATTACCAGCAAGAACAATCGGGGTATGAGGGTGTAGCTCTTCCAAAGACTCAATCAGATCCTCAAGTTGTGACCAAAAAGGAATACGGTCAACTATATTATCTGATGGAGGAATGTAAATATTAATGAGGATAATTCCTTCACCACTTCCCCAGGCAAATCTAACTGCCAGCATGTTCTTGTGGGAATTCTCGATCTTAATACCTACCAGATCTAGGGACATTTTAGATAAAATGAGTAGGCCACCAGAGGGAGGCCCATACTTTCCCAATTTAGTAGCAGGAGCATCCCAGACTTGAAGACCAGGGAGAGAGAGGGAGTTAAGGTCTACCAACCAGGTTTCCTGCAAGCAAAAAATATCGTAACTCTCAAACAGATTAAGAATTTCTGCTGAGAGAAGTGTTCTCCACCTAGCTATATTCCAGGAAAATAAGGACAGCCTCATTGCATCAGCCTCTCTACCTGGGATGGGATGTTGTCAGTTTTTATTGGGTAGCACATTGGCCAGAGAAAGACTTCCCTCTGTACAAATAGCATCCCTAGTTTGACCCCTGTCATCAGACAGGGTTACAGGAACAGTTGTCCTGGGCCTTAAATCATGAGTCAATAATAAATCAAAGGGTGAAAACAGACATGACGCTAACCACCCTTTAACCACCCTTGGTGGTTATTTATGCATGTTGCGGGGCTGAATAGGGCACCAATACAGCCCTGCAACATGCATAAATAACCACCAAGGGTGGTTAAAGGGTTTCACCCAAAATTCCCCTGAGTTAAAGGAACAGGAGAAATGGGGGTTGGAAAAGATTTGGCATCACCCAGAGGCAGAGGCTATAATTAAATCCTCAATAGCCTATACATGAGCATTACCTGTAATATCAGAGAATTCCTCTTCTACCATATTAGGGTCAGCCCAGGGCTGAAACCCCAGCTTGTCCTTATTAAGAAACCTCATATTGGTTAGTTTATTTAGATCGTGACAAGATTGATAGTTATCAGCAGAAGTCACATAATTGAGAGTTGAACAATTAAGCTTTCCCTGTATATATCTACATTTTCCTTTAATTAAATCCTGGTTAATAGGGGGCAAAGCACTAAAAACCTTAATAATATCTCCCTCCTCATGATCAGCATTGCATTTGGCCAAGCAAAATGCTATCAGTTTCTGATGGATAGTACTCCTGGGAGAGCTAGACAAATCCCCTGAGAATGGGGGCAGAGACGGAAGGGCCTCTATTTGACCGCTCTCCAGTAAAGACTTGTTTGAAATTACAGTAGCGTCATGAATGCCAAAACCAGTAATCAGTGGTTCCTGGGTATCCCCAGATGTAATTCTAACTTTAGTCCTTGAATTCAATTCATATGAAAAGACTCTGTTGATGGAGTCCCCCCACCATCTCAAATGCTTTTGTGCCTGAAATAATTTCTGAAATAATATTTGCGAGTTAAAGTAAACTTTAAGACAAATAACAGAAAACCTCTGAGAAAGAAACACAATTCTATCAATATCACCTGGACCTACATCAAGGGCCAACAAAAAAGATAAATTTCTGGCTACAGCCAGTTTATTACTCCAACAAGGAATTACCCCATTTGAGAGAGGACGAGCTTTAACCCAGATGGCCTTATCATGAAATACCATGTGTTTAAAGGCCTTCCTTCCTCTGTTTGCCAATACTCATTTCTATTTGACCCACCACGGCCTAAATTATAGTTATTACCATGGGCCAATGACTTTGTCAAACAAATAGGAACAGAGGGGGCCTCCTTACTGGTTTGACAAAAATCTAAAGAATTGAGTTTGGCCATTACATCACCTATTTGAGACATGACCTAAATCAAGGAATCACTCATCTCCAAAATACTTAAGAAGAGAGGAAACAGTGTCATTGATCAGAAAGCATTGTGCTCTGAGTACATCCCCCAACACAAGATCTTGTTAATCTGCCTGGATCTCACGACGCTCATTACTGATTGTACCAAGAATGGGGGAACAAGAAGGACTAACAACTTTTCCATTTGCCCCATTATTATTCTGACCATTTGGAAGGGACAAAAGATCGTCACAAGAGACAGTTTCCTTCAGAATAGAAAATCTGTTTGATAAAGGGATAGGATCTAAGTGAGCATCGTGAATGGATGCCTCATTTATATATTCATAGATCTTAGCCTGTTTCAAACGTGGTTGTTCAATCATATTGACAGGAGAGTTGGGACGCCTTGAGCTCTTCCTTTCTGACATAACAACAAAAAAACAAAAATAAAAGCAAAAAAACCCAAATAACAGTAGTAGTAGTAATAATAATAATAATAATAGCAAACGGTGCTTAATCCCAATAGATATCAAACTCTAACCAAAGCTTAAACTTCAGAAGACTTAACCCCTACAGTGTGCCTAGCCCCTTACAGGGCTGGTGGATGGCAGTACTTGTCCCCTGCAATGAGCCTAGCCCAGATGGAGTTAGTAAAGGTGCTCCTGGCCACTGCCACGACCTGGCAATCCAGGCGCAGCAAAGGATCCAGAAGCACTCCGAGGCTGTGAATCTGTTCAACCAGAGGGGGTGGAACCCCATCAGTAAAAGAAGTCTCAATCCCCTCCAGGGCACAAGACCGGCCAACCATCATCACCTCAGTCATGTCAGCATTCAGTTTCAGTCAACTCACCCTCATCCAGTCCCCCACTGCAGCCAGGCAATGGGTAAGCACTGAGACTGCCGGACCTGGGTCAGATGAAAAGTAGAGGTAGAGCTGGGTATCATCAGCATACAGATGGCACTGCACCCCAAACCTAAGAACGACTTCGCCCAGCGGCTGCATATATACATAACAAGAGGGGGGACAGAATGGAACCCTGTGGGACCCCACAAGGGAGATCCCAAGGAGATGATGAGCAATCGCCCAACACCACCCACTGAGACCTCTCAGCCAAGAAAGCGTGGAACCAGTCAAGAGCAGTCCCACCCACTCCAGCCAGGTCCTGCAGGTGAGTCAACAACACTTCATGATCAACAGTATCAAAAGCTGCTGAAAGATCTAATAAAATCAACAGGATAGAATTTCCCTGGTCTAACTCCAGGCAAGGTCATCAACCAAGGCCACAAGTGCAGTCTCCTTGCCATGCCCAGGATGGAAACCAGATTGCAATGGGTCCAGGAATATGATAGCATCCATATGTGCCTGGAGCTGATTAGCCACCACCTGTTCAATAACCTTCTCTAAAAAGGGAAGGTTAGAGACAGGCCGATAGCTGACAGGGGAATCAACGTCCAATGATGACTTCTTAAATAAAGGCTTGACAATCGCCACCTTAAGGCAGCTTGGCACTCTGCCCTCCCAGAGGGAGGCATTGATCACCCCAGCCAGCAACGGCCCCAATGTCTCCACAGGCATGGGTCTAATTCACAACTTGTGGCTCGCCCAGCACCCAGCACCTCCTCTGCATCGGTGGGTGACAATGACTGAAACTGATCCCCCAAAGCAGGACAAGACTGGGTTTCCATAACCCTGCTCTGACTCTGCACCAGAAATGATCACGCAAACGTTGTGGTGAATACGAGTGATTTTATCATGAAATAATCAATAAAAACGTCCGAGTGGGCACTGACACGTCCAGTTCCTGGTGGATACAGGCTTGACTGATCAAACCCCTCGCCACCTGGAAAAGCTCTGCTCGACGCGACTTCGCTGCCGCTATGATGGCAGCAAAGAATTGCTGCCATCATAGCCAAGGCACAGACTTTCAAAAACGATCTATGCCGCAATTGGTTTGATTCCGCTCGAGTCCTGCACCATCTGCACTCTAACCACCTACCCTCCTGCATCTGCTGCCTCAGGCCCTCTGTGTACCACAGAGACCTGTATTGGTGCAGCGGTTGAAGTGAACACCTGGGAGCCACCATGTTAATGACCTTAGTCAAGGTGTTATTCCATAATGTGACAACGTCATCAGAACGCTCCGTTGAGTTCTGAACACTCAGAGCGTTCTGCTGTAGAGGCCTCGTGGTTGACTCTCGTCAAGGTTTGTGGGAAACACCCTGAGAGCTCTAGAAACCAATTGGATCCATGAGTCTTGGGGGGGCAGACCAATCTAATAGGTCCAGAATCCCAACAGGGGCATCAGTGCACCAGGACCCGAGCCTCCAGGAGGTAATGGTCCAACCACGACAAGGGTGTCACCTCCAAACCCCCAATCCTAGGACTCTAGGTCAGTGCAGAAAATCAAATCCAACGTGTGTCCCCTCTCATGTGTTGGGCCCACTACTACCTGGAATAGGCCCATGGCTGCAATGGAGGCCATGAACTCCTGCTCTGCTCCATAAAGGCTGGCCTCGGTGTGGATATTGAAGTCCCCCAAAACAATAAGTCTGGGCAACCACAACACCATCTCTGAGACCAGCTCAGCTAGAGCAATCAGGGAGGCTGCAGTACAGTGGGGTGCTCAGTACACCAACAGGATCCCTAATCTAACCCCAGTCAAATCAAACACTAGATGGATGCACTCCATGACATGAATTTGGCACTGGAAACCTCCAGAAGGACAGCGAGTCCTTAAAAATCATGGCTACACCCACTCCACCCCACCCAAAGCCCTGGACTTAGTTTGATGCTGTATGGAGTACGCGGCTGGCACCAGGTCAGCCAAAATTGGCCCCAACTCATTGTTCAGCCAGGTCTCCGTTATGCATGCAAGGTCAGCAGCTCCATCCAGGATAAGCTCCTGGATGGATGTCAATTTATTTGCCACTCACCTCGCATTCAATAGCATCAGCTTCAGTCCCGGGACCCCAACAGCCTCAACCCCCCCCAAATCCCAGGTCGTGGGGGGGATTGGAGAGGGGACCAGAGTGTATCTCTCACCTTATCTCCCACCTCTCCAGATGTTGAATCCTCCCCCCTTGGTCATACTTCCCCTTACCTCATATGACCTCAGTTGCTGCTCCTTCCCCCTTTACCCAAACTTTGTTTGGGGTTGGGGAGGCCCCGTCTTGTACGGTTTACTTGGATCAGTGTCGATTAATCTTGCCCACTGATGCAGAGGATGTGCTTGGAGGGGTGTGGCTGAACAGTTGTTAATTAGATGCATGCCTGTCCTGGCTGTTGAAAGCCAGCCAGGAGACACTGGGCGTGTTGCTGTGGTCGTCTGTCCCCTGCTCAAGAAAACATCCCTTGATGTTGACTCTCCTGCCAGCAGTCTCCCTGTCTCTATCCTTCCCTTTTTAGGATGGTTAGACATCGAGATGCACCTGGAGCTGCAAGGCAACCACCCATTAAGTAACCTTCCCTTTTTAGGGAATATTATTGAACGGGTGGTTGCCTTGCAGTTCAGGCGCATCTTGATGCTAATTGGGATTCCTGGACCCATGTCAGTCAGGTTTTCGTCCTGGGCATGGCATTGAGACAGCACTTGTGGCCTTGTTTGATGATCTCCGCTTGGAAATTGACTGGGGAAATTGTACCGTTGATTTTGTTAGATCTGTTGGCAGCCTTTGATACTGTTGGTGTTGGTGACATGGCTCTGGGACCTGCCCGGGGTGTGTGGGACCGCTTGAGTGGTTCTGCTCATTCTTGGCTGGGAAAACCCAGAGGGTGGTGATGGCTGGTGGCTTGTCATACTCTTGGGAGCTCCCAATCCTTCTCTCGGAGACAGATCGCCAGGAGCACAGCACATTACACCGGTGCGCCCGAGTCTGCACTGGCTGCCAATAGCTATCCAGACACTATTCAAGGTGCTTTTTTTAAACCTATAAGGCCCTAAATGGCTTGGGCCCCATGTATCTGAAAGATTGTCTCCTCCCTCATGTTCCCTCGCGGCCCCTGAGATCAGCTGGGAGCGCTCTCTTGCAGACGCCATCTCTCTAAGATGTTTTTATAGCTAGAGTGCACAGGGAGGCATTCTTGATGGCTGCCCCATGATTATGGAACTCCCTCCTCTTGGGGGGTCTGCCTAATCCCGAGCCTGTTCATCCTTCAGTAAATAGAAGTTACTTACCAGTTACTCTGTTCTTCGAGAGAGCTCTGCGTATTCTCACTCTTGGGATCACTTACCTTGATATCAACAGTTTCCAGGCAGAAGAATCCGAAAGATCTAAAACATGGTGAGGGCTCTGACTCTCCATCCCCCCTTCCGTCCTGTCAAAAGCACAGGCTCAAGATCGTGCGAGAATGGGACTCTATAAATAGGGGGAGGAGCCCTCACCTCCTCAGTTCCTTCCAACTTCGTCCCAGGAGAAAATTTCGAATGGTACATCTGAGACAGAGGGGAAGGAGGGTGGATTGTGAGAATACGCGGAGCTCTCTCTAAGAACAGAGTTACTGGTAAGTAATCTCTATTTCTTTGAGGATCTCCGCAATTCTCACTCTTGGGAGAGTGAATAGCAGTTTACAACACCTACCTCAAGGTGGTGGGAGTTGAGGAAGTTAGTCAAAAAGTGATTGTAGAACTGCTCTACCCATTAAGGTATCCGACCTTGCTGCTAGGTCCAAGGAGTAGTGTTTAGCGAACGTGTGAAGCGAGGACCACGTAGCAGCTTTACAGATGTCAATGATCGAGAGATTCCAAAGGTTAGCCAGAGTAGTGGCTACTGCCCTAGTTTAGGCTACTGCCCTAGTTGAGTGAGCTCGCAGATAAGTAGGTGGTGTCTTCCCAGCTAGTTGACAGCATCTCTGGATACAGAGAAGAATCCACTTGGAAAGTCTCTGGAAAGTGACTTTAACTCCGACTCGTTGTCCCCCATAGGAGATGAAGAGCACATCCGAAGCTCTGATGTGTCTAGTTCTATCTATGTAGAAGGAGAGAGCTCTCTTTAAATCAAGGGTATGGAGAGCCTGCTCCATACGGGATGAGTGTGGTCTTGGGAAAAAAAGAGTCTGGTTAAGAGGAAAGGGGAAGACGATCTTTGGAATAAATGAAGGGTCTGTCCTGAGGTCGACCTTATTGTTGTAAAAGCAAATGTAGGGAGGGGAGGGTCTGGGTGCTGCCAATTCGCTAACCCTTTGGGCTGAAGTAATGGTGACTAAGAAGATGGTTTTAATAGACAGGTTCTCCATAGAACAAAAAGCCATGGGTTCAAATGGAGGGCCCAGTAATTTTGATAAAACCAGATTATTTTTATTTATTTTTATTTATTTTTCAGATTTATATCCCGCCCCCTCCTGCAATGCAGTTGTGATGGAGATTAATATCCTACTGTGGAGCTGGGTGGGTAATAGGGGGGAATGTGTTGAGGAGACCCTTCCAGAAGGTCCTCGTTAAAGGGTGGGAGAACAGGTTCTCTGTACCAGCCGGTGTAAGGCAAAACGATAGCGCGGCCAAGTGTACTTTAATGGAGGAGAGAAAGTCTGGATTCCTGGAGATGCAGCAAATATTTGAATATATGATCCATTTTAAGGGAGGTTAACTGTGTGTTTAAGGAGGTACACCATCAAGAGAATCGAGTCCACTTGGCTGTGTAGCACGCCCTGGTCAAAGGTCATCTAGAATTTAACAGGATAGCGGTAACCTCTGGGGATAAGTCTTCCATCCTGAAAGGATCAACCAGGTGCAAAGATGGAGCATTTTCAGGTTGTGGTGAAAAATGGTGCCCTGGTGGCAAGGTAAGAGGTCTGGTCTGAGAGGAATTTCCGTGATCTCTGTTGCCAATTCCTGAGGGTCTGGAACCACATTTGTCTTGGCCAAAGAGGGGCTATGAGAATGATATGCGATCGATCCGATCGGATTTTGTGGAGCACCTTGTGAAGTAAGGGCGTTGGGGGAAAAGCATAGAGGAATTCCCCACTCCAAGAGATCATGAAGGTGTCTGACACCGAGCCTGGTGCTAGACCCGCTTGGCTGCAGAAATTGGGCATGTTTGTGTTTTCTGAAGTGGCGAAGAGGTCTATGGAAGGTGTACCCCAGGTCTGGATGACGTCATCCAGAATGCTGTTGTTTAGGGACCACTCGTGGTGATCGGATAGTTGGTGGCTGAGGTGATCTGCAATGGAATTCTCCTGGCCCGCCAGGTGTATCGCCTGAAGGTGAATGTCGTGTTTGATTTTCCAGGTCCAAATTGCCTCTGCTTTGAGAGAGAGGCGTGTAGATCACACACACACCCCCAATTTCTTGAGGTACCACATGGCTGCAGTGTTGTCTGTGATGACCAGGATGTTCTTTCTCCTTATGTGTGCCACAAGGGCTCTGAGTGCCCAACGTACGGCTCTTAGATCCAGCAGGTTTATGTGGAGCCTCCTCTCCTCTGGGGACCAGAGGCCGTGAACCCTGAAGTCTTCCATGTGATCACCCCAGTCTGTGAGGGAAGCATCTGTTGTGATGGAGATGTCTATGTGCGGAGGTTTGAATGGGACACTCTGAAGCACGTGGGTCGGGTCTGTCCACCAACCGAGGCTGTGTAGGAGCTCGTTTGGTACAGTTACCCTCCTGCTGAGGGAGAGGAGGGCAGGATAGTATACTTGCTTGAGCCATTGCTGTAGAGGCCTCATGTAAAGCCTCGCATAGGGGGTTACTGCTGTGGTGGATGCTAGGAAACCCTGGAGGCGAAGGAAAAAAATGTATCGTCCTGGTGCCATGTGAGTGTAGGTTCTCTATAACGTGTGTGATGTTTTTAAACCTGTCCTGAGGGAGAGAAGCCCTGGACTGGCACGTGTCCAGGAGAGCTCCTATGAACTGTAGGCATCTTGTGGGGACAAGATGTGATTTCTCTGTATTTTCGAGCAATCCTAGGCTCTGTAAAAGCGACAGGGTTAACTGAATGTATGTCAGAAGATTGGATCTGGAAGAGGCGACTAGGAGCCAATCGTCCAGATAAGGGTATACTTTGATGTTCATTTTCCGCAGATGGGGGGCGACGACAGCTACACACTTCGTGAAGACTCTCAGGGCAGTGGAGAGTCCAAAAGGGAGGACCATGTACTGGAAAAGTTGGTCTCCTACAACGAAGCGTAAGTATCATCCACAGATGGGTCCGATTGAAATATGGGTCTGATTGAAATATGAAAGTAAGCATCCCTAAGATCAAGGGAGGACAACCAATCTCCTTGTTGTAATCCCAGAAAAATAATAGGGAGAAGAGTCATATGGAATTTGTATCTTTTTATGTATATGTTGAGAAGTCTAAAATCCAGGATGGGTCTGAACCCCTCATCCTTCTTGGGAACTACAAAATAGCTGGAGTAGAATCCAGTATTTTGCTCTGAAAGAAGAACTCTTTCTATAGCTCCTTTTAAGAGGAGCTTCTCAACCTCCAGAAGTATTTGAGTTTTGTGGGAGGAGCCCCAAAGGGGTTGGGGGGGATGGAGCTGGGGGGAAACGTATGGGATTTAATGGCGTAGCCAGACCTAATTATTTCTCTGACCCAGCGGTCATGGGTGAGGGACGCACATTGGTCATAAAAGGGCAGGAGACGGTTATAGAAGGAGGGAATAACCTCCTTTCCTCTCTTGATCTGAGGTTGGCTAATAGCAATTTTTTGGGAGGTTGCCCAGATGAAGAGTTGGAAGAGGCTCTTCCTCTTCCCCTCTGTTTGTTAAATCTTTGAGGCTGGGAGAAAGAGGGTTGGGATTGCTGGTATTGTGGGGAGAAACGCCTTCCAGTCTGGAACGGGTAAGACGAACGTTCCTTGGGGGTGTAGGAGTAAGGGGCAGAAGATGGGTAATATCTCTTCCTCATTGCCCTAATAACCCCTGCAGACCTAGTAGTGTGGCTAGTTTCCTTTATCTTTTTGAGGGTTTCATCCATGGATGAAGCGAACAGACCCTCACAGTCAAAGGGCAAATCCTCAATCCTAGTCTTCTTCTCTGGGGGTGAAAGCTGTGGATCTAAGCCAGGCATGCCTCCTGAGAGTTATGGCAGAGGCCATTCCTCTAATATTACAATCGGTGATGTGCAAATTAGCTGGAATTAGGATATTTGCATCCCCTCCTTCTGAATGGCAGCAATCTGATTGGGGTCCGTTGTTTTGCTCAATTGCCACCAGAGCCAGTGTTGGTAACTGCACATAGCGGAGGCATAATTAGAAGCTCTAAGGGACAATGTCTCAGAAGAGAAGATCTTTCTCCCCAGGACATCCAAACGTCTCCCTTCCCTGTCAGATGGAGAGGTTTGGAGGCCTCCTGCTCTAGTCTTGTGTGAGGCTGCTGCAATGACTAAAGAATTAGGAGGAGGGTGTTTGTAAAAAATATTTGCCCCTTCCTTGGGGATGGCATAAAGGGAGTCGGCTAGCTTATTAATGGGGACAGCAGATGAGGGTTTAACCCATACCGAGGTAGAAGATTCCATGAGCTGTTCAAACATGGGGAACATAATGTGCCCTGATTCCCCGCTGCCTAAGATGCCAAAAACTGGCCCCGATTGGGTCTTCCTGACCACCTTGGTGGGATGTTTAGGCAATGCTGAGACTAGTCTCTTCAGCATGGTCTGAAAGGCCTTTGTGTCCTCTGTAGCCAGAACAAGATTAGGTTCGGACACGGTATCCGGTGAGGGAGGGGAAATGTTCTCGTCCTCCTCTAGAATTGGTGAAGAGGAGGAGGATGAAGTGGATGCAGACCTTCCTGCTGAAGCCTCTAGATCAGGTGGAGGCTGCTTCGAAGCTGGGTGATCAGAGAGAGGGTGCCCTAAGAGGGAGCTGAGGAAGGTGGTTCCCACGGGCTGCACTGACTTGATACCAGTAGGTGGATTCACTGCTCGCTGCATGGGTACAGTAGTCTCCTGTCCTTCAGGGATGGAAGGAACCAATGGAGCCGCTGAGCGGGACCTTGGGGTGGGTGGGCGGGTGTTGAAACCTTATGTCCTGTACTGGCATCGGGTCTGGTACTGGTAGGGTGACCAGCACTGATGCGATGTCTGTAGGGGAAGACCTAGACACTGTAGCAGTCGGAGGAGCAGGAGGGATGTAGCCGTCCATGTGCAGCGGAACAGTAGCACTCATATTAGCAGGGTGGCTCGAAAGCTCCATAGTGTCAAAATCAGCCCTGGATGGGTATGGTGGAGATCTGCTCAGAGTGGAAAGGGTACCGGTGACTCCTAGGACAGTCATGGTATCAATGGTACCATGAGCCCTCATATGGTGAGCAGCAGGAGCAGGGAGAGCGCGTCCTCTGATCCCTGTGGTACCAGAGGGTTGTGTCCAGTAGCCTGGAATGGGATCTGCCTGCATACCTGCTAGGCGTGTCCAACTGCAGGGTTCTATGCCTGGCAGGAGACCTGGATCTTGATTGTCGATACCAGTGGTGCTCACTGTGGTGAGAAAGGGAGCAAGAGTCCCGGTGTCATTCCTGATGGGGAGGCAGTGCCACCCCTTGAGGGTGAGTGGTAGGAATGGGCTGTGGAATGTTTGCGGCTTGTACTGTAGGAATCGGCACAAGTACTGATGGTTTCTGAGGCAGAAGGGTCCGTTCAGTATCGGAGACAATAGTCTCTACATCCAAACTGTGGAGAGTTCTNTCCCGGTGTCATTCCTGATGGGGAGGCAGTGCCACCTCTTGAGGGTGAGTGGTAGGAATGGGCTGTGGAATGTTTGCGGCTTGTACCGTAGGAATCGGCACAAGTACTGATGGTTTCTGAGGCAGAAGGGTCCGTTCAGTATCGGAGACAATAGTCTCTACATCCAAACTGTGGAGAGTTCTGCCTGCATCGGTCCTCTTCCCTTTCTTCTTCTTCTTTCTTTCCTCCCCAGGGCGCTTGGTGGTACGTTCCCTGGTGCGAGAGTCACTTTTAGAAAGGGAGGTGCTTCTGGCCATTGACGGTACCATCTCCGGAACCTCGCTCGTATCAGCACCTGTGGTACTGGTAGTGATCTGTGGCTCCACCAGAGCAGCAGGTACCGTAGGTTCCGGATCCATGGTTGTTGCTGAGTGCCCGGTGGGGAGCCTGAAAGGCCCCTCTTCAACACCCTGTAGTGCCCGTCTGGTGAGGATGTCCTGGAGTCAGAGAGCCCTAGCCCTTCTTGTCCTAGTGGAAAGGGCAGCACAGGCTTACAAGTGCGGGTGATATGGGTCTCTCCGAGACTCTGAGTGCTGAGTACCGACAGTATTGCCGGGTAGAAGCGGAAGCGTTTGAATCCCCCGTTTGGGCATAGTCCGGCACACCTGCGGTAGAAGCGGGCTGAGTCTGGGGGATGAACCCCGTGGACTAAGGCACAGGCACTCAGATCTATATGAGAGTTGTTCTGAATATTCTTCCTGTATTGTATTGTATTGTATTTCTTTTATTACTGACAGTAGTACTGAAAAGCACTGAAGTCTTCCCAACGTGATGCGGTTGGAAGGAACTGAGGTGGTGAGGGCTCCTCTCCCTATTTATAGAGTCCCGTTCTCACGCGACCTTGAGCCCGTGCTTTTGACAGGATGGGAGGGGGGATGGAGGGTCGGAGCCCTCACCGTTTTCTAGATCTTTCCTGAATTTTTCTGCCTGGAAACTGCTGACAACAAGGTCTCCCGATGCCTGCAGAGCAGGAAGTGATCCCAAGAGTAAGAATCGCGGAGATCCTCAAAGAAGAACAATGTAACACCTTTCTATTGGGTCAGGTATTTGGCAGGCAGCAATAGGGTTCGATGGAATTGGGTGAGGGGGTGTAGTGGAGGGCTGAGTGGGGCATTAAGGTGATTTATTATTATTATTACTGTTGATTTTAATTATTTATTAGTATTATTGTTGTTATTATTGTTAATATTATTATTGTTTTTATGACTGTAAGTCGCAGGACGGCATAAACATTAGACAAATAAATAAATAATAAATAAAATTAAAGCCTGCAGTGATGAGTTTGCTAGCTACTTTGCAGACAAAAATCATTCTTATTCACCAGGACATGGGAGCTGCTAGTTTGACTGCAGAGTCAGAGTTTGAGGTTAGAAAATCTCAGATTTGCTTAGATCACTTTCATTTGGTGTCTCCCAGTGATGTGGAGAGTGAATAAATGAATTTATTTATGGTGTAAACTAAAAAGTTTAACAAAATCAGAAATATAATACAAACAAGCATTATGACATATAAAAGTACATCATGAAAATATACACATCGTGCATTTTAAAATATGTACCTTACTCTTACCAGAGCAAGTGTTTTGGCAGGGCCTGGCTCCTAACGAATTGGTAGAGTCTGTACTTCCCAACAGATACCTAACTTTTATTAAAACGTGCCATGGCAAGGCCTAACTCCTGAACAATACATAACAGTCATTTAGTTAAAAATTATACGTTCTCCAAATTCAACATTCTATACATTAAATCCATGGAGCTGAAGGTCCTTTTGTTCTAGATTTTCCAGACGAGTTGAATGTCAAATTCTGGTTCATTGATCTCAAAAGATAATTACAAAGGGTGTCCCTCAACATCAGCAATAATCAAACCTTTTTCCGAAACTTGTTCGATTTTTGAGTTTCACAAAAGGTATTTAGCCAATGCTGTAAGAGCAGAAGCAGATTCATTCTGCAGTAACCAAATAATTCTTTCAAATAAATTCAGTACAGAGATCCTTTTTACAATTGACAAAAGAAACTTCTTCCTTGGGATCTGACGCAAGGGGCACTCCCATAAGTAGTGCATTGTATCCCCACCTTCATCATGGAGCATGCACACAATCTTAAGGCATAAGGGATTCTGTTCCATCTCCCTTCCTGAACTTTGGTATATAGCTGATTTAACTGAAGTTTGGTCAGGACTTCTCTATGGGAGAACGGAGTAATAGCCGAGAGATATTTTGGTTGAATATTATCAAAACAAATATACTGGTAGAATGGTATATATCCAAGAGAGCTTGCTAAAGCAAGATCATTCTGGGTAGAAATGTCTATAAAACGCTCAATAATAAGGGGTTTTTCATTAGTCGGGGGAATTGCTTGCTGCTCAGTCACAAGAAAACCCAGCCCTGCACTCTTCAAGGATGTAACTACACCCTGAATCCATATACCTGAATGGGTGCCTATGGCAGTCATTTCAATTAAAGTCTGTTTGGGTAGTCTACTCGGTAGAAGTGGTCTAAGCTTTAGCCAGTATAAAACTGGTCTTAGCTTAGCCCTAGTGGGGATATTTGTAGTACCTTTTTCCACCTTAACCACTGAATGTGGTGTACTTTTTTGTACTGCTAATATTCTCAGAAATTTTGCTTGTACTTTTTCTATAATTTCAAGTGCATTTGGGTCCATACCTCAGATCTCAGCTCCATAAAGAAGCATTGCTTCCAGTTTTGCTCTTCCTACCTTAAGTGTCTATACACAGGCTATGTGGCGAGTGTGTTTGGGGTCATGCAGGTGATCGATTGTCAGCTAGATCCATACCCATCCTGGCTGGTGAAAGCAAGCCTGGAGACATTGGGGCCTTTACTGGCAGGGCTTGCCATGCATCTCTTTGGGAGGATCAGCTGCCTGATGGCCGTAAAACTTCTGTTGTCCAGCCCCTGCTGAAAAAACTGTCACTTGCTACTGACTCTCTGGCCAGTTACCACCCTGTCTCTAACCTCCCCTTTTTAGGGGAGGTAGAACAGGTGGTCAACCAGCGGTTTCAGGTGCATCTTGATGCTACCAGATTCCTGGACCACTGCCAATCCTACTTCTGTCCTGGATATAGTATGGAGGCTGTGCTTTGTGGCCCTCGTTGACAACATTCACCTGGGAAATTGTACCCTGTTGATCCTGTTAGACTTTTAAACATCCGTTAACATGGTTGTTCATGAGGCGACTGCGAGACCTGGCAGCGCTTCATGGGGCTGCTCTTGAATTGATCTGCTCATTCCTGTTGGGGAAGTCTCAGAAGGTGGTGATGAGCTACTGTTCATTGGGTCCCACAAGTTTCCATTCTGTCTCCCTCCTTGGTCAATGTGTACTTGAGGCCACTAGGTGAGATTGTGTGTAGATTTGTGGAGAGGTGTCATCAGTACACGGATGACACCCATCTCTCTCTTTTTCATCTGACCCAGGTCCTGCCATCTTGGTGCTTATCCAGTTCTTGGCTGGTATTAGGAATTGGATGCAGGTGCGACAACTGAAGATGAGTCCAGACAAGACTGAAGTGATGATGGTGGGTCAGCCCTATGGCCTAGAGAGGATAGTGATGTCTGTTATTTAAGGAATCCAGCCTCCTCTAGTCACTCAGGTTTGGAGCCTTGGTGTGCTCCTGGATACCTCAATGTGCTCAGAACATCAGGTTGCAGTACTGGCCAAGAGCACTTTCCACCAACTGCACCTGGTGAAAAGGATGTGACCTTTTCTATCAGATTTTTACCTGGTCACCATCATTTATGCTTTTGTAACCTTGAGGCTAGACTACTACAATGCACGTTATGTGGGGCTGACCTTGAATACTATTCAGGCACTACAACTTGTGGAGATAGAACATGGTGGCCCACCTTCTGATGTGGGTGGGTCACCAGGAGTACATTACTCTAGTGTTCCAAAGTCTAGACTGGCAACCAATAGTGTTCTGGGCCCAATTCAAGGTTCTAGTTTTGACCTATACAGCTGTTAGATTTGACCTATAAAGCCCTCAAGGGCTTGGGCCCTACATATCTAAAGGACCACCTCATTCCCTATGTTTCATTATACACTCTAAGGTTAGCCAGGAGCATCCTCTTGCAAGTTCCAACTTTGTATCCCAAGTCTGTATAGTAAGGGTATGCAGTTGGTGGCTGATCCACAGCTTTGGAACTCTCTTCCCCTGGAGGTTCACCAATACAAAGCCAGAGCCTGAACATTATCTGGAGACAATGTAATACCTACTTGTTTGACCAGGTTCTTAGTGGGTGGGAATAGGGTTGGGGGTGGAAATGGTTTGAACAGGAATTTCATCACAAGCACACAAATAATGTCTTTAATGTTCTATAGCTGGACTATATACTGACGAAAGCATGCTAAGCATTTTAGAGATGGTAAGAGGAGGAGACTTCTACCTAAGGAGTTTAAAATCTAAATATTAAATAAGAAATGTGAAATATAATAGTTCTGTTTTTAAAATTAGAGTCATAAAACAAATTTACTGTTTTGAAGTTTTGTGCATTGTAGCACAAAATGCCAAAATGTTTTGGCATATCTATCATTTGACACTCATTCTCTCTGCTGGAAGGTACTGTACAATTCTTGTTAACAAACTTTCATTTCTAGTTAGAGATACTGGAGTGGTTAAACTAAGGGTGTGCCTTTTCCCTATTCCCTATTTCTGTTTGCACAATTGATATAATTAGTTAAACATGCTACTTTTCCTGTAAAATAAACACATGCTAGTAGCCAAGCTCTGGAAATCAAAGCAATTCACACAGCAATGGAAAAACCACATGTCCTGAAAGGGAAACAGATTCCATTGTTAAGCTCTAAACTTTTAAAAATATTATACTATACCTCAATAGCGTCCTTTTTAAGTAATGAGTTTATTTGAATTTAAATGGTGCCACCCCCTTACTCTTAATAGCCAATGAAACGCTAAAAAACAAAACAAAACACAAGAAAGGTGCAGCTTAGTAGTGCTGCAAAAGGCAATTGCACTACTAGTGTAGTTAGTAGATAATTACTGTAGCTGGGACTGTAGTGTCCTCCCTCCACCCAGATCTGTTGCAAAATCTGCTTGAAAGTACTTTTAAAGGATGTGTTAATGAGCTCTGAAGGCAGCATTTGCGAACCAAATATAGGGGGAAGTGATATGGTAATTTGGCCATGCAGGCAAATTGGGTGCCATGCTAACTAAAGCCAATGCTACATTCAACAGAATTTGATGACAGGAAGAAAATACAACCAATGACAGCTGAGAAGTTCTCTCCATCCATTTTTAGTTGATTATTGATCTAGAAATTGTGAACCCACTGTTTCTGTACCGTGGCACACTGCTAAATGACGTAGTCTGCTCAACAAATATCTGCAATGGTAAGAGAAGTAACAGTGAGACCTAACACCCATTGTATGGGTGCAAAGGAAAAGAGATGTCACCATATCCAGATTTTTATTTTTTCATATATAGAGCCAGGACACTGGACTCCTCAATACAGCAGAGAGACAAAGCCATATTAATGGCTCATAAAGACGTTGAAAAGATTTTCACCATTCTTTTTTGTGTCTCATACATAAAAAGGCTTCATGATAGTAATTTTAGCTGGCTATAGCTTTTATTTCAGGTTTAGATTATAATTTCCTTGTTTCAGCAACAAAGCCACTTGATTATGGTACCTAGTACACTGGCAAAAAAAGCTTCTGCGAGTGTTGTTAACCCACACAGCAGTCCTACCTAGGTTTGTTCCCTGCACGCGACAGCAGGAGGCAGAGTTCTAAAAGAATTGGCACTGGATGTAGGAGGAGACGACCCCTCCCCAGAAATACCAGTTCTTTCTCTGCCTCTGACGCAGCAGGACTGGAGGAGATACTGCTTGCCGCCTCAGAATGGCAAATTCAAATTCAACAAATTGGGTTTGGAGCTGAACAGTACTTGCATCATCTGTGTCTTGTGAGAGGAGTCCCTGAAGAGGGACAGGGGTGGGGAGGGGAGGAAGGGGGGGTAGGAGTGGAATTTTACTGTATTTACTGTACAATTTACTGTAACCAAGCCAAGAAGGTGTACCTGAGTTCTCGCATCCTCATGAACGTCACTTACCTACCTTGTCTCTCCCTCTGTTCCCCCTTCCCTGTCTTTAGATTGTAAGCTCTTGGGCAGGGACCATGCCTAACTTATTTTTTATAAAGCACCAGGTACAACGCTGGTGCTATATAAGTGCTTATAATAATAATAATAATAATAATAATAATAATAGGCAGTATTCTTTGCTCGAGGCGGTTAAGGAACTGGGAAATGTGCCCCGCCCCACCCCTTTTATACACCGGCACTCTCACGAGAGTGTGGGAGTGAAGGGAGGGGCAGAGGGCACTCCTACATGCTTCCAGAACTTTCCTATAGGAAGCATATAGAGAACCGCTCTTAAAAAGAGACAGTATCCGATCTAGATAAGGCATCACGTGATCCCATGAGTGAGAATCATGGAGCCACTCGAAAAAGAAGTCCCGCTTCAGTGCCTTCCTACTGGGATGCAGCTCAAGTCTCTAAGGGAGGGGAGAACTCAGGCTCGCCCGCTATTCTTGGCAGCTTTTTCCTGTACGCCGGCAGCTTTTCCTGTGCCTAGCTGGGGCCCTGCTCCTCTCCGAAGCATAGAGTGGATCAAACTGAATGGAGGTCTGCTCGCCTCCTTCCTCTCCCATCGGGGAACCAGGAGGCTCTCTACCATCCCAGGGCAGGCTCTGATACAGATAGATGAAGGTACTGGTAAGGTAAACAGAGCCCCCCGCCCCTTCTCTGCCGACCTCAGAGAACCCGCTGAATGAAGCGTTTGCCCCCCGCGCACACTTCTGCCAGGAGGGGGAATTTTCCGCAGTGCCCGGAATCAGTGCACCTACCCCTTTCCTCAGCAGGCACTGCTCCCCAGGCAGCTCTGCTGAGCCCATCTCCTCTCTGTGGCACGGGGCTCCCCCAATCACGACCTTGCCTGGCACGCCTCGGCTCCGACAGGCCAATTTCCTTCCTGCGGTGCGGTTTAGATTATAATTCTACATTATAATCCCCACACATGGGGAATGCTGGCTGCTGGGCGGCATGCTGCTACAGAGCTAACTCCTGTCTCTGCTCTAAGGAGAACCATCGGCGTACTTTTAGGCATGTGTAAGATAGAGCACAGAAATCTATTTTGTTCCACCTCAAGTTCATCAATCATCACAGGGCACCATATTGGGGCACCGTATAAAAGATGGAGCACTACTTTAGCTTTATTGGAAATTTTGACGGGCCACTATCAGTGGTTGGACAGGGAGGCCCGAATTTGCCCAATCTGTGACCTTGGGGAACTGGAATCAGTTGAACATGTTTTATTCATGTTCAACTGATGTTCATGTTTTATTCATGAACATGTACAGCTTATGAGATTCCCAGGTTAAGATATTTGTCCCAGTATTTGTTGTTCTTTGATTATTCAGCTTCTCAGCAAATTTTAAGATTTCTTTTCAGTCCATATGACACTTTAATTTCAAGGACTGTTGCCAGCTTTTGTGTCAGAGCCATCCAGATACGTCAAAGCTGTTTAGAATGCCTCAAATAGTTAATGATTGTAATAAAGTACAATAGTCTGTGTATTTTAACAATATTTATTATTTTATATATGACGATTTAATATTTAAGAATGTCTACCTATTGTGTATTTTGCATTTTGTATGTTGTATTTTGTATTCGTTGATAACCGATCGGTTAAACAATAAACAAATTACTTACTTAAGCTTTAAATAGCTTCAGAGCTGGCTTGAATACTTTCCCTCCCTTAGCCCAGGAAAAATTAGTGATTCCTTGACACGTAGCCCTAGCTACCACACGTGACGATCTATAATGTGGGCGCCAAGAGGGAAAGGCAGAGAAAATAATTCCCAGATATTTGTAAGATCGAACCTGTTCAATACAATGGGACTTCATGAACTATCGGTGCTGTGTCAGGGCTTTACCCACCACCAAAACCTTGGTCTTAGAATAGTTAATTTGTAATAATTCTTCTTTGCAATAGGCACAGACAGCGGACATCAACTGCCTCAGACCGATCTATGTAGGAGATATGAGGGCTGTGTCATCTGCATATAACAAGGCAGAAAACAACTGATCTCCTAGCTCCACTGGATGAAAGGAGGGGTTCATGAGTGTGTCCTTCATATTATTTAGATACAAATTAAAAAGTAAAGGCGCTAGTATGCAACCCTGCCTAACCCCTCTTAAAACCGCAATAGGTTGGGTAAGGTTACCCTGTTTATTCATTCTACTTAAGACGATGGCATCGGTTACCAGGAGGTGAATGGCACAGACTACATGTAGACTACAGGTCTAACAAATATGTAAAGGTAAAGGTTAAACATGTATGTAACGTGAAAGCTGAGAATTGGAAACAGAATTGGCCCTGTTCACTAGAAGGCAAGGACCATCCTGACATCCCCATTGTGGCCCAGACGACAGTGGTCCTTGGACCTGGTCCAGTTACAGGAAGTTGCTCTAGTCCTTCTGCCTCAGAGGAGGGACCTTCTGATCCAGGGCCCTCTAAACTACCATGACACAGCCTTCCTCAGCTTGCAGGCCTGGAAGCAAAATGTCAACGATTAGAGGCTTTGGGATATTCATTCAAAGTGACCAGTACACTACTAGGGATGAGACGCCTTTTCATCAATGTTTATATGCAGCCCTTGGGGGAGATCGTGAGAGGGTTCGGGGATGCGTTGTCACCAATATGCTGATGACACTCAGCTGTACCTCTCTTTTTCAGCTGACCCAGACCCTGCTGTCTCGTTGCTATCCCAGTGTTTGGAGGCTGTGGCGGAATGGATGTGGCAGAGCGGACTGAAGCTCAACCCTGATAAGACAGAGGTGATGGTGGTGGGGAGAGCGAGGGAGGTGGCGGCCTCCTTAATTGGGGGGGTTCACCCTCCTGTAGCTCAACAGGTCCGGATTCTGGGGGTGGTGCTGGATGCGGATCTCTGCCTGGAGCAGCAGGTAGAGGGGGTGGCGAAGGCTGCCTTCCGCCAGTTGTATCTGGTGCGGAGGTTGCGTCCGTATGTCTCTGGTCCGGACCTGGCCTCCCTCATCCATGCCTTCGTCACCTCGAGGCTGGACTGCTGCAACATGCTCTATGTGGGGCTGCCCTTGTTCCTGGTTTGGAGGCTGCAGCTAGTGCAGAATGTGGCGGCCCGCCTCCTCTTGGGGATGGGTCGCCGGGACCACATAACACCTGTGCTCTGGGCTCTGCACTGGTTACCAATAGCGTGCCGAGCCAGGTTCAAGGTATTGGTGTTGATCTATAAGGCCCTTCACGGTCTCGGTTCCTCATACCTCAGGGACCACCTCGCCCTCGCGTCCCAGAGCGGCTCCTTTGGACTGCCGGGGGTGCCTTCTTGGTGGTCCCCTGTGTTAAGCGGGGGGCCACAATGGAGAGGGCATTCTCGGTGGCCAGGCCACGCCTTTGGAATTCCCTCCCAGAGGAAGCTCACCTGGCCCCGAGCCTTTTAACATTCCGGCGAGCTTGTAAGACCTGGCTGTTCACCCAGGCCTTTGGGGAGGGTGGGTTAGTGGGTTTTCATCCTCCTACCCTTCTTTATTATTTGTTATAATTTTTTGTCCTTCCCTGTTTTAATTGTTAAGAGTTTTTTTTTTATGATGGTTTAAAATATTTTAAATGTTTTTATGTGAAATTTGTTAGCCGCCCCGAGCTGTTTGCAGGAGGGGCGGGGTATAAATGTATTAAATAAATAAATACAAATAAATAGAATTTACTTGGTGGTCTGGAGGCGTTTCGCAGCCTGGTGCGAGCTGACTAGCCTTAACCCAATGGAGTGTCCAGTGCCGGACCTCCGTAGGCTCTTAAAAGAGGGCTTGGATCTAAGGCTACACCACAGTGCTTTAACTAGACAAGTGGCAGCCATTTCAGCAGTGCTGGGGTGCTCCACAGGGTGGAACCCTGCCTCCCACTTGCATGTAAAGAGGTTTCTCAAGGCAGCCAAACTTAGAGACCCTCAAGTGGTACACAGGTCCCTACATGGGACCTTAACACAGTGCTTAAGGTGCTGTCATGCGCTCCATTTGAGCCTCTCAATTCAGCCATACAGAATGATCTATCGGCCATGGTAGCCTTTCTAGTTGCCTTCTCCTCAGTCAGGAGGCTTTCAGAGCTGGGGGCTCTATCAGCTAATCCGGCCCTACACAGATTCTATGAGGATAGGGTAGTTTTAGACTCAACCCATCTTTCACACCCATGGTGAACTCCCTTTTCCACAGAACACAGGAAGTGATCCTGCTGTCCTCTTTTCCTAACCCTTCCTCAGCTCCAGAGAAGGAGTGGCATAAGTTCGATGTGCGCAGGATTCTGCGCATTTATTTATTTATTTAATTTATTTGCATTTCTTAGCCGCTCCCTCATGCCCCATGTCATTTACAGGGATAGGTCAGCCCCTTTCAGATTCTCATCGTCCCTGTTCATCTCTTATGGGGGATGGACAAGAGGGGAAAAGGTATACAGACATGGTATTGCTCGCTGGATACAAAGGTGCATTGTGAAGACTTACAAGGCAAGCGGTCTCTTGCCTCCTCAAGCGGTCAGGGCTCACTCACTCAGACGCATGGCTGCTTCTGAGGCATGGAGAGCCCACACGCCATACAAGCAGTTACAGTGGGCGGCCACGTGGTCATCCCTGCAAACCTCCACGAGAGACTATAGAATTAATTCATTCCTCAGCACTATAGAATTTATTCTTGCTGAGACAGGCATTGGCAGGTAGGTCCTTCAGGCTGGTGTCCAGTAGCCTGAGAGGGCCTGTCTTGACTGCTGAGCACCAGTGATAGGCCTCTGTTCCCATGATCCTACCCAACGAGGTACTGCTTTGGTACGTCCCTAGGTAGGACTGCTGTGCAGGTTAACGACACTCGCAGAAAGGAAACTTGGATCCACTTACTTGTGAATTCTCCTTCTGAGTGTCTAACCACACAACAGTCCACTCCCACCCTGGGAAGGACTTTAGTTGTGTCATCATCGCGGGACACAGAGCAAATTTATATAGTAGAATTTTCTACTTGAGTATCCAGCCACTGTGATGGCTCAGTGCCAAATATATACCTTTTTTACTTGAAGTGTTTTTCTTTGTCCTTTTTCCAAATAAGGCAGTGGCGATGGTTCAAAATGTCAATGTTGTGGGTTGACTTGCAAGACCTTTCTCTGCTTTGGAAGTTTATCAAAACTGGTATTTCCAGGGAGGGGTCATCCCCTCCTACATCTGGTGCCAGTTCTTTTAGATCTCTGTCTCCTGCTGTTGCATGTGAGGAACAACCCTAGGTAGAACTGCTGTGTGGGTAGACACTCTGAAGGAGAATTCACAGGTAAGTGAATCCAATTCTCCTTTTGCTAAGCTAGAGAAAAGGTTGCCTAGTCTCACTCGTTCCTTTCCAGAACATCAAATACAGCAAAAATTAAACCTCACAAAGCCAAGAAATAAAAAACTAAGCCATGAGGCTTTTCTCCCCCACACCCTCCCTGCAATGAATTTCTCAGGGCATTTTTTTTTTTTTTTAAAGATAGCTTAAATGAGATTGCCTGTGATATAACTGCAGGAATGCTATATGATCAGTGGTGGGCACTCTTTTGGGAGGTTGGCAGTATTCAGGCATCTGTTTTTATTCCCAGGGTATACCCACATCTTATTTGGGGCTTCTTCCCTTGCCCGCTTCACTGAAACTTCCTTTAAGACTTGTTTGCAACTTTGGCACTCTAGGAGTATGCTCACAGTTTACACTGCATTCACAGTTCTACCATACAGGAGCTGGTTGTCAACTCATCCTGTTGGACAACTGTAGTGTAAAAGGTACCTCCAGAAATGCTCTGATTTCAGGCATAAAAGCATTAGAAAATCTTCAAAATGACATTCAGCATCAGGGATCTCTTTACCAAAAAGAGTCAAATTGTTGAACACTGCCACTAGTTTTCTCCTTGATGAGACGAAGAAATTTTTAATTCAATAATACCCAGCATGTGGATCACAGGACACTTTTAGATTTCTAAATCTAAAAATCCTTCTAATAATGAAGGCAGGTCTCGTTTTAATTATAGGACAGCAAAGGTCACCCTATCATTTGCAAGATTTTAACATGTGCATGTTACTACCAGAACAGATTCAATCAGCCTTTTCCAACAGATACTTGCCACTAAGTAAGGGTCTGTTGAGTGTATAGAAAGGTGGTAGATCTTCTATCTCTGCTATTCGCTGGTATACTGCTCTGGACAGATGGTCCCCATGATATAAACTCCCCAAGATGATACTAGAGAAGTAAATTGGCTCCACAAAAAGACTAAGTAAGGATCCTTGAATACCCAGCACGTTCCACCTAAAGGGAAAACAAAGACTCTTTTTAATGGAACAAGTCATCTCATTTGAATCAAAACCAGTCAATCTCAATAAACAAGGCTTTCAATCCTTCCCACTGCCCATATGCTAACCTTGTAGTGAGACAAGTGTGAAGCCAACCCAAAGTTCCACAGTCTAGCATTGCACCAGGCCTGTGCAGCATTCTGTGAAATCTTGATGAGAAGCCCACACCATCTATGTTGCATATCTGCTATCAGGCAGCCAAGCCCCTTTCTTGTAAGCAGAGTTTGTGACTTTGCTTTATTCGGTATATGTGGTAGTAACCTTCAAAACATCTTGACGTTGGATCTGGACTGGACAAGATCCATTGAGGCCATGCATGCAGCACAGGCTGAGGAGTTCTTAGCTTGATGAGAAGTTTAGCTAGTCCACTGGGAAGGAATAAAGGACTTTCCTTTCCCAGGACAAGTATATTACTTATCCAAGATTCATCCATTTCCATTAGGGGGAAATTTGCCTCCTCTAATTCTGTATTCCACCATTTGCCGCTACCAAAAGAGGGTAACTGCAACCCAGACCTACAGCTCCACTCGTTCCTAGCATAGGTCAGCAATCAGAAGGCCCAATTACCGATTACAAAAAAGCTGGAAAGAAAAAACAACTTATGATACTATATACAAGGCTTAAACATTTGAAGCTGCCATAGGTGAACTCCTGCGACCTTTCTATGTCAATGATACATAGTAGAAATTTGTACAGAGGCAAAAATTATAAGGGAATGATTAAGGAACATTTTAAGCCATTGAAAATTAAAACAAATAAACTAGTAATCTAGTTCTGTTTCGATGGCTTAAAATGTTCCATAATAAACTGAAACTATAGTTGCCATGAACAACTGAAAATCAGGTTAATGTTGTCATAAAATGTATTATTACATTAAACCTATTTTGACAGTTGTGAAGAGTATTAATTATTATTATTATGTATATAGCAGCAGCGATGTACCTGGCACTGTACAATCAATAGTTATAGACAGATCCTAGAATTATGCTCCATACACACCTTTTCTGATGAACTTTTTATAAAGTATATTAAATTTTGAATTATGAACAGGAATCCATGCTCACTGCATTTTCCCCATTGCCACCAATGGGGAAAAGGCAGTGAACACAGGTCCTTGATTATGAAGTAGTAAAACAGAATGATTTAAAAAATAAAATAATAACCCCTCCCTATATTAGCTTTCCTCATTACACAATTCAGCCACTATATTAATCTCTCACACCATATAAAGGAAAATTCCATAAAATATAGTCATGACAAATTGTAAAGAAAAAACAAGTCAGAAAAGAACTCTTTCTCCTATTAAGTACAGACAGAAAGAAAACTGACAAATAGGAAAGTATGAGGGGGAAAAAGAGAGGTCTAACATAAGGGACAAAAAGATGGGGAGGCAGAGTGGAAAAGGGGTATGCGAAGTGTTGAGGAGGGTCAACTTTCTGCAAAATCTTATTTACATACTTCCAGGAAAGCATGACGTATCTCTGAAAACGTATGTTGTAAATTTCTATTAGTCAGTACATAATCAAAGTGGCCAGATCTAACAAGTCTGTACACCAGTCATCAACTGCTGGATTTGTCTTGGATTCCCAGATCTGCAAGTTTAATTATTTAGCAACTATTAAAGCTAAAGTTTTTCATAATTATTTAGACTACATTCAGTATCCATCAAACTTAGAATCAGATGACTAAGGGTGAAAACAGACATGACGCTACCCACCGTTTAACCACCCTTGGTGGTCATTTATGCATGTTCCAGGGCTGCATAGGGCACCAATACAGCCCTACAATATGCACCAAGGGTGGTTAGCGTCATGTCTGTTTTCACCCTAAGTTGCAGTTCTATTTTGGTTGATGAGAACAATTTACTTCTTAAGTTCTGTTAAGGAAAAATTGACATCAGATGAACTTTAACTCAGTCACAATGCCAGTATTTACCTGTTTCAAAAATACCTGTCATAAAACACCTAGCGGAAGATCCAATGCATCCTCCATATAATTTTTTGCTATATATGTTATGGTAACATAATGGAGGTATGAGGGGCAATTGAGAACATTGGCTAAAATTTGCATCCATTCATAAATGTTTGGCCTAGCTTCCCATTTCTTTTTCAAAGAATGGCCCTTTTCACACAGACACTCTAACACTGCCAAAATGGGTGTTACATTTTATTATACATGTTGCAGGGCTGCAGGTGTGCTCTATGGGTGCCCTGCAACATGTATAGTAAAATGTAAATAGTGGTTACTTACCAGGAACTCTGTTCTGAGAGAGAGCTCTGTGTATTCTCACTGTTGGGATCACTTCCTGCTTTGCAGGTACCGGGAGACCTTGATGTCAGCAGTTTCCAGGCAGAAAACCTAGAAAGATCTAGAACATGATGAGGGCTCCACCCCACATCCCCCCTCACGTCCTGTGAAAAGCGCGGTCTCAAGATCATGCGAGAACGGGACTCTATAAATAGGGGAGGAGCCCTCGTCGCCTCAGTTCCTTCCAACTCCGTCCCAGGAGAAGATTTCGATAGGTACATCCGAGAAAGAGGGGAAGGAGGGCAGGTCGTGAGAATACGTGGAGCTCTCTCAAAGAACAGAGTTACTGGTAAGTAACCTCTATTTCTTCTTCAAGGATTTCCGCAAAGTTAGTCAAAGAGTGATTGTAGAATTGCTTTCCTCATGAAGGTATCTGGCCCTTCCACTAGGTCCAAAGAGCAGTGTTTAGCAAACTTGTGAATAGAGGACCACGCAGCAGCTTTACATATGTCGATGATTGGGATGCTTTGAAGGTTAGCCAGGGTAGTGGCTACTGCTCTAGTCGAGTGGGCTCGCAGATGAGTAGGTGATGTCTTCTCAGCTTGCTGATAGCATCTCTGAATACAGAGAAGAATCCACTTTTAAAGTATCTGGGAAGTGACCTTAACTCCAACTCGTTGTCCCCCATAGGAGATGAAGAGCGCATCAGAAGCCCTGATGTGTCTGGTTCTGTCGATGTAGAATGAGAGGGCCCTCTTTAAATCAAGGGCATGCAGAATCTGCTCCATATGGGATGAGTGTGGTCTAGGGAAAAAAACCGGTAAGGATATAGTCTGGTTAAGATGAAAGGGGGAGACGATCTTTGGGATAAATGAAGGGTCAGTCGTGAGATCGACCTTGTTGTTGCAAAAGCGAATGTAGGGTGGGGAGGCTCTGAGTGCTGCTGATTTGCTAACTCTTCAGGCTGAAGTAATGGCCACTAAGAAGACGGTTTTAATAGACATGTTCTCCATAGAACAAGAACCCATGTGTTCAAATGGAGGGCCCATTAATTTTGATAATACCAGATTAAGATCCCACTGTGGAGCTGGGTGAGTAATAGGGGGGAATGTGTTGAGGAGACCCTTCCAGAAGGTCCTCGTTAAAGGGTGGAAGAACAGGTTCTCCATACCAGCCGGTGTAAGGCGAAACGACAGCGCAGCCAAGTGTACTTTAATGGAGAGGGAGAGTCCAGATTCTTGGAGATGCAGCAGATATTTGAATATAATTTAGAGAGGTTAATGGTGTGTTTAAGGAAGTACACCATCGAGAGAAGTGAGTCCACTTGGCTGTGTAGCACGCCCTGGTCGAAGGGTGCCGAGAATTTAGTAGGACAGTTGTAACCTCTGGGGATAAGTCTTCCACCTGAAAGGATCAACCAGGCGCAGAGATGGAGCATTTTCACGTCGTGGTGAAAAATGGTGCCCTGGTGGTGAGATAAGAAGTCTGGTCTGAGGGGAAGTTCCATGACCACGGTTGCCAATTCCTTGAGGGTCTGGAACCACATTTGTCTTGGCCAAAAAGGGGCTATGAGAATAATCTGGGATCGATCTGATCTGATCTTGTGGAGCACCTTGTGAAGCAAGGGCATTGGGGGAAATGTATAGAGGAATTCCCCACTCCAAGAGATCATAAAGGTGTCTGATATTGAGCCTGGAGATAGACCTGCTCAGCTGCAGAAATTGGGCCTCTGTGTTTTCTGCAGTGGCAAAGAGGTCTATGGAAGGAGTACCCCAGATCCTGAAGAGGTCGTCCAGAACGCTGTCATTTAGGGACCATTCGTGGCGATCGGATAGCTGGCGGCTGAGGTGATCTGCAATGGAATTCTCTTGGCCCGCCAGGTGTATCGCCTGAAGGTGAATGTCGTGTTTGATGCTCCAAATCCAAATTGCCTCTGCTTCGAGAGAGAGGCACATAGATCGTGCCCCTCCCTGTTGGTTGATGTACCACATGGCTACAGTGTTGTCTGTGATGACCAAGATGCTATTTCCCTTTACGTGTGCCACCAGGGCTCTGAGCACCCAACATATGGCTCTTAGTTCCAGCAGGTTTATGTTGAACCGCCTTTCCTCTGGGGACCAGAGGCAGTGAACTCTAAGATGTGGCATGTATGCACCCCAGTCTGTGAGGGAAGCATCTGTTGTGATGGAGATGTCTATGTGCAGAAGTTCGAAAGGGATGTCCTGGAGTACATGAGTCAGGTTTGCTCACCAACGAAGGCTCTTTAGGAGCTGGTTTGGCATAGTTACCTTCCTGTTGAGGGAGTGGAGGGCAGGACAGTATACTTGTTTGAGCCATTGCTGTAGAGGCCTCATGTGAAGTCTTGCATAGGGGGTTACCGTTGTTGTGGATGCTAGGAAACCCTGGAGGCGGAGGAAAAAGTGTATCGTCCTGGTGCCGTGGGAGTGTAGGCTTACTATAACGTGTGTGATGTTGTTGAATCTGTCCTGAGGGAGATACGCTCTGGACTGGACTGGTTCCTGTCCAGAAGAGTTCCTATGAGTTGTAGGCATCTTGTGGGGTTGAGATGTGATTTCCGTAAATTTACAAGCAACCCCAGGTTCTGTAGAAGCGACAGGGTTGATTGAATGTGCCTTAGTATATTGGATCTGGAAGAGATGACTAGGAGCCAATAGTCTAGATAAGTGTATACTTTGATCATTTTTCGCAGATGGGTGGCGATGACAGCTACACACTTCATGAAGACTCTCGAAGCAGTGGAGAGTCCGAAAGGGAGGACCGTGTACTGGAAGTGTTGGTCTCCTACAATGAAGTGTAAGTAACGTCTGTGAGAGGGTGTGATTGAAATGTGGAAGTAAGCATCCTTGAGATAAATGGAGGATAACCAATCTCCTTGTTGTAAGCCCAGAAAAATAATAGGGAGAGAAGTCATACGGAATTTGTATCTTTTTATGTATTTGTTGAGAAGTCTAAGATCCAGGATGGGTCTGAACCCCGCATCCTTTTTGAGGACTACAAAATAACTGGAGTACAATCCGGTATTTTGATCCGAAAGAGGAACTCTTTCTATAGCTCCCTTTAAGAGGGGCTTCTCAACTTCTAGGAGTATTTGAGTTTTGTAGGGGGAGCCCCGAGGGGGCAGAGGAGGGGAGCTGGGGGGAAGCGTATGGAATTGTATGGCATAGCCAGACTTAATTATTTCTCTGACCCAGCAGTCGCGGGTAAGGGATGCCCATTGGTCGTAGAAGGGCAGGAGACGGTTATAGGAGGAGGGAAAAATCTCCTTCCCTCTCTTAATCTGAGGTTGGCTAAAAACGATTTTTGGGGGGTTGCCCAGATGAAGAATTGGAAGAAGCTCTCCCTCTTCTCCTCTGTTTGTTAAATCTCCTTCGAGGCTGGGCGAAGGAGGGTTGGGATTGCAGGTATTGTGGGGAGAAACGCCTCCAAGTCTGGAATGGATAGGATGAGCATTGCTTGGGGGTGTAGGAGTAAGGGGCAGGAGATGGGTAGAATTTCTTCCTCATTGCCCTAATAACTCCCGCAGATCTAGCAGTCTGGCTAGTTTCTTTTATTTTCTTGAGGGTTTCATCCGTGGATGAAGCGAAGAGGCCCTCACAGTCAAAGGGCAAATCCTTGATCCTAGTCTTATTCTCTGGGGGTGAGAGCTGTGGATCTAAGCCAGGCATGCCTCCTAAGAGTTATGGCAGAGGCCATCCCTTTAATGTTACAGTCGGCGATATGCATATTAGCCGTTAGTTGGAATTAGGATATTTGCATTCCCTCCTTCTGGATGGCAGTATCTGATTAGGGTCTGTTGTTTTGCTCATAAGAACATAAGTGGTGCAATACTGGGTCAGACCAACGGTCCATTGAGCCCAGCATCCTGCCTCCGACAGTGGCCAGTCACAGGGGCCTGGGAGAAGCACCCAACAGGTCACCATGCTATCCATTCCCTGTGGGTCATCCCCAGGCTCCGGACAGTAAAGGATTTTGTTCCCCAATCCTATCTGGCTAATAGCTGCCAATGGAACTATCTTCCAGAAACTTGTCCAAACCTCTTTTAAACTTAGCTATACTGCTGGCCTTGACCCCCTGCCCTGGCAGTAAATTCCACAACCCAATTATACGCTGAGTGAAAAAATACTTTCTTTTGTCTGTTTTTACTCTGCCACCTGTGAGTTTCATGGAGTGTCCCCTAGTTTTAGTACTAGTTGAGAGGGTAAATAACCATTC
>QEPC01002400.1:236080-267843 GCA_003113815.1 Sphenodon punctatus | reverse complement strand
CCAAACCACCCTACCTACCTGCTCGCGCTGGCTGCATCAGGAACACCCTGTGGCCGCTGGCAACGCTGGGAGCGAGTGAGCGAGGTCTGAGACCCCGCCCACCTGCAAATTTCACGCCTGGCCTGGTGCAGCCACAGTGGACCCTAGAGGGGCGGCTTTTAGCCGCCCCTCTAGGCAATTGAAATAGCTTGGGCTATGGGTTCCATTAGAACCCACTGCCCAAGCTGGCCACGCCCCTCCCCCCCAAAACTGCGCACGCAGTTTTTCGGTAGGTCGGCAGCAGTGCTGACCTACAGAAAAGCCCCCCTCCCCCCGCCCTTGCGTGTCTTCAGATTTAATTAGGGGACTGATTTAGGGGGAAGGTGAAGCAGATTTAAGGGAAGGTGGAACTAAGTCTTTTTTGCCAATGAGTGTGTCTGCTAATAGACTTTATCATCACTAACTTGTTATATGCATTCACTACATGCACCTAGTTGTACTTATGTAGGAGAGGAGAGTAGTTTCATAGGGCTGAAGCAGCAACACCTTTTTCTGTGCCAATATTTCATTCTGCCATTTTGGAATTGTACACGACTTTCTGCAGCTTTTCTGCTGGCATTTCGCTAATTCCGTGCCCTCTGCTTTGCGACATCGGAATTATTGGAAAGTGTCGGAAATAATCTCGGAAAGTGACAGACGAAAGATTGTTCTGCTACTTTCGCACTGTGACAACACGTCGGAAAGTGCTGGTGGAAATTGCAAAAGATCGCAGACAAAAGTAGTGGAATGAACATCTCTATCACACTGTGCCACTCACTGCGGATGAGCTCTTTCCGTCGGAAACAGCTACCACAGTGGCTTACCATTTCAGCCCTAATGGACAGCAAAATTGATTTTGTACTAGAGAAGGACAAAATAGCTCAGGCTGCACCTGAGTACAAGGAAACACAAAGCTGACACTGGAAGTAGTAGCCCTGGCAAAAGGCAGCTACAGTGGATGGGCACTTATAAATATAAATAAAAATAATAACCACATATTGCTCTTCGGAATGAGCATCCTTCTCCTTCAGGACAGTAATATGAAAGTTGGCAGTTGAGAACCTTATATGTAAGCTTGATTGTTTAGAATGTTACTGAAATCTTGAAGTCAATGTAAGCACAAAGCAGACACTAAAATATTTAAACTAAATGTATTTTCACAAAGGAAAAACACTGCTTTATTTTACTAGAGGATTTGCAAAATAAAGTGTTTCTATTCAAAAATCTTAGGTTTTAAATAAATTGATACATAAATAATATACACACGTCTGTACCCTCACCACATTAATATACTATATTTTGTGTGGAAAGAATCGTGCATAAAGAATCATTATATTTCAGTGTACTGAGCTTTATTTTTTGTTATTATTTGGTGCAAATCATATGTTTCTACAATATTATTCAATGGTTATTAGCAGAATACAAAGCTAAACTGACAGAACTACAAGCAGTTGCTTTTGCAGACTAGGTTGTAGTAGGGGTAAAAAAAAAATGAATGCTTCCAAGTTAAGGAAAGAAAGGAGTTAAGGAAAATCTGGGTTGGAGCAAATGCCTCCCCTTCTTCTAGAGACCAAATCTCAACGCTGCCACCAACAGGAATTTTGCATTGATTTCACTGGGAGCAGAATCTATGCCCCCCAGTTTCATACCTGATCCATGTAGATTAGACTTGCTGTACAGCCTAAATTTGTATCTTTGGAGTGAAGCTGTGAGGGATTCAGACAAGATACACTATCAAAATACTTCTGAAATCACTACAGATACAGCACATTCTCTGCTATATAGGGTCCAGAATCTATGTTCACTCTAATTTTTTTCCCTAGCATATGGTGATATTGATATTGTGCACGTTCATATGTTTGAAACCTATACAAGTGCACATAAGCCCAACACAAACTCCAATTTGCATAAATTTTAAATAAGCATACATGTACATTAAAAAAAAAAAAAAATACTAACTCATTCCCTCACTTTGAGGTTAGTCTGAAAAAAGTAGGGGTTTTTTTGGGTTTTTTTTAAAGCAACCTTAAAAAACTTAATTAATAATTGACACAGCATTTATGCCAGGCTTAAATACCTGACCTTCAGCTTCCTTTTCAAACTGCTATCATGTGAGCTAGAGAAGCAACTGCAGGTTGCACTTTTAAATTCAGTCATTAGACAATGACTTTGCATTTTTTTTAGTAGTTGAAATACTGAAGTACCATTAACAATGTGGCCAGTAGCTAAGCTCTGGGGCATCATACTAAGAATCCTGAGCTCTCTTTCTCCATGAGTACTTGTGTCATCTCGGTTAGCTTTTTCAGAAAATGATGCATCGGCCACTATTTCCTCGCAGAGAAGGGTGTTGGGTAAGATGTAAAGGAGAAACAGACAGTAGACGATTCAAACACACATGCTCTGGCTTGCGATACATACCCCAAGGCAACAGAAGTGCTGTAGCTGGAGTGTGTGGTATGTCACTTTCTTGTCATGTACAGCAGCCCAAAGTGCTGTGGAAGCTGACCACAATTTGTGCACACTTGTGCAATCACGTATTTTAGCACAAACAGTATTTAGTGCACGAGCTGTAAGCAGCAACATATTTGGCAACAAAACAAATGCAGAGAAACCAAACATGTAATAGCTCACCTAGCTATCTTGTCACTGCATGACATAGTAAGTAGTCTCTCCCCCTGCAATACTCCATCCCATGTCTGGATGGTAGCAGTGGCTCGAACTGGAATCGTCCCTTCCCCAGATTCTATTTTCGTTCGTAGTTGTCCTCTTGCTTTACGGTTTGGATGTCTGTCTCCCTGATCTAAGTGACAAAAATTACACATATTTTAATAGGCAGTTGCTCATGAAATGAGGAATGGCATTGCATTTTTGTGCTAGTAACCTTAGCTTCAACTTGAAAAATTATGTACCAAATTTTTGTACCAATTACTATTAGTAATTTGATTATAGCTACATCATCAAATATCTTTCTTGTATACAGTACCCTCATCCACAACCCATCTGCTATTAAACTTAGCTTTCAATGAAAAACTTCCTAAGTGTAGCATCTGACTTTCACATCCCGTCTAGCACTTTGCATAGTTATTCAGTATACTGTAGCTTCTTAGGATTGCTTCTGCATAGTCCCACACATGGAAATGTTCCAGCAGACCGCATTGAGTAGAAAATTCTTCTGATCAGTGAAGCTGACAAGCTGTGAGGCATCTGCAGCTTTGTTGAGCTACACTCTCACCCATCACACAGACTTGAGGCGCTACCTATAAATAGCTAGGGGGCTCTTTCTCACCTCCAGTCATTTGTATATCGGTTAGAATCCATACTAAGTAGCTAAGACTCTGATAAGTAGGAAAATAGGGTAGATTGTGGGAATATAAGGAGGCCATCTTGAGGAACTACAGTAAACAGGTAAGAGATGGAGACAAAGTAGGTCAGATTATACCTTTTTTTGGACCACCTTCTGTTGGAAAGAGTATGCAGGCTTTTGGGCCACACAAGGCCATTCTTTAGGCATGTAAAGAAGGGAGAACTTTGTCTCCATTTCTTACAGTTTGTACCAACATGGCAACCACACTCCCTTTCTAGTTGTCAGGAATTACCGCCGCCGCAGATGGCTGAGGCACCGCGGCGGCAGGAAGTTGGGGCAGGGAACGCGGCAGGCGGAGGCCACGCCCCCTGGAGGAACGGGACAACGGCCAGACGCTGCTGCACGCTCCAGGGGGCGGCGCCCTGAAGGCACGCCCCCAAGACACTCAGAACAGTGCAGGGATGCAGACAAGCATCCCCGCACAGCTGAAACCATTCAGGTGGAGCCTCAGGGAACAGGGCAGGTGGAAGGAACAGGGGAACAGCTGGGAACAAGGCGTCGCTCGGCGCGATTACAGGCGCGTGGGGGCGGGGCCTCCCCTACTTAAGCCTAACTCAGAGTCTCACGCACTGCCGGTGATCAGCAGTGCTGTGAGACTGGCCCCGAGCGTGGTGGTGAAGGAGATTGGAGCTAAGTACTTTAAACTTGACTTGTGAATTCAAAGAGAGAAATTGGATAGAGCGAGAGAGTGAGTGATTGCGTGAGTAAGTGGAACTGTGTGGTAAGGATTGTGCACTACCCCGTTTCTCCCCAGACCTCCCGGGCTCCCCCTGCCTTTCCCCCAGAACCCTTCCTTTTCCTTCCCCCTATTCCTGGGGTCATTCTTACCCAGACCTGCACCAGCCCAGCACTCCCCATTCCCTGCACGTCGTAAAAGACAGGGTAGTGGGGGTTGAGTGGCTGGGGTGTGTGAGTGTGGGCGTGGGTGAAGGGGCTTCACACAGGGCCTGTTGGTTTTCGGAACCCCGATGATGAAAAGGCCCGTATCCCACTAGGGACTTTCGGCCACCTTATATCCTGAGGGGAAGTTTTCTCGTTAGTGTGAAGCCCCGTGCAAGTGAAGGGCGTTTGCGTCAGGGCACAGGTTGCTAGGTCCGTGGACTTCCCCAGTGTGGCTCTCCGTTCCCTGGTCCTAACACTAGTATACACTCAAGTAACTTGTGTTTCCCCTTTGATGATCTCCATATATTCATGCACATGAGAGAGTATGGAGCAATGTCTTTATTATGGAGGAGGGCAGATGAAGACTAAGCAAGCAGGGACTACAAAATAGCTCTCCCAAATCTGTCATCTTATCTGATTTGAGTATTTATGGTATAATTAAGAAAGATATGAAATGAAGCCCATGTTACTGTCTTACATAGGAACACTTCTAGCTGTGTGGGAGAAAGCGAAATGTGTCCTAACTCCTTCAGGAGAGTTTGGGGGGGTGGAGGTGTCTGCCTGCTAGATAATGACCCTTTTCACACAGACACGTTAAACACTGATAAAATGGGTTACGCCCATTTTATCAGTGTTAGAGTTATGACACTTGTGAATGCAGGCTGTAATCCATTTGGATAATGTCTGTGAGATAACTGCTGTTCCTATACTATTGTTTCCATATGAAAAAAATGATTTATACTTTCAAATATAGTGTTTTCTTTGCAGACAGGGCTCTTCTCATGTTCCAAGTGCGCAGTCTGCTTTCCCTATCATCTGTAGGATTTGAACATAAGAACACAAGAAGTGGCATATTGGGTCAGATGAATGGTCTCTGTAGCCCAACTTCTTGTCTCCAACAGCGGCCAACTTCAGTTGCTTTAGAGAAGTATACGACAGGTCATAATGATCATAATCCATTTCCTGATATTAACTTCCAGACCCTGACAGTCAGTGGTCTCATTCGCTAACTAACTTGACTAACAGCCATTTTTGGATCTATCCTGTAAGTATTTATACAATCCATTTTTAAAACCAGTTATGCTACTGGCCTCCACAATATCCTCTAACAAGTTCTATGGGTTAATTTCACGTTGAGTGAAAAAATAATACTTTGCCTTCAATCTGCTGCCAGTTTGTTTTCATAGGATGTCCCGCATTCTAGAATGACGAGAAGGGGTAAATAACACCACCCTATTTATTTGCTCTGCACTATTCATGATTTTCAAATTTCTCTTAGTCATCTCTTCTTTAAGTTAAAAACCCCTAGTTTACCGAGCCTCTCCTTGTACAAAATCCATTCCATATCTTTGATCATCTTTGTTGTTCTTCATGGCACTTTTTCCAATTTGAAATTAATTGGAAGAGATACAGTTAAGTTTATGATTTGGTTAATGTGAAAATCTGATGTAATTTTTGGTTTAATCAAAGGATCCAGCCTAATCATCATCATCCTTGTGTCAGACCAGACAGCAGGTGTCACTCCTAAGGGCTGCTAGCTCACTTATACTACAAACTGAAGTTACTGCTGCTAAGAACAAGGACTTTCCAGATAAATGTTGCAGGGAAACTGTGGTTCAAAGGGTTAATCTGCTAAGTACTAAGTTATGGTCCCATGGCAAAGATGGGGGCTGCACAAGTGTAAAAATTGTTTAGGCTGTTTAGAATTTTTTTTAACAGTACCATTGACAAAAAATGACCTACAATGGACTAGCTCATGAAAGTCTGCCACTGCTGCCAGGTATACACTTATGGATGCACTGGTGAGGTTAGTGATTTTGTTTAGAGTGGAGTGGGTATTTCAAACTATCTTCGGGTGTAAACTAAGGTCCTTTTTACACGGGTGGTACCCACACATGAACACCCAGAAATCTGGTTCATGTGTGGTGGCTGCTGGTGTAAATCCCACGGGGGTGGGTGTGCTCACTCCCGCATCCCCACACACAGAGACATGGGAAAAACCGGAGGTGCCTCCGTGCGTGGGAATGCGTGTGTGTGTGTGTGCGCGCGTGTGTGTGTGCGCACCCATCCCCACACAGCGCACATGGATTGCGGCGCACATGGATCCCCCTGCACCGTGGCCCATGTAAAAAGGGCCCATGATTACTTACCTGTACCCTTGGTTCTTCGAGACGAGCTCTGTCACTCACACCAATTGGAACTGCATTTGCGCAGCTATAAGCAATTAATCCATTGTGCTCCATGGACCCTCCCCCTTGCGTCTTGCGCCGATGGCAGGCTCCTAGTGAGGCTATAAATTGGAGGGGCACAGCACGAAAGACCTCAGTTCTTTCCAACCTTCCCATCAAAAACAATCCCACTCTTTATCTAGGGCTCTGATGTTGAGGGGAAGGAGGGTGGGAGGTGAGAGTGACAGAGTCCATCTTGAAGAACCAAGGTTACAGATAAGTAACCTTAGTTTCTTCTTCAAGAGGGGCTCTGTGCACTCACATTAATGGGAGAGCGTCAAGCAGTAGTCCTTGTAGGGGAGAGGCTGAGGCCTAGTTAAAGAAGGACTCAAGGAAAGCTCTCCCGAAACCAGCATCGGATTGTGCCGTAAAGTCAAGTGCAAAATGCATTACAAATATGTGCACATAACTTCACCTAGCAGTCATACAGATCTGGTCTACTGGAAATTTTCTGAACCAGGCTAGTCAAGTCAAGTCAAGTCAAGTCAAATTTATTTAGCGTGGCCATTGGCCATTGCCGTGAAACACAATTAGGCTACTGAAGTTGCCATGGCTCTTGCAGAGTGAGCCTTAAGGTCTGAAGGGGGTTCCCTTTCTGAGAACTGGTAGCGAAGGGAAATGCATTCCACCAGCCACAAAGATATCATCTAAGAGGTGACAACTGACCCTATGGAAAGGTCCCCAGAGCTTACGAAAAGAGAATTATCTTCTTGGAATGGCTTAGTTCTGTCTAGGTAGAAATAGAGAGCTCTCTTTACATTTAGGGTGTGCAAAGCCATTTCTGCTTTGTTTGAATGGGGTCTAGGTTAAAAGCTCAGTAAAGTGATATCTTGTGACACGTGGAAGCAGGAAGCAACCTTAGGTCTAAAAGAAGAAGAGAGTCTAAGGACCACTTTTTCTTATCCTTTTAGTTTTACTAAAACTAAGATGGGGGGAGGGTCTGTGCATAGGGCTGCCAATTCTCCCACCTCCCAGCTGAAGTGAGAGTTGCTAAGAGAGACTTTAAGAGACAGGAGGTGAAAGGAACAAGGTGCTAGGAATTCGAAGGGTGGTAAAATGAGCCTCCCAAGAACCAAGCCTAGATCCCACGGGGGATAGGGGTCTCTTAATGGGGGGGGGAGGAGGGGATATAGGGGGAGAGGACATAGACTGAAAAGACCCTTCATTACCCTGAGCCTCTGTGGGAAGGACAGCATATACATTCAACTAACTAAATAAATAAACATTCTTTTAAAAAATGGGTGGGAAAATATGGGTCTGCTGTCTACAGGTATGTGGTAAGCTGAGATAGCAGCAAAATGCACCTTTAGTGAAGAAGGAGCTAGACTTTGGCACCTCGGGTTGCATCAGGTAAGTAAGGCTGCTTGCTGATGTTACAGGTGGGAGGGAACTTCTGTTAGCAAAACTAACAAGAGGGAGATCACATAAGTCCCCAATCATGGGAATGGGGATTCTATCATTATTTTACCCTTCTCCCATTAAAATCAATAACATGATGCAGGGCTCAAAATCCAACCCTGCATTGTGCAACTGATTTAACGGGAGAAGGGGAAAATAACTATAGAATCCCCATGCTCATGTTCGCGGACTCACATGATCTTCCTTTCGTTAGTTTTGCTAACAGAAGTCCCCCCCCTCCTGTAATGTTGGCAAGCAGCCCTTTATAGAGGTGGAGTCAGGCTATAAATGAGCCTCTGAAGCTCAAACAGTTAACCTCTTCCACTTGACCTCATGGTACTACTACTAATTATTATTTCTATTAGCACTACTAGTTGTATGCATCTTATTATTAAATTATAAAAGATCTATTATTAGACCTATTATTAGTCATAGGTCTTATTAGTTTGGGGAACTTGTTAGGTTACGGAGGACATCTTCAGGTAGCTCAGTTAAGTCCTCTAGAGACAGTGAGATATCAGCCAAGCTATTAGACACAGGAAGGAGGCGTCTGGGTGAAATATGTTCCTGCTGTTCTGGGATAGTAGATCCCTCAGCAGCAGTAGCCAACACTTTACAGACATGTTCCACGTAGGTGTACCAGGATTGTCTGGGCCAGTTCGGCATCATGAGGATACACTTGGACTGGTCCTGATGTAGTTTCTGAACGACTCTTGGAATCAGCAGGAAGGTTGGAAAAAAGGCATAAACAAGAGTCTCTCCACAGTGGATGAGGAACTCATTGCTTATGGACGTCTTTGCATGGTTTGCTTTGCTGCAAAATTGGGGACATTGGGAGTCCTCTCGTGTTGCAAAGATATCTATCTCTGGTTGACCTCACAGGTTTAAGATCCACTGAGCTATTAATTTCTTTAACATCCACTTACGTTGCCGGGTAGCATGTCTGCTCAGACTGTCTGCTATGTAATTTGATTCCCTGCTACATGAATGGCAATAGGTGGATGTCGTGAGCTATTGCTCAGTTCCAGAGTTTCATAGACTCTGCACAGATGGGATGATCAAGTGCCTCCCTGATGGTTTATGTACTGCATCACTGTGGTGTTGTGCAGGAGGAAGGCTCTCAGAGCTAACTTGATTTTTATTTATTTATTTATTTCGAGAAACTTTTATCCCGCTCCCTTCTGCCCACATGACACCTCAGGGCAGCTCACAATCTCCCTCACCGAATGCCTGGCGGAACAGCCAGGTCTTGCATTTTCGACAAAAGGAGGGAAGGTCCAGGGCCAAATCAGGCCTCTGCCGGAAGGGAGTTCCACAGCCTGGGTGTGGCCATCGAGAATGTCCTCTCCAGAGTCACCCCACGGGGTACCCGGAGGACCTCCATGAAGCCGCCCCCGGCTGACTGCAAGGTTAACTCCAGGACCCAGGGAGTGAGGCGGTTCTGCAGGTAGGCAGGGCCTAGACTGTTTAGGGTTTTATAGGTCAAAACGAATACCTTGAATTGGGCCCAGAAGACTATAGGCAGCCAGTGTAGAGAGCGGAGCACCAGCATAATGTGCTCGTGGTGACTTGCTCCTGTAAGGAGGTGGGCCGCTGCATTCTGCACCAGCTGCAGTCTCCGGATCATCACCATGGTTAGTCTCACGAAAAACGTGTTACAATAGTCTAGTCTTGAGGTAATGACGGCATGGATGATAGTGGCCAGGTCAGAGTCTGAGATATATGGCCGAAGCTGCCGCACCAGATGTAATAGGTGAAACGTGCTCCTTGCCACAGCCTCCACCTGGACATCCAGGCGGAGCTAGGAATCAAGGTGCACTCCCAGACTATGAACCTAAGGGACCAGTGGGGGACGGACCCCCATCAATGACAGGGGACATCACATTCACCACCTTACCCACTAACATCACCTCCATCTTGTTGGGTTTCAGCTTCAGCTGGCTCGCCCTCATCCAGTTCTCCACAGCCGCCAACCACTGGGTAAGCACCGAGACTAAGGGGTCTGGGTCGGATGAAAAAGAGAGGTAGAGTTGGGTGTCATCAGCATATTGATGACACTGAACATCAAACCCTCTCACGACCTCACCAAACGGCTGCATATACACGTTGAACAAGAGTGGGGACAGAATGGAACCTTGCAGGACTCCACACGAGAAGTCCCGGGGAGATGAAGAACAATCCCTGAGCACCACCCACTGAGTTCTCTCGACCAGGAAGGAGCAGAACCATTCAAGAACAATTCCATCCATCCGCTCAGTCTCGCAAGCGAGTCACCAACATCTCATGGTCAACGGTATCAAAAGCAGCCAACAGATCTAACAATCAACCCTGATCCAACTCCCGGTGAAGGTCGTTGACCAAAGCCACAAGCACAGTCTCAGTACCATAACCCAGATGAAAGCTGAACTGCGAGTGATCAAGAAAACTGATGTCATTCAGATGCTCCTGCACCTGCCGAGCCACCACCCATTCAATAATCTTCCCTAAAAAAGGAAGATGAGAGACAGGCCGATAGTTGGTGAGGGAGTCCATGTCAAGCAATCTTTTTTTGAGCAGAGGCAGCACCACCGTCTCCTTGAGGCAGCTCAGCACTCTGCCCTCCCAAAGGGAGGCACTGGCCACCCACGCCAGCAACGGCCCCAATGTTTCCCAGCTGGCCTTGACCAGCCAGGACAGGTCCAATTTGCTCTGACCGCCCCAAGAACATCCTCTGCATCAGCAGACAACACCCACTGAAATTGATCCCATGAAACCAGACAAGGCGGGGTGCTGTATATTAAAGCACAGCACCAAAATCGTGATGAATCCAAGTGATTTTATCCACGAAGTAATCAACAAACAAGTCACAGCGGGCACCAGATGGTTCAAGTTCCAGGCAGAGCCATCCGGTCGATGGCCTCATTCAACAAAGTGCTCCAGAGCCGCAGGTCCCCATGGTTCATGGAGGACCTGCAGCAGTTAAAACGTGTGGGGAGGTGGTTAGAGTGACGGTGGCATCATACTCATGCTGAAGATGACAGATTGCGGCATAGAGTCAGTCTGCCGCCCACACAGCCACCGCATAGGCTTTCAAAGAAGTTCTTTGTTGTCATCATAGCGTTCGCAAAATCTCGCCTGGCAGATCTTTTCCGGGTGGTGAAGGGGTTGGTCAGTCCAGCCTCCCTCCACCTGGAAGTGGAGGTTTCCCAGACCTGCTGTGATAGGTTTATTGATTTTTTCGTGGACAAAATCGCTCACATTCACCATGATTTCACTGCCACAGTTGATACAACAGTTGGGGAACCAGAGGCTATGAATGCCCTGGCTTGTCCTGTTTTGTGGGATTCCCCCCCCTTCCCCATAACCCCCGCTCTCACTGGGTGGTATAAAAAACCTTCCCCGGCGTCATAATTCCCCCTTTCCTCGGGAAGCATGACCACCCCTCCCATAACCCAGTCCCCCCCTCCAAGACTGGGGTAGGGGATATCACCCCCACTCCCAAAATATAATCTCCCCTCACCAAACCCTCCAGTCATTACTCCATCTGCAGCCATTAAATCTGTCAACCCACCCAACCTGATCTACCCATAGCAACTAAAAGTCTCTAATAACCCCCCCACTCCCTGCACAAATAAAGGTTAAACTCAAGTCCTCTGTTTTTTGAGTTGGTGGAGGAATTGGAGAGTTGTCTACTGGTAAAAACTGACGTGACATGGCCCACTTTGGCCTGGAACCCACCAGCACATCTGTTTACGTGCCACCAGATGTTAACTTGGGACTGTCCTGAGGTGGGTAGATGAAAAATATCCAAGGATACAGCTTGGGCTAAGGGCCGACCAAATGGGCCAATGCAGGCTAGCATGTGTGTTCAAGCCTGCCATACCTGACTCAGGGCAGAGGCTGTCATGGTTGAGTGGCATGGCTCATCACCATGGCTGTCCATTTTGGCAGAGGGCATGACGCCAGGAGTAGGTAGGGGCGGGGCCACCCACCTGCACGTTTTTGGGGCTCCCCACACTACCCGGGCCACGTAGGCGGTGGGACGGCTCTCTGGCCATGGACAAGTTTGTTCGGTGGTCCTCCCTGACTCGGGTCGTATCAGCTGTGGTTTCCCAACCCAGTCTGGACCAGTGAACTGTGCAACACCTGCACGTTTGTTTTTACACTAGGTTTCCGTTCAGACTTGTACGGTCTTCTTGTCAGAGTGTGGAGTGGAAGTAGGGAAGTATTTTTTCGACTGTTTATATTTTGAGGAGTATCTAGTAGATTTGGAAGGTGGCGTTTGTTTTGTTTTGTAGGTGACACCTAAGACAAAAACAATTCTTGTATCCTTTATCTTAGCCAGAACCATGTCACTTATAGAGGCAAGGAGACCTTCATCGAATGGAAAGTTCTTGATTATATTTCTGTTTGGTTAGCCTGGAGCAGTGAAATGTAGCCAAGCGCATCTTCTACTGGCGATGCCATTTGCAATCTCTTATGCTGCTAAATCAGTGATATTTTATTTTCATTTTAAAATGTTACTACCCCGCCCTTCCTGTTACAGGCAGCTTGGGGCGGCTCACAATTAGCAAAATATTAAAACAACAACAGGAGGACAAAGAGAAAAATAACCTCTACCCAAAAACCCACCCTGTCACCCATCTCCCCCGCCAAATGCCTGGTGGAACAGCCAGGTCTTACAACTTCTCCGAAAAGAGGGGAGATCCAGGGCCAACTGAGCCTCCACCGGAAAGGAGTTCCACAGTCGTGGTGCAGCCACCGAGAATGCCCTCCCCTGCGTGGCCCCCCGAAAGATTTGGGCGACCTTGAGCAGGGCACCCCCAGATGACCACAGGAGTCGATCCAACACCCGGGCAGTGAGGCAGTCCTGCAGGTAGGCTGTTTAGGGCTTTATAGGTCAAGAGCAACACCTTGAATCGGGTCTGGAAAACCACCGGCAGCCAGTGCAGAGAGAGGAGCACTGGTGTAATGTGCTCCCGGCGGCCCAGTTCTACCAGTAGATGGGCCGCTGCATTCTGCACCAGCTGCAGTTTCCTAGCCGTCACCATGGGTAGCCCCATGTAGAGCGCGTTACATTAGTCCAATCTAGAGGTGATGAAAGCATGGATGACGGTGGCCAGGTCAGAGCCTGAAACAAACAGCCGAAACCGTTCGCACCAGATGTAATTGGCGAAAGGCACTCCTCGCCACAGCCTCCACCTGGACATCCAGGCGGAGCTGCACGTCGAGGAGCACCCCCAGATTCCATACCTGGAATACCAATGGAGGGCAGACCCCACCAATAATGGGGGCCAACATCTCCATCGCCTTACCCACCAACATCACCTCCGTCTTGTCAGGATTCAGCCTCAGTCAGTTAGCCCTCATCCAGTCTCCACAGCCGTCAAACACCGAGTAAGCACCGAGACTGCAGGGCCTTGGTCTGTTGAAAAAGAGAGATACAGCTGGGTGTCATCAGCATATTGATGACACCGCACGCCAAACCTCCTGATCACACCACCGAGTGGCTGCATGTATACGTTGAACAGGAGAGGGGACAGAACTGAACCCTGCGAGACTCCACACGAGAGGTCTCGGTATGATAAAAACTCCCCAAGAACCACTCGCTGCGTTCTACGGGTCAGGAAAGAGTGGAACCATTCAAGAATAGTCCCGCCCACCCCTGCAGTCGTGTCACCAACATCTCGTGATCAACTGTAACAAATACAGTCGAAAGATCTAATAGAACCAGCAGAGTCGAACAACCCCGGTTCATTTGCCAGCACAGATCATTCACCAAAGTCACAAGTGCAGTCTCAGTGCCATATCCCGGATGAAATTCCAACTGAGAGGGAGCCAGATAACCGACGCCATCTAGATGTCCCTGCAGCTGCTGAGCCACTACCTGTTCAATAGCTGGCAAGGGAGTCAACGTCAGGTAATGGTTTCTTGAGCAGAGGCCAAGCCACTGCCTCTTTGAGACAGTCCGGCACTCTGCCCTCCCGAAGGGAGGCGCTGACCACCCCAGCCAGCAGTGGCACTATTGTCTCCTGGCAAGATTTAATCAGCCAGGACGGGCAAGGATCTAATTCACAAGATGTGACCCTAACAGCCCCAACAACAGTTCCCTATATGTATTAATGTATTAACCCCCAGTTCCCCATATATATTAATTGTGGCATCTAAGTCATGGTGGATCCGAGCGATTTTATCCACAAAATAATCCACAAACATGTCACAGCGAGCAGTAGATAATCTACTCCAAGGCAGATGGAGGCCAGACTGACCAGCCGCTGCACCACCTGGAAAAGCTTCGCTGGACGGAATTTAGCAGATGCTATGAGGGTAGCAAAAAATCACTTTTTTGCTGCCCACATAGCTACGGCATAGGCCCATAAACGGGCTCTATGATGCAATCTGTCAGTTTCAGCACGCGAACAATGCCACCGTCGCTCCTACTGCCGCCCTTCTCGCTTCAGCACCCGCAGTTTCTCGGAGAACCAAGGAGGCCTGTGGAGCTGTCGCCTGGGCAGTGGATGCCTAGGAGCTGTCCGATCAATGGCCTCAGTCAGCAAGGTATTCCATAACATGACGAGGTCATTGATGGAACAGTCGTCAAAGTCAGAGGGTAACTCATCCAGAGCATTCCGAAACCGATCTGGTTCCATCAGCCTCTGGGGGCGAACCATCCGAATCGGTTCTGCACCTTTCCGGGGGCAGACATGCGCCAGGAGCAAGGCCTGCAGGAGGTAGCGGTCCATTCATGACAAGGGTACAGCTGATAACTCCCCCCACTAACGGACCTCCCCACTAACAGACCTGTCCCAGAGAGTTATCGGCCTGACACATCAGGGGGGACATATAGACATTGTGTCAGGCCGATAACTCTCTGGGACAGGGTCCATGGTTACCATGGCGGCCATGAACTCATGCTCTGCTCTCACAAGGTCAGCGTCGGCATGAATGTTGAAGTCCCCCAAGACTACTGACTTTAGAGAACGCAACACCACCCCCGCTGCCAAAGCATGTAGGGAGGCTGCTGCACAGGTAGGTGCATGGTATACAAGCAGCACTCCCAAACTGTCACCTGCCAAATCAAAAACAAGGTGAAGACCCTCAATACATGATATGGATTGCACCGGACACCTCCTTACAGTCCAACCCTCCTTATAAATCATGGCTACACTCCCCACCCCCACATCCCTCCGAACGTGGCTGATGCTACACGGAATACCCGGTCAGAACAAGGTCAGCCAGAACAGGTCCCGACTCATTGTCCAGTCAGGTTTCCGTGATACATATGAGATCGGCGGCACAGTCCAGGATTACCTCATGGACAGTTGTTGTCTTATTCACCACCAATCTCGTATTTAACAGCATCAACACAGGGCTGGGGGCCCCCTGACCGGAAACCATCTGCCTATCTGCTTGGGGGTAGCGAGCGGGACATGTAATAAACACCTGTCTCGTCTCACTGATTTTACCTCCCACCAGCTGTCTCTTATACACATCTAGATGTGTATAAGAGACAGGCCCGCCCCCACATAAAAATTCCCCACGCCTCCCTAACCCACTTCCTCCCCATCCCTCCCCCTCTAAACACTCCTCCCCCAGAATAAAATATATTGCACAAAATCCCCACACCCTCTACCCCCCTCCACATAAACACCACAAAATAAGCCCACTAATCCTTCCCCCAATTTCCCACCCGCTCAAGATTCCCCAAAGTTCCCAGCTTTTTGCCCCAGCCCCTTGGGCCCCACTAAGGGCCACACCTATCAGGCCAGAAACTTCACCCCTAAGTCACCAGGGGAAGTACCTTTGGTCTCACTCTCCTCTCCCTCTGCCACCTGATATGGGTCGTGGTGGTTAACTGTGATTGAGCTAGATATAGGCCTTCTGTTTTGACTGTGTCAGCTTACTTCTTGAATTCTGGTGGGAGATGCAGGAGGATGTGTGTCATCTTTTCCCACAAGAGATGTTGGTAGGTGGATACTGCAGAAGCACAGTTTGATGCTCTCAGGATCATCGTAAAGGAGAAGATAAGTCTACTGAAAATATCATTTTTTTTTACCCCTCTCATCCACTGATGAGGTCTCAGTGGATTTAGTCTGTTGATGCCTGGATGACCATGGTCATCCATTTATAAACATACCATGGTCCTCTGGAGGTTCAGGGCAGAATGTGCTGTATTGTGAATCTACTGGAAGTTTCGATTAAAGGGTCTTCCAGTCAGCTCTTGAATTTTTCATGAGCTTCTTAGAGAGAGGCAGTGTAACTCTGGTAGCAGCATGCCTGTGCAAAATCCTATAAATAGGGTCCATCCTCTTCCTTTTCAACAGGGACCATCTTCAAAGTGAGAGCAGTTGCCATTTTACGAATTAGACTGAAATTTCTTATGGTCCTCTGAGTTGGTAAATTGGGCCAGGTCCGAGATGTTGTCTGAAGGGGAGGATGGTAAGTCTTCAGATTCTGTGGAACTTGTATTTGAAGTGTCAGAAGGAGATGAGGAGGTATCCTTTTGAGAAGTGTCTGATTTGGGATGGGGTGGTTTCTTTGAAGGAAGTGATTATTCTTTGGGTTGATCTTGGTCCTCAATAAGTGCCTTCACCATTGTAGCTATGGTTGGTGTGAAGGGTACCAGACCTGTAGTATTCACCACATTTGGTGCTGTTACAGGTGTCAAAATTGATGGGGGGTTCAATGGGTGTTGCGGTACTGCTGAAGGTGAAGTGGTCCAGAGACACAGTGCTGAAGGAATAGTGTGCTGTCAGGATTGGTGGTGCTGAAGCTATAGAAAGATGTAATGTTGCTGGAGACGTCATTGGTACTGGTAGAGAAGGAGTAGACGTTAGAGGTAGTTGCCCCAAAGGGGCCTGAGCTACCAAGATTATTGATGTTTGGGGGTCCGAAGATGCTCTAGTTGAGGGTGCAATAGGTTTTGCTGAATCAAGTATGGATCTCAGTGCCACAGTTAACTGCATGAGAGGGGTTCAGGACTTCATCACAGAAGGGTTCACCCCAGTGCTCATGTTCACGAGCTGGGTACAAAGCCAAGGAAACCCCGCATACAGGGGAAATTGCTGATGAGTGAGCAGTTTCCCCTGTATGGAGGCAGGAATCCCTCTGGCCAGCACCAGCCTGTGTGGAGACCTGGGAAAGAGACTTGGGAAACAGCCAATAAGATCCAGCATGCCCAGGAACATCGAGCGGCCTGGCCCCAGCTTGGTCAGAGAACGGGAGTGGCGGTGGAGAGTGGCCCGTGCTGGTATTGGTAACAGTGGAGCCAGTGGAGATATGTCAGGCAAGGGGTTTACCCTGGACAAAGGGATTGACTGTGGCCAGCCCCCACCCTCCCCCTTGAGACTTTGCATGGGGGTGTGTGGTGTTTGAGACCCTTTAGGGAGGCGGAAGAAGAAGAGGACAAGCGTGGTTGGCCCCTTCCTATTTGCAGGGGTGTGCTTGCTGGGGGCAGTTATCATCGCCCCCTTCCCCTTGAAGACTATGGCAGGGGGTGTTTGCTGTCTTCTTCCCCTGAGCCTGGATGTCGGCGGGTTCAGGGATGCATACCTGGCGGCTGGAGTGGGATGCTGCCGCCTCCGCTTTTAGCAAGGGGATGGGGCCTGGGACAGTCGGCTTCCAGGCTGCCCCTACAAGCTCTGGGAGCTGCCAGCAGCCATGCCGGTGGCACATGTCGAAGGGGCACATCCAAAGGGGCGTGCCCTTTGGCTGGGCCCGATGACTGTGGCCGGCGGATGGGGCTGGAGTTTTGAGTATCTGGTGGGAAGGGGAATATGTCTATATGGGTCGTGAAGGGACCCTCCCTCCTGGTGAGTGTAGGAGGAGGGCTCCTCTCCTGGTGGCAGCAGGGTGGGGGATGGGAAGTAGTGAAAGAAGGTGGTTAGATACTGGGAGTTTAGGAGATTAATGGGGAGGGCAATATGTTGTTGTACCGCTGCATTTAATGTTGACTTTATTAGAGTTGTATTATTTAAATTGTAAGGGGTTTTGTTTTGTTATTGAGGAATTGTATGTGTATTGTGCACCTTATTTTTGTATTATGATATGTTGTAAACCGCCTCGAGTCTCCTTTGGATGGGAGAGTGCGGGGTATAAATTAAAAATGGATGGATGGATGATTGGAGCAGGCAATGGGGGCAGAATTGGTAGTCTCCCTAAAGAAGCGGAAGAGGTTGTCCTGCCCAGCTTAGATGCAGAATCAGGAGGTTAGAACTAGCGATATGGGGGCAGGTATGGCGGCTCGCATGGAGGAAGCTGGTATCTTGGGGATGGCTAGTACATCCAAGGAGCTCAGAGTAGCTGTTCCAACATCCATGCTGGATAGTATGGCATTGCATGTTGCCATAAGGTGATAAGAATGGGGGTCACAAATTCAGACCCTTTATTTCTTCCGGTAGGGAGGGCTGAGATGGTCTGTTGAAATGAGCTGGAGAGCCCTGTGCTGGTTTATTCATGTCCAGATATGAGGCGTGAGGTAAGTAAATACATAAATAAATTTATTGTTAACCCTTAGGTTTTCAACAAAATAAATTCCACATTAACACTACTTCAACAAACACATCCAATAATCATCAACACAAATACAAAAACAAATAATCAAATATTTAAAAACAAGCAACAAAACCTAACCAGTTGCAAATGACCACCCACCTAAAAAAATTCCAACAGAATAAATAAAACAAACCGGCCTGAGGAGTAAGGAGAAAACATGGGTGATCCCACTAAAGAACCTCTTGGGGTTCCCAAGTGAGTAGTCAGAATGGGGATAGGAGCTTGTGGTGACCTGAATATCATGATTGTTTCACCCTGTGTGTGTGGTGGAGCGGCTGAAGGACAATTCAAATTATTTATTTTTATGAAGGGATCAATTAGATTTTTTTTTTACTATTTTCTTCTTTTTGTGGTCTCTTTTGAGGACTGGGGAAGAGTTAATGACTTTCAGCTGCTTCAGTTTTGGAGAAGAGAATGACACCGGTATCGGGAAAGTTGGTACACAGGGAGACAGTGCCGAGGAGATAAAAGCTGAGGGAGATGGTACTAGAGATGGGGATGGTACTGAAGGGGGTATCAGTGCTTGAAAAGGGGGTCTGTGCTGTCTGTACCGGGAGGGTCAGTGCCAGGGAAGAAGGAGGAGGACAGTGCCAAGCCAGGTTTAGATGGAAGTGGTGGCCAGGATCGAGGAGATGTTTTAGAAAGTTCTCCTGGTGCCTCAAGTGCCTTTTTGGCTAGCAGGAACTGCAGGTGCATTCTTCGATCCTTTATGGCTGTGCCTAATACAATAAGCTCACCCATGGGTTTGTGAGCCCCTTCAAGGCATTCAACAAGGCAGTGATTATGCAGACCTCGATCTATGTTGAACAGGCAATACATTTTTTAAAAACTCATCCCTCCATTTTACTTGGGATTTACCAAGGATCATGGTGCTTGACTCAATTTTACTGAGTACAGAGAACTGAGTACTCGGTTTCCTCAGTAACTCATTGATTGAGCAATCCAGCGCGGTGGGTAGGAACGGGGTAGGCACAAGTCCCCTAATGTGGTGGGCAGGAAATGGGGTAGGGGCAGCAAAGCAAAGTAAACTCACCAAGAGGACACAGCTCATGGAGTTTAAGTGGAGCTGGTTCACTGCCTGCTGCTGCCGCTGCCACCAGTACTGCAACCCAGGTGATGTCCCTCAGCACTGCACATCTCCTGGCTGCAGGCCATGAGATCAGGCTGCCATCTTTTCTCTAAAAGCATGCTGGAAAATGTAGTCCAGCATGCTACCAGAAAGCTAGCATTCCAATTCCCTCTGGGAATCATGCTGGACTTCATTTTTAAGAATGGGAAAGATGGCATGGGAAAGATGGCGGCCCGATCTCCCAGCTGTGCAGCACAGGGGGACCTCACCGGGTTTGCAGCACTGGGGGAACTTCATCAGTGGCAGTGGCAGGCGGCGAGCTGGCTCCACTTTGACTCCATGGGCTGCATCCTCTCAGTGAGTTTCCTTTGCTGCCCCTTCCTGCCCTTCACTTAGGTGACTCAATAAAATACTCAGCAAAATAATCAGGATTTTACCAATTACTGAGTATTTTACAGAGTACGAAATGGTACTGAGTATTCAACAGTATTACCATCTGTGTTATGCCTTTCTGGTAGCTGGTTTTCTTGCATTTTTAACACTTTAAGTACAGATGGAGATTGAGGTGGTGGCCCTCTCAGACTTGGTGACCTCTCTATATTGTGAAATGCAGAAAATTATGAAGAAAAGGTGGAGTATTTGCCATCATTGTTAGGAGAGGACTATTCACTCTGGTAAAGTCAGAGGGTCAACAGATCGAAAAACAATGTTCCTTGAGAGAAGCAAGGGTGGTTAGAGATATATTATCTGATGTATTACTCTCAGTAGGCGAGAGATCAGTAGGAAAGCATAGAGAAGTTGTGATTTAATGGTATGAGTGGGCCATCCCCTATGGAGCCTCTTGAGCTCTGATACAATAAAACAGGCATTTCAAGTTGTCTCTGTGCAAGCAGAGAAGGACATTGATAAATTGGAACGGGTTCAGAGGAAAGTGACAAAGATGGTCAGGGGTCTGGAAACCAAGTCCTATGAGAAAAAGTTGAAGGAGCTGGGTATGTTTAGCCTGGAGAAGAGAAGACTAAGGGGAGACATGATAGCCATCTTCAAATATCTGAAGAGCTGTCACATAGAAGATGGGAGCAGACTTGTTCTCTGTTGCTCCTGAGGACAGGAATAGAACCAATGGGCTCAATTTACACAAAAGCAGCTAAACATTAGAAAGAACTTCTTAACGGTAAGAGGTGTTTGACAGTGGGACAGACTGCCTAGGGATGTGGTGGGCTCTCCTTTGCTGGAGGTTTTTAAACAGAGGCTGGACAGTCATCTGCCAGGGATGCTGTAGCCGTGTATTTCCTGCATTGCACAGGGGGTTGGACTAGGTGACCTCTGAGGTACCTTCCAATTCTACGATTCTACCTTCTGATATTACTTTATCCTTCATTGCTAGTTTCCGGACCGCTGACCATCTTTATCGCTCTCTTCTGAACCTGTTCCAATTTGTCAATGTCCTTCTTAAAATGCAGTGCCCAGAACTGGACACAGGACTCCTGATGATGTCTGACAAGCACAGAATAGAGTGAAACTATTACTTCTTGTGACATGGACACTATGCTTCTGTTAATGCAGCCTAAAACTGCATTAGTCTTTTTAGCAGGTGTATCACACTGCTGACTCATGTTCAGCTTGTGATCCACTACACCCCCAAGATCCTTTTCACATGTACTGCTGCCAAGCCAGGTATCACCCATCCTATACTTGTGCATTTGATTTTTTTAACTAAATGCAGAACTTTACATTTATTTCTGTTGAATTTCATTTTGTTAGTTTTGGCCCAGCTTTCCAGTCTGTCAAGGTCATTTTGAATCTTGTTTCTGTCTTCTAAGGTGTTAGCTATCCCTCCCAGTTTTGTGTCATCTGCAGCTTTGATAAACATCCCCTCTTCCCCTTCACCCAAGTCATTAAAATGATTGTGTCATTCTAACACGTGCTGGTCAGAACTCACTATCAGTGAACAGTCTGTGGAGGTGAAGAACTATAGGGAAGGTCTGATGGAAGTGGTAGTTTTTTAAATAGTATTTTATGGATGGAAGGGAGAAAAGCATGTGTGCTTGGGGAGGGAGTTCCAGGTATAAGAGACAGCATGGGAGAAGAGACAAAGACGGTGTAGGGAGCAGGAGACACTGGGGTGGGTGAAAATGATGGTAGAGGAGCGAAGTTCCTGGGTGGGAACATAACAGGAAATGAGGGAGGAAAAGACAAGGTGGAGCAAGGTCATTGAAGAGACTTAAAGATGAGAACAAAGGGTTTGTGCTTGATGCAAAGGGGGATGAGGAGCCAGTGGAGGAAGCAGAGGAGGGGCTGAACATGATCAAAGTAACCAACGAGGAGGATGAACCTGGCAGTGGAGTGTGGAACAGAAGTGTACATGCTTTGTTCAGCACCAGTGCCAGAGATAGACAGCTTTTCTGCAGTTTCATTAATCATGTTGCTCCCTGCTTCTTGATGTACTACATCGCTTAATTGTTGAGGACTACTTGTACTCCTTGTCATTGTCACAAGAGAAGGAGAGCTTTCAGTGCCAACCTGATCGCTCTTAACTCTAATAGGGTTATGTGAAATTTTCTCTCCCAGAGATTCCAAAGATCGTGGATGTTAAAATTTTGGCAGTGTGCTCCCCATCCTATCAGAGATATATCTGTTGTCAATCTAATGGCTGGCATTGGTGTATGAATGGGAGATCTGCTTGTAGCAGAGTGCTATGGGTAAGTCCTTGCAGAACTAGGCCTATGGTTAGCCAGTGCCCTATCACTGTTCACCTGAGCTCAGTCAGGAAGAGGTTCAAGGGAGTGAATGAGCAATCCCAGGCTGGGCCTATTAGACTTAGGTGTCTGGAAATGGGGCTGGTGCTTGCAGTGGAGAGACGCCCAAGTCAGTAACAGCCGCTCAAGGTGGCAACGAGTTGGGAAAGGAAGTCTACGCCCATCATCAGCTGCAGAGGTCCCTGGATCAGCTAGCCATCCAGGACAGGTTGAAGAGGCAGGGAGCCCTGGGAAAGGGAACAACTCTTGGAACAAAGGGTGCAAGTGCTGTATGTCCTTGCTCAGGGGGGCAGTCAGGGCAAGGAAAGACAAGCCTGCAGGGGACTCGGGCAAGGCCTGGGTACCCAGACTGGTATGGGGTTGGGGTCAGGTAACTAGAGAGCCTAGGGGAACCCAGCCTAGTGTGAGGAGGGTGGGGAACCAGGGCAACCCACTTCAATGTGAGGTGACCTGTGAAACCTGGGGCCCAAGGGCCGAGGCCCAGAGGAAACACACTCCTGGGGCAGGAGGCTCAAAGAATTAACAGTTTTCTGGTCCTCGTGGTGGAAGTGGACAAGAGTAATATTAATGCATTGGGGTGAAGACCAGGCAGCACCAGAGCTCTAGGAAAAACGGGAGTAGTGAGCTGAGGTGCTGGGGTGTGTCACCTCCCCAACAGGTCATCTAGAGGGAGAGAGAGCAACACAGAGGTTAGGTACCCGAGGGAGGACAACACCAGAAACCTAGAGCACAGAGATACCCCATGGGAGACGTGTTGGTACCAAGAGGGATGAAGTCATAGGAGCAGCCAAGGAGGAGACTAGGGCTAAAGAACTAGATGACAAAAGAGAACAACCCTTCTGGAAGTGGGGTAGGGGGTAGGCTAAGGACTGCTATCCTTTGGGGTGGAGGCCTGAGGGGACTGTGACACGAAGACTGGCAGCACTGTAGAGGGTGGAACACCTCCTCAGGCCATCGAAGCTGTGCTGAAAAGCAAGTCTGTGGTCCCAGTCCTGCATGGGATTATATCTGGCCTAGGCTGCCTATAGCAGGGTAAGAGTTCTCTACCTCTGACTTCTGGGCTCCTTGAGATTCAGTTAAAGGTCTTGGGCAGACCAGGTGGGGCTGGTAGGGCTAACTGGGAGCATATGATAGGATGGGGGTTGGTCAGGCAACCAGAAACTCTCTGCTATAAAAGCTAGAGCTGGGAAACTCACAGAGACCACCAGGGAGAGGCAAGGGGAAGCCAGAGGGCTCTGCCTTAGGGACAGAGGCTTAGCTGGAAGGCCCAGAGAAAGGGTCCTGAGAGCCTACCCAAAGACTCTGTTGCACACAGGGTTACCTGGGAACTTGCTGGCAAAGGGACCAGGCCAGAGGTTCTTGCAAGGGATTGAAGTTTAGGAAGAGGAGCCTGTTTACTGGAGGGGGCTTACTTCAAAAGACATTGAGGGAAAGAGGAACTGGCTGACGGAGTACATCCGGCCAGGGGGCCTGTTGTATCAGGTGCCCTACCTCCCAGAGAGGAAGGGAGAAAGTGTGTTTTGACTGATTCCAGGTAAATATCCTGCAGGGACTTACCCAAACAGAGTGCTGCTTTGTTAAACTGTCCCATTACACTGCTAGTACATTCTGCGGTTTCATCAACCAATGTAGTTGATGCTTCTGGAATTATAAGAGTTACAGTAAGTGGTAATTCATGGAGAGGTCTGTCTGTACAGGTTTCTGGTGTAATCTGGCATCTGGTGCGACAAAGGTTTTCGATGATAATAATAATAATTAATAATTCTATTTTTAAGGCACTCCCCTGCCCTTAAATGGCACTCGGAGAAATCTACAATCATAAATATGTAAAAATATAAAATAAAATCAATTGAAAACAATTGAAAAGGTATAGGAATAAAGAGAGGGGATGGACTACATAGATGTAAGGCTGAACCAAGCGAGAATCTTGCACTCCTGGTGAGATCTCATGAGATTCTTGCAAGATTCTCAAGAATCTCAAAAATACCCCCCAAAATGGCCATGCATATGCAGAATGGCCCTGGTGGCCATTTTTACACATATGCAGACCATTTTGGGGTATTTTGAGGTTCTCGAGAATATTGCGAGAATGCCCAATTCTCACAAGACTGAAAATGAGAAAATTCTTCTTGATGAGATTTTTTGAGAAGGGTGCAATTTTATTGCAGCCCTAATTAAATGCCATTAGCCCCAGAAACAAGAATAGGAAATGTTTGTCTTTTGCTGTTGACATTCAGGTACATTATTGCAGTTCTTATTCTGCAGTTTATCATATTTATTTTGAAGACCCAGTCTTCTGGTAAAATTGCCCTCTGGGAAGCAGAATCCAGATCTGCTCCTATAAACTACATTTTCTGCGCTGGAAGCAGATGGGATTTTCCTGTGTTTATTATTATTATTACAAGCATTTGTATAGCGCCAGCAGCGTACCTGGTGCTTTACATAGCAAGGAGAAAGACACGGTCCCTGCCTATGGCTTACAATCTAGTAGACTAGGAGGGGGGAGACAGGGATAGGGGACATATGGAAAGACAAGGGATAAAAACATTCAAGTGGATGCGGAATCTCAGGTGCACGTGCTTGGCTTGGTTGCAGTTAGACGGACAGTAAATGTTGAGGGGGGGTACTAGCAGGTGTCGGGGAAGGCAGAGAAGAAGAGGTGGGTTTTAAGGAGGGATCTGAAGGAACGGAAGGAGGGGGCGAGGCGGATGTGGGCAGGGAGGGAGTTCCAGGCATGGGGGGCAGCTAGGGAGAAGGGACGAAGGGAGTTAGGGGAGCAGGGGAGATGAGGGAGATGAGGGAGCGTGACGGAGGTGACAGAGGAGGAACGGAGAGCGCGTGCAGGAGTGTGTAAGGAGATGAGGGCCGAGAGGTAGGGGGGAGCCAGGTTGTGGAGGGTTTTGTAAGTAAGTACCAGGAGTTTGTGAAGGATGCGTTGGGAGAGGCGGAGTCAGTGAAGCGAGGAGAGGAGAGGCTGCACGTAGTCAAAGCAACAGGTCGAGTGGATGACCCTAGCAGCGGAGTTTTGAATGGAAATAAGGAGGAACAGATGAGAGCGGGGGAGGCCAGTAAGGAGGAGGTTGCAGTAGTCAAGGTGGGAGATGACTATGGCGTGAACAAGGGTTTTGGCTGAGGAGACAGAGAGAAAGGGGTGAATCCGAGCAATGTTATGGAGGGCAAAGCGACAGGACTTGGTGACGGCGTCGATGTAAGGTTTAAAGGAAAGGTGAGTATCAAAGACGAAGCCCAGGCTACAAGCTTGGGGAACAGGACGGATGGTGACTCCATCAATGAGGATAGACAGAGAAGAGGGGGAGGGGAAGGGAGGAAAGATAAGGAGTTCAGTCTTAGCCATGTTGAGCTTGAGCTGACGTTGGGACATCCAGGCAGAGATATCAGAGAGACAGTCGATGAGGCGAGCTTGGACAGAAGGGGAGAGAGGGGGGTGGAGAGATAGAGTTAAGTATCATCAGCGTAGAGATGGTATTGAAAGTCGTGGGAGGCAATGAGTTTGCCAAGGGACAGGGTATAGATAGAGAAGAGGAGAGGGCCCAGGACCAAGCCTTGGGGAACCCCTACCGAGAGGGGGAGGGAGGAGGAGGTGGAATTGGGAAGAGACACATTGAAGGAGTGGTCAGAGAGGTAGGAGGAGAACCAGTCAGGGACAGAGCTGCAGAAGCCCAAGGAGCGAAGAGAGTCCAGTAGGAGCGAGTGGTCGACAGGGTCAAAGGCAGCAGAGAGGTCAAGGAGGACAAGAATGGAGTAGAGACGCTTAGATTTAGCAACAAGTAGATCGTTGGTGATCTTGGCAAGGGCAGTCTCAGTGGAGTGAAGGGGGCGGAAGTCGGACTGGAGAAGGTCCAGGGAGGAGTTGGCAGAGAGGAGTTCAAGGCAGCGGAAGTAGACAACACGTTCCAGAAGCTTAGAGGCGAAGGGAAGGAGGGAGACCGGTCGGTAGCTAGAGGGGTCAGAGGGGTCGAGGGTGGACTTTGGAGGATGGGAGAGACAGTGGCATGCTTGAAGGTGGAGGGGAAGGAGCCAGTGGAGAGGGAGAGATTAATGACATGTAGAAGGGAAGGGGCAACAGTGCGAGCAATAGAGATGAGGAGGCGGGAGGGGATCGGGTCGCGAAGGCAGGTGGAGGGGTTGGAAGAAGAGAGCAGGGAGGAGATTTCCTCGAGGGAGGCTGGAGGGAAGGAGGACAGGAGAGTGGAGAGAGGGGGAGGGGGTGAAGAGGGGGCAGGGGGAGGAGATGGGTGTGAGGCGATGTCCTTGCAGATCTTATCAATTTTCGAGGTGAAGAATGGTGCGAGATCATAAGCAGAGAGGGAAGAGGGAGGCGGGAGGCTTGAGAAGGGAGTTGAAGGTGGAGAAGAGGCGGCGAGGGTCACGAAAGAATGATTCAACTCAGGAGGCATAGTAGTGTTGCCTCGCCAGGGAGATAGCAGAAGAGAGGTAGGAGAGGGAGAATTTAAAGTGGTGTAAGTCAGGGTGGGAGCAGGATTTGCACCAGAGGCATTCAGCAGCCCGGGTGCAGGAGCAGAGGTAGCGGATAGTAGGGGTGAGCCATTGACAGGGGTTTCGGGGTCGAATGGGGCGGGAGGAGAGAGAGGCAAGACAGTCAAGGGTCGTGGCGGGAGAGGCATTAAGTGAGGAGATGGCAGTATCAGGGGAAGAGGAGGAGAAGACAGGGGGGAGGAAGGGGGAGAGAGAGGAGGCAAAATCTAAAGGGGTAACTGCCTGCATATCATGGAAGGGGCGTGAAGCAGGTGAAGAAGAAGGGGGTTGGTAGGAGAGGGTGAAGGAGGCAAGGTGATGGTCGGATACGGGACATGGGTCAATGGAGAGGTCAGCAACAGGACAATTTCTGGAGAGGATGAGATCGAGAGAGTGGCCGTCGGTGTGGGTGGGGGAATCAGTCCAGAGGCGAAGATTAGGGAGAGGAAATGGGAGACAGAGGATTGGGAGGGTGCGTCAACATGGATGTTGAAGTCACCCAGAATGAAAGCGGGGGTATCATCAGTGAGGAAGAAGTTAAGCCAGGATTCAAAGTCCGGAAGAAGAGGAAGGGGGCCAGGGGGGCGGTAAATGACCGCGACACGAAGGCAGAGGGGAGTAGAGACGTACAGAGTGAGCCTCGAAGGAAGGGAAGGAGAGGGAGTGGGGAGGGAAAAGGGGCTGGAATCGACAGGGGTTGGCAAGGAGAAGGCCCACACCACCACCCCAGCCCTCAGGGCGGGACCGGTGAGAGAATGAAAGGCCTCCAGAAGAGAGGGTGGCAGGGGTGACAGGGTCAGAGGGAGGGATCCAGGTTTCCATAAGCGCAAGGAGCTGAAAGCGGCGAGAAAGGAAGAGGCCGTGAATGAAGGGGGCTTTTTGGCAACAGCAAAGTGGCAGTTTCAGAGGGAGCATGAGAAGGGGAGTTGATCAGGGGGAAGGCAGGGAATGTGGATGAGGTTGGGGGATGTGGAGGGACAGGACTTGCAGGGACTGTGGTGGGGAGGAGGGGGTTTGCATGGAATGGTTAAGGGGGGATGAAGGGGAGGAGGGGGAATAGGCAAGGGGAAAAATAAGGGGTGGGGAGGTTGGAGAAAGTGTTGGAGGGAGAGGGAGAAGCAGGGGAGACAGCAGTAGTGGGAGAAGGAGAGGAGAGATGGAGGGTGAGAGATTGTGGGAGGTACGGGGAGACATTACAGTGGTGGAAATCATGGCTGCAGAGGGGATAAACAGGCCTGAGGGTGGGGCTGGAGAGTCCACTCGACAGATTGAAGAGGCGGCGATGCACAGACGGTGTCTATGTCATTGGGTCCTCGCAAGCCTCGCACCGGCCACAAAACGGCCAGCGCCCTTTTGTTGCCGCCCTTCAGGCACCGCCCGAGGGCTGCCACCCTCTGGGAGGAGTGTTGCAGCTTTGAGGGTGGCAGGGAGGGGTCTTAGGCGTGCTCACCTGGAGGCAGGATACAGGGTGAAGCAGGCCACGTGCTGTGTTGGGGGAGGGGCTCGCTTCCAGGGTCTGGGGAGCCCTCTGGAGGGAGTGTTGCAGCTTTGAGGGTGGCAGGGAGGGGTCTGAGCTGTGCTCACCTGGAGGCAGGAGACAGAGTGAAGGTCATGTGCTGTGTTGGGGGAGAGTACTTGTAGGAGAGTAGTGGTGATTTGGAAAGGCTGTCTGAGAAGTGGCAACACAGCCTGGAATAGTCATCCAAGTAACAGTATATGTGTATTCTGTTCCGAATGCTACTGCAATCACAGAGAGGCACGGTCACGAACTGGCGGCCCAACCCAACCATAAATCTTTACAGAATTGTTATTTGTAGTTTCTTTTGGAAATAGCTGTATCGTATGTCTCTCACTTGCTCTGTCCAGTTTGTTCCCCAGTATTGCCCATAGGCGTCCGCCCATGATGCTCCTCACTCAGACCACTGGATGAATTACTCAGACCTCCCAGGTGTTACTCAGTTTATAGTTCCCCTATCGAAGATATGATTACAGCTCCTCTCCAGTCCTTCATGGGGTCTGTGGTTGACTTTCACCCCACCTCACAGGATATTTCCACTTCTGGAACTTCTAAGTGGTTGGGGGGCACCACCCTAATAATATTCCCCATTCCTCAACTCACACTCAGCCCTCTAGGTGACTCTCTCTCCTGAAGCCCTGCAGTGCTGATTATTGCCCTGCTGTCTTTACGGTCCCGAACGCTAGCTGCCAGGGGTTTCTTTCCATTTTTATAGTCATGTGGCCTCCCTAGGCCTGACTCCTGATCTTCTTCTGGCTCCTTACAACACAGGAGCCAATGAGCTCCTGCTTCTCAGTGCTCCTTGCCCCAAGAGCTGGTTTTCTCTTCTCTATAAACCCCTTTCACTGGGCTCCTGCCCCTAGCCCAGCCTCACTCCAGGCTGTTCCCCTCCACCTCAGGTTTTTCAAAACTTTATCAGTCTTGAATGCTGAAGAATCCTTTGCCGATGAACTCAAGATTGTCAATTTTGAGTTTGAATAGGCAGTGGTTTAAGAGACACATATCTGTGTAATGGAACTGATGATGCTACTGCTCTGGTGTTCTTTCTTGCTGAAGCTTTCTCTGCCTGTTGCTTCACCGTAGGAGGCATGGAGGTGGATATTAATGGGGAAGACTTCTCTGGGAGTCCAGGCAGTGCACTTTTGCCGCAATAAACTTTGGAGGCAGCTCTTCCTGCTGTGGGGGTGAGGAGAGTATTTGTGCCCTCTACACAATGAGCAGAGTTGTTCTAGGACATTCCCACAGGCAGATAAGACATTTGTCATGGCCACTTGTGACTGAAAATTGATTGGAACAAGAGGGAGACTTTTAAACCCTGATCTTTTCACCATTCCAGATATGCTCATTTCTGTCAGGAGTAGTGGTGAATGGTCTGAAAATATGGTAGAAGTGTTACCTAGAACAACTACTTTTAAACTTTTGCCTAATATTGCTTACAAACTATTTAATATAACAAGAACAATAATAATAAACAACTGCCCAAGGAATAGAATTAATTTTTCTTCGTGAGGGTAGTAATTCGAATTTAGATTTGATCCGTATCTGCTCGGAACGGGCTGTTATGGATCAATCCGCACCAAACCGAAACAGTGAGGCAGCACGCCTCTTGTGGTTTGGTTTTAATCTACAGAAAAAGAAAAAAAAAAGAAAAAATGACCATGCATGTGCAAAATGGACACTGGACCACCTTGTGCATGTGTGCCCTTTTCTAAAATGGTATAATATGAATCCGTATTTAAATCCAGAAATTGTGGGATCCAAACCAAAAACAGAATTTAAATGCAATTTCCTCCAGAAGACCACCCTTTGTTCCTCCTCAAAGAAGTCCCTGGAGAGAAAGCTGTTCCCACTACTAACTACCTAGTGGTAGGGACGAAACTGAAGTGGGAAGGTGCTGCTCCTTCCCTTGCATCCCATTTATAGACAATGCTTGGTACCTGTGTAATGGATTGCAAGAAAGCTTGGAGGAGGCAGGACCTCCACACAGCCTTTCAGCATCACTGCCTATCAGAACGGTTTCCTACTCAGTGTAGGTTCCTGGTGTGTTCCCATGTGCAAGAACTACATGGAGGCCACCGAAGGGGATCTAGAAAGAGGACAAAAAATAGGACTCTGAGGCAACAAAAATTATCAAAAGGATAGAGGAGCACAGAGGTCCAATAATGCGCCTTAGGTGACTAACTTACTGGGTGAGGCCACACAAGATGTTATCCCACTTTGGGCAACTTTACCTCACATTAGCCTGTGATGCAGCAGACCCGATCGTATGGCTAGCGGCTGCAAGAAGTTCACTCACTTCTGCCCCGAGGTGGGCAGCCAGCTGGTACGCGATGCATCGGCTGGGTGATGCATCACATGTGTCTCATTGCTTTCCCAGTGTTTGGAGGCCGTGGAGGATTGGATGAGGCAGAGCAGACTGAAACTGAATCCCGATAAGACGGAGGTGATGGTGGTGGGGAGGGCGGGGGAGGTTCTGGCCCCCCTTGGGGGGTGGGGTCCGTACTCCTATTGCCCAGCAGGTTCAGAGTCTGGGGGTGGTGTTAGACTCGGGTCTCCGTCTGGATCGGCAGTGGAGGCGGTGGCTAAGACCGCCTTCCGCCAGCTGTATCTGGTGCGGAGGCTGTGCCCATACATTTCCAGGACCGACCTGGCCACCCTGATCCATGCCTTCATCACCGCGAGGCTGGACTACTGCAACGCGCTCTACGTGGGGCTTCCCTTGTTTCTGGTTCAGAGGCTGCAGCTGGTGCAGAATGCGGCGGCCCATCTCCTTATGGGGACTGGGCGATGGGAGCAAGTAACAGAAGTGCTCCGTGCTCTGCACTGGCTGCCTATAGCATACCGAACCAGATTCAAGGTGTTGGTATTGATCTATAAAGCCCTGCATGGTCTGGGCCCCTCATACCTCAGGGACTGCCTCACCCTCCGTGCCTCAGAGCGATCCCTTCGGGTGAGACGAGGGGCTACAATGGAGAGGGCGTTCTCAGTGGCTGGGCCGCGACTTTGGAACTCCCTCCTGGAAGAAGCCCGCCTGGTCCCAAGTCTGCTGGTGTTTCATCGAGCCTGCAAGACCTGGCTGTTCACCCTGGCCTGAGGAGGGGAGGGTTGGGTAGTTGGGGATATGGGGGAGTGGGGGGGATGGGATTGTTTTAATTTATTTGAGGATGGTTTTAAATATTGTTATGAATTTTATTATGATTTTATTGTTGTATGCCGTAGGCATGAGGGGGCAGCTAAAAAATGCTTTAAAATAAATAAATAATAAATGTTACTGTTGCCCCACCTTGGCTAAGTTTGCCCAATGTGGGATAATGGGCTGTCTCTTGTCTGTCTGGGCCTGTGCAGCCCCACCCTGTGGTGAGGTCTGAGGACTGGGCCTGGAGGAGTGTACACATACTCACTAGGGATGGGCGAACGCGGTTCGGAAGTTCGGAGTTCGGTCCGAACTCTGCCTGTTCGGACAACCGAACCCGAATGCGAACATACCGAACGGCGAAAT
>QEPC01002400.1:201050-222631 GCA_003113815.1 Sphenodon punctatus | reverse complement strand
CATAGGCTCACGCTCAGGGCAGCTTATATCTTATCTACTGGAGATTTCCTAGTCTTGGCAGGATTTAGACTATTTGTTCAGTTATAATCACACTTATGCTGTTGCAACTATTTCCAATTAGGACTATTTCTTTAAGATGATTGCCCGTGTCAGTTCCTTGGGGAGGGATATCACCGAGGGTCTACCTCTCAAGTTAACCTATTCTTCAGGGACTGGAGGCTTTGACCTCAGAAATCTGTCCTACAATGGATAATTTGTGAAAGCACTCTTATAGAAAGACAGATATTGCAGATTGTAGACATTTATTTGATAGTTTGTAATGAATAAGGCTTCAGCACAATGGTAGTGGCCATGTAGATCTCAGAAAAGGTATTGATGGTCATTGAGGATTCTACAGCACTTTTTGCAATAGTGGAAGTTATATTTCCACTGTTCTGGCCAAATTCTCTATGTGAGTAATTACTAGAGTTGTATTAGCAGATCTTGAGTTTTGTAATTTGTTAAGATATATTTGGAAGTAGGGACAAGCAACAAGGTAAGGCTTGACAGGGCCAGATTTAGGATTTTAGCACCCCTAGGTAACTCTGGCTGCCCACCCCCCTGAGCATTGGTGTGTATGAGGACTGCCATCTGAGGTAGGGAGGGAGACAATGGTGGCATCCAGCACATAAGCAGCATCTCTTCCTCTGCACTCAGAACCACCACAGAGTGAGTTTATGGGGGGAACAGGGCTTCTTCAAGTAGGGATGGATGGAGGTCCCCCCTCCAGGTTGGAGATGAGGCAGTGTGGTTGCAGCAGTGGGCTACTACTAATCATTTCTATAATGCTACTAGACAGTCACAGCAATTTACAGTCACAGATTTTTGAAGACTGGTCCCTGCCCAGTGGGCTTACCATCTAAGATGGACAAGGGTGAGGGGAATACAGGGAGATAGACATACACATATTCCCATTTTACAGATGGGGAACTGAGGCTGAGAGGTTGTGACTTGCCTAAGGGCACACAGTGAGTTCATTGCTTGGGTGAGGTTTGAACCCTGGCTTCCCAGGTCCAAGTTCAGCACCTATCCACTACACCACACTGGCTTCTGTGGGACTTCGAACAGACGTCCCCAACCTCCTTAAAATCTGCTGCCCTAGGCAGATGCCTATGTTGCCTCCCCCAAGTCCATCCCGGAGGCTTCATAGGTTTATGATGTGGAGTTCAATCACAGATGGAATTCCAAAACTAAGTCCTGGTTCACCTTTGTTATACTTGGGAAGAGTTTGGGTTTTAGATTACACAACAAGTTACAAGGAACCTTACCTAGTTTCTGGTTTCATTATGCAGTCCTGTAATTTTCTAAGCATGTAAGTAGACATGTTAAACTTAATAGGACAACTCATGTGCTTTATGTTAAGCATATGTTTAAATTCACTAAAACAAAAAACTTAACAGTTTAAAAAGACACTTTTTAGCTGCCGCTGCCTGAAAATGTTCTGTGACTCTGTAATTTCAATGGTATATGTTGTTCTTATTTTGGCCAACACTTTCGCTTTACGCTTTTGATTGGTTGCCTTTTATATACGAGATAACAGATCACATGGAGTAATGCTAATGGAGTGGCTTGGGACCATAAGAATAAGGGCAGTTACCCAGCTGAAAGAAGTGGATTATTTTTAAAAAAATCCATTTTCAGAAATTGGGAGGACTAGAGTAACAAGATAATGATTAACAGTTGGTTCAAGAATTGGTCCTGTGTTAAGTATCATAGACCATTGAGAGGTATTTATTCTGTTAGAAAGCTGGACTCCTAGGGTGGCCAGATATGCAAATTTTAGAGGATACATATGAGAAATGCAGGTTGCAGGGCTGTATTGGTTCCAATGCAGCTCTGCAACCTGTATTTCTCATGTATCCTCTAAAATTTGCATATCTGGCCACCCTATGGATTCCATCTGACTACATGAGCAACCAGACTTCTGGAATCAAGGCTGCCATGATTGATAAGAAAAACATTGAACTAGGAAATTCAGGGAAATGTTTGGAAGAGACACGTCCTATCTTCACACCCGGTTTTAATATATGGAAGGAGAAAACTCAGAAGATGATGCAATAAAGGATAAAGTAATATTGGAAGGTACAATAATAGAATCATAGAGGTGTAAGGTAACTCAAAGGTCATCTAGTCCAACCCCCTGCTCAATGCAGGAAACCCACAGCCACAGCATCCCTGACAGATGGCCGTCCAGCCTCTGTTTCAAAACCTCCAGCCTCTGTTTCAAAACCTCCAGTGAAGGAGAGCCCACCACCTCCCTAGGCAGTCTGTTCCACTGTCAAACAGCTCTTACCGTTAGGAAATTCTTCCTACTGTTTAGCTGAAATCTGCTTTCTTGTAATTTGAGCCCACTGGTTCAAGCCCAGCTCTCAGGAGCAACAGAGAACAAGTCTGCTCCATCTTCTGTGTGACAGCCCTTCAGATATTTAAAGACAGCTATTGTGGCTCCCCTTAGTCTTCTCTTCTCCAAGCTGAACATACCCAGCTCCTTCAACCTTTCCTCATAGGACTTGGTTTCCAGACCCCTGACCATCTTTGTCGCTCTCCTCTGAACCCGTTCCAATTTGTTGATGTCTTTCTTAAAATGCAGTGCCCAGAACTGGACACAGAATTCCAGATGAGGTCTGACCAGCGCAGAATAGAGTAAAACTATTACTTTTCGTGATCTGGACACTATGGTTCTGCTAAAGCAGCCTAAAACAGTTGCATCACACTGCTGACTCATGTTCAGCTTGTGATCAACTACAACCCCAAGATCCTTTTCACATATACTGTTGCCAAGCCAGGTATCACCCATCCTATACTTGTGCATTTGTGATTTTTCTTACCTAAATGTAGAATTTTACATTTATGTCTGTTGAATTTCATTTTGTTAATTTTGGCCCAGCTTTCCATCCTGTCAAGAACATTTTGAATCTTGTTTCTGTCTTCTATGGTATTAGCTATCCCGCCCTGTTTTGTGTCATCTGCAGCTTTGATAAGCATTCCCTTTACTCCTTCATCCAAGTCACTAATAAAGATGTTGAAAAGTACAAGGGCCCAGGACTGAGCCCTGAGGCACCCACCTCGATACCTCCCTCCAGATTGATGGGGAGTCATTTATGAGCATTCTTTGGGTATGGTTCTTCAGCCAGTTGTAACTCCACCTTACAGTAGTGTCATCTAGCCCATATTTAACCAGCTTATAGAAATTTAGACAACAAGTAGAAAGATGCAAATAGGAGTTTTGGCAGGCGCCAACAGCTTTTCTTTTGTGGTGTTCATTCTGAAGAACTCCACCTCTGTGTAGCTGTCAACTACTGACCTCAGCTTCACTTTCCTCCTTGTTCTCCAACACTTGGCTTCCTTTCTTCCTTTCTGACAGTATTCCCACACGTGTTCCTGGGGACTTCAACATCTATCTTGACATCCTCTCTGACCCTGCTACCTCCTGCTTCATCTCTCTTACCTACATCTCTGGACTCATTGCCCTATGCATCATGACAGCCACTACCTTGACCTAGTCTTCTCCAAATATTGTTCCACTTCTGATCTCTCCTTTGATGTCGTCCTAATCTCTAACCACCACCCTGCTTCATTCCATCTCTCCAGCTCCTTCACTTTCCCTTGCCCAAGTTCTCACTCCTTCCATAACCGTCAGTCCTCAGGACGTTTCCTCCTCCCTATGCCCCCTTTTCTCATCTCTCTTCTTCCACCTGCCATAACTCAGCTCTTTGCCTTTAATACACCCATTTCCTCCACCCTAGACTCCCTTGTTCCCTTCTCTCACCACTCTACCAGTTCTCGTCAACCCCCAACCCTGGCTTAAGCCCACTATTTGCCACTTCCACTCCTGCTCTTGTGCTGCTGAACGCCTTTGGCAAATGTCTCAGGAACATGCTGACTACCTCCACTTTAAGCTCTCCCTCTTTGCCTTCAGTACTGTCATTTTACTTGCCAAACAACACTACATCTCCACCTTGATTGAGCCTCACTCCCGCAATCCCTGCCATCTCTTCTCAACCTTCAATTCCTTTCTGAAACCCCCTGAAATTCTCTCCCTTCTTCCCTCTCTGCACAGGATCTTGCCTTCTTTTTCAGTGACAAGATTGATAAAATCCACCTTGATACTACTTCTCCCCTCCCTCTTCCCTTTGCCTCTCTCCTATGCTCCTTCTCTCCAGCTTCCCTTGTTGAGAATGAGATCACCTTCCTCCTCTCTTCATCAAACCCACAATTCCGTCGCCTTGACCCTATTCCCTCTCATCTTGTACCTGCAATTGCCCCCACTGCTGCACTCTCTCTGCTGCCCATCATTACTCTCTCCCACTTTACAAGCTCCTTTTCATCTGCTTTCAAACATACTACTGTCTCCTCTATCCTTTAGAATCCCACTTATGACCCCACTAACTTATGACCCCACCAACTATCACCCTATCTCACTCCTCCACTTTGCTTCCAAGCTCCTGAAATAGGCTGACTACACACTCTGCCTTGACTTCCCCTCTTCCAATTCCTCCCTTTAACCCCCTTGAATCTGGTTTCCACCCTATCCACTTGACTGTCAGGGTCTCAGAAGTGCTGGCTCTGCAGCCCTCCCAGCTGAACTGCATTACCTGAGTTTGAGTCAGGCCTTCCAGAGGAACTCTGAGGCTATCTGCCTTCTCAATGGCTATCCACACCCCCAGCTGGCTATATGAGGGGACTGCAAGCCAGTCAGACTGAGAGGAGCTCAATGCTTACCAGTGTCTTAATATACTCTTTCCAGCTCATGAAAAACCTACCTGTTTCCTCCTTTGACCCAGTCTCCCTCCAGCCACAAACCTGCCCTCCATCTAGACTCCTTTCCCCAGGACTAATCTTTTGGTTATGGACCCCTGCATTGGTTCCAGACTCCAGCTTACTCTACCCACCAAGTGCTACGATCCTGCAAGGCCTCAACCCATGGGCCCTGATCATGCAGGACCTCACTGCCTGGAGGCCACCCATACCCCAGTAGATCTAACATTGACTCAGTCTGCTCTCGCTAAAATCATTAATGACCTTAGAGGGCCTCTCTACTCTGTTCTTGACCTGCTCTAGCTTTCTGCTACCTTTGACACTGTTGCTCACACCCTTCTCCTTGATTCACTTCACTCCCTCAGTTTCCCCAGAAACTTTCATTCAACACTCTGCTACCAAGGTCATCTCTCACCTATCACTTTAACAATGTTCAGCACCTCCTCTCCTCCCTGTACTGGTTCCCTCTACGCAAAGGCATTCAGCACAAGCTCCTCAAGCCTCACCTACATGGCTCAGTTCTCAATTGAGACTCTTCCTTACTCTCAAACCATTAATTCAATGTCTCTCTGCTGGTGCCTCCTCTGCATCACTCCATCTCTCATTTGGAGTTCCCCAAGTCTCTGTCCTTGGCCATCTTCGCTTCCTCCTTTACAATAGCTCTGGGAAAAACTCATAAAAACTCATGGCTTACAGTATCACCTGTATGCTGATGACACACTCTCTCCCCACCCTCATGTCCTCCCCCTTCATCCAGCCTTGTACTGCTGACTCTCTCTCTGACATCTCTGCTTGGATGTTTGACCATCAATTCAAGCTTAATATGTCGAAGACTGACCTCATCTTTCCCCCCAAAACATTCCTCTCTCTCTTCTCAATGTCCATTGTCACTGTCAATGTTCATCCTGTCTCTGACACATAGCCTGGGGTTCATCTTTGACTCCTGTCCCTCTTTACACCTCTGATCTAGTCTGTTGCTAAGTCTTGTTCCCTCTCTCTACGTAATATTGCTAAAATCAGGCCCTTACTTACTGCTTCCACTGTCAAAACCCTAGTCTGTGCTCTAGTCACCTCCCACCTTGACTACTGCAACTTCCTTCTTATTGGCCTCCTCTGCTTTGACTTAGCCCCTCACTTTCACTCAACTCGCTTGTCACTTTGACAATGTTCAGCTCCTCCTCTCCTCTCTGTACTAGTTCCCTCCTATTGCCCAAAGGCATTCAGCACAAGCTCCTTGAGCCTTGCCTGCAAGGCGCTTCATAGCCTTGCTCCCTCCCTATGACTTGTTTCCTCCTCACTTTTCTCCCTCACTTATTTCCTGCCGCATTCCTGCCCACAAGCTTCACTCCTCTGCCACCACCCTCACCTGCCCACAAGTCCCCTGATCTTAGAAATGTATTTGCCCCTTCTCCCTTGTTGCCCCGTATACCTGAACTCCCTCCCTGTATGCATTGACTCTGCTTCTTCCCTCCCAACCTTCAAATCCCTCCTGAAAACTCTACCTCTACCATCAGGATTTCCACTAGCTCCTTATCCCCCCAGACTCGTTACTGTCCTTCCCTCAAGGTCCCTTCCCTCTTCTGTCCTTCCCACAGGGTTCCCCTTTGCCCGAAGCTAAGCATGTGCACCTCCAACTTCTCATCTTTGTGTATGTATCCTTGTTTTTCCCTTTGTTCTCCTGTTCCTTGTCTTTCCTAGATACTAAGCCTCATGGGGCAAGGACCTGTCTCAAATTTACGATTGTACAGTGCCAGGTACATTGCTTGTGATATATAAATAATGAAGAAGGAAAAGAACTGATGTGTCATACATTGACACATTATAAACAGAAGAGTCTTGAGAGCAATAAGTAAATATGAAATTGCAGAACTATGGTGTGTAATCTACCACTAAAATCAATCTCTGTACCATTCATTCTGTTGTGACAGCACATCGGACGTGATTGGAAGAATGATGTAGTATTCCAGAGACATTTCTGGTATATTTGAGTACCAGGTTTGTATAAGCCAAGAAGAGGATATTTGAATCACCTCCCAACTGCCTCGTCAAATCTTCTACACTACTCTCGGGATGTAAGGTAAAGAAGAAAAGGAATATTTTAAACCCTCATGTAAATGCACCTACATGAGAATTCATGTCTATACCATCCCCTTAATGTATTCTGTCTGTAAAATCAATTTAAAATTGTTTTAAAATGAATGCTACATTGTTTTATTGTATTTCATTGTATAGTTTTTATGAAGAGCGCTGAGCACCATATTGCAGGGGTGTGCTTTAGAAATAAATGTATTATCACAAAATGGTGTGAAGTAGGTGTAAAGGTTTTGTGGCAAATTGTAGATCCATATGTGGAAGATCTTGTACACAACATGAATATGCTGTCCTGCCAGATGGATAGCCTCTGGAAATATGTTTTAACAGATGCACTGCTTTCTGCTTGATAAAGTAAAATACAGCAATGTAAGTGTCCATAAGTACTTGCACTACTCTGTTCTGTGCTGTTTTAACTTTAATAGAGAGAACTGTCCTGATCTTTCAGAAGGATTCCTCTGGAGGAAATACACAGCCTTCTACAAAGTCCAGAAATACCCTTATAAACAGTATTGTTTGAATTGGGCTGCAGCAAGACTTGAGTCAACAAATGATGAAACCTATCCTCAAATACAGCACATATTTCCTGTGTGTTGTATTAGACAGTTGTCTAAGCAGGGATATAAATGTATTGATTGTCAATTAGGAATGCTGCTACCATGCAGAGGTACTTTGTGAACAGCTATTGAGCTTCTGACAGTCTAAATGGGACAACCTGTACTAACAACAGTTCTGATCCACCAGAAGCCTTAGTTACTTTCTTTCTGATCGTCTCAAAGGGAAAAGTAGGTTGGATAAAAGTGTTGACTGTATTTGGACTCATGAGCATCCTATCAAATCTGGTGCTTGGGGCTAGAGAAGAAAGCTGGAGAAGGCTAGAAGAAAAGAGGATGACCGGTTCTAAGATCTTTTTTTAAAATGATTTCTTCCTATGGTGGTCTTTGTTGGTAGGATGTGTAAGAGGGAGAGTTTGAAGGCACTGCTGAACAAGTTTGCCTAAAGTATCTGAAAGAGACATATTTCCTTGTTAACCGCATTAGTATTATTGAGTGATCTGGCTGTAGACCTGGTATCTTAACATTCTTCCAGCAGTTCATCAGTCTTTTGACACTCTTCCTTTAAATGGTAAATCTTCCCCTATCTCATGTGATATATTCATAAGAGCAGAAAACAAAGTCAAACACGATGTCTGAGTGACACAGCAGTAGAGATTTTGGCTTAGAATCTTACATACCATTCTCACTTTGGCCACTAATATCCTCTTCTGCTTACAAGTCTTTGGTAAATATTCTCTGTTCTCAGATAGGCATTGTAAAGGCAACATCCTTCTCCATAACAGAAATGGTTACCTAGCTATTTTTGAGTGGTGACAGGGGCTTCAGTTCTATGGCAGGGTCAAGCAAACCAGAGGGTCATAAGCTAGAAGATAGTTCAAGGGAGGCAGTGAAGCAAAGGTGCTAGCTAAAACTTGTGGTCAAAAGGTTTGTCAGGATCAGAGAGTCAAGAAGCAGCCCTGAGTAGGAGTGAGAAGCTCAGAAATGGGGCAAGGTGACACAACAGTGTTGGAGACATGGCAGGGCAAGATGGCAGAGCCGGGTATACAGACTAGTGAGGAGATGTAGCAGAGTTGGCATGAAAATATGGCGAGACAAGGCAGCAAGGCAGGAAATAGACATATGACAAAATGAAGCAGCAGGGCAGGGTGTGGAGATGTGGCAGGACAAAGTAGAACGTAAGGTGTAGCAAGAGCAGCAGCAACAGGCTGGTAGTCATCTAGTTTCTCAGATATGGATTGTAAGCCGCCCTGAGCTGCCTGTGGCAGGAGGGGTGGGGTAATAAGAAATGTTAATCAATCAATAAATAAAGGACAGGTGTAACTACCCATAATAGGTAGTAGTCATTCAGTTGGAAGGTCATGGATATTAGCTATGGTCAACCAACTGGAAACAGCCTTCAGGTTGTGTGAGAACTGATTAAGCTACAATTGCCTCAGGCAGCTATGTGGAGCTGTGGCAGTAAAGTTTCATCCTCACCGGTTTCATCCTCACCGACACAACCCCATAGGCCCATGTTTGAAAATCGCAAGGGTTATGGATCCTGACAGCTAATTTGGATGATGAAAAGACTTTCTTCCCAATCAAGGCTAGTTTCCTTTCACTCTCTTTGTTTTTGGCATCAGACTTACAAACCTGGTCAAGAAGGCTTTAAACTAGACCCATGGAAGATGGAGTCAAAAGTCCACAGGTAAGTAACAAAGGTGAGTACTAAGGAGAGGAACCTGTGCAATAGACTGGAAATTAGGGAGGGGGCAAAGGGCTGTGGGAAAGCACAGAAGAGAGCATGGTAAAATAGAGAGGGCACTCATTAAAATGTCCAACCCACAATCTTAGGTGTCTGTAAACTAATGATCAGAGTAGGAGGAAGAACTTGAAATCCTATGATTTAACAGGCATCGCTGAGAGTCGGTAACTCTCACAACCGGAATGTAGGAATCAAGGGGTACAACGTGTTCCAAAACAGGAAGGGAGGAGGACTACCATTGTATGTCAAGAATGTATACATGCATATGGACGTATACAAGACAGAATGTGAAAACAAACATGTTGCCAATAAGGCGGCACCCTGGCCTACCTTGGGGAGGGCCATGGCAGTTGCCACTCCCCGGATAGGTGGATGCCACAGCACAGATGTGTCTGAGATGACTGACAGCTGGAAATCCATCCTACTGCCCCCATGCCCTGGGTAGTGCAGTGGACTGCAACAAATGTGCAGGTATGTGGCCCTGCTCCCAGCACCCCTCCGCCACCATGACAGGAAGCCATGGCGACTAGCCATGACGGCCCCTGCCCCGTGGCAGGAATAGGTGGGGCTGAACAGACATGCAGGCCGGTATTGGCCTGCATGGGTGGCCCTTGGTCCGGCATGCACCTCAGAGATTTTCCGCCAGACGCATCCTGGCCCAGCCACCTACCTATGAATTACACTCTACTGAAAGAACTCCCTGAAGTACATTCACTACCTCTGTCAATTATCTCTGAGAACTCTTGGAAAAAAGGAGAGGTGTCAGAGGATAGGCAAATGTTGTCCCCATCTTTAAAAAAGGGAAGGAGGAGGATCTGGGAAATTGTAGATCAGTCAGCTACTAAGCCTGACTTCAATACTAGGGAAGATACTACAACAGATTACAGAGCAGCCTATCTGCAAGCACTTTGATGACAATGCAGTGATTACCCGTAGCCAGCATGGATTTGTCAAGAATGGTCTCCTTCTTTGATTAACTATTCAATTCAATTCAGTTTATTTATTAGGCTCTAGCTTTCGCCATGGCCAAAAGGAGAACAAAAGAGAAAAAGACAATACATTGACAATGCGACAACGCCAATACATCGAAATAACCATCTCACAATTTAACCAGGTACATACCACCATGTAATACCTACACTATGCACACACCATGCCTCCGAGCAAGACCAGTAGGAGGAGATCATAAGACCTCCATAGATGTTTTCCATCCTGGTTTTGTGTCCCTTCCTCTCTATTTTCTCTCGGATCTTTATGTTCCAAATTTGTTGCTTACTTTTGCCACAGCAGAGCTCAACCAAGGTTAAATATTTGAACAATAAAAAGTTCCTATATGCCATAAATCTAAAAACAAATATACAATAATAAAATATAAAGCATAAAATAATTTTCAACCGCCAATTTATACAGTGTGTAATTACATGGGCCATGTGGCCCCATGTACTAATATTAATATCCTCCATACAATAGCGGCTTGCTATTCACGAGGGTTGTGGCGCCAATACTTATCCCCTGACAGGGCAGCCCCTGTAGAAGCATGAATCTTGAGCCCTATTTAAGGATGTTTTATCTCCTACGTTTAATTTGTAGGTTTTAGTCCCTTTTAGAGTGTTAATTATCTTGCTTTCAATGACTGCTTACCTTGATAAAGCAACTAGTTTAATGAATGAGGGAAATGCTCTGGACATATCTTGATTTCAGCAAAGCATTTGACCAAGTTTCACATGACAGCCTCACTGACAAGCTTGTAAAGTGTGGGCTGGAAGACACTATAAGGTGGCATCATGGCTGATTGAAGAACCATACTCAGAGTGATCATCAGGGTTCCTAGGGTTCCGTTTAGCACAGAAAAACATGGAAAAATGTAGAATTTCCTGTTTTCCCAGAGAAAACCACAGAATTCCAGATTTTTCCTCTGATGTTCCTGGCTGCAAAAACTCACCTGCAGCAGTACTGAATCAGTTTGAAGGTCTGTGTTTGTTGGTAGCATGGCTGGAAGTTCTCCTGGAGCATGCGTAGAAGAGCTCTAATACACTGAGGGAGAGCAATGGAGAGACAGAGAAGAGCACATCTACATGCTTTCAGCCCCTTTGCAAGCACCGTGTTGCTTTGTCTTGCAAGGGGGCCGGTAACAGTCACACATGGGTAGGGGGGAAGAGACATTGCCTTACAGTGTTGGCTGTCTGTTTGGGATAAACGTTTAGCTCTCTGGTACATAAACAAGGGGGAAGAGTCACACACACTGGGAGGGGGGAGACACATATTAGGAATCACTTTGGCTCCGTGGAGTTGCATGCAGAGGTGTGTTCCCTTGATCTTTGACAGGGCTTGAGTGCCTTGAGACACAGCCCCTGTTGTCATGCTGTTTGTCGATCCCCATCATGTCTGACTTTGATGTATTATATCGGAACATTTCTGATTTTATGGCAGAGAAAACTAGAAACCCTGGTGATCATCAATGGCTCCTCATTAAACTGGAGAGAGATACCAAGTGGGGTCCTGCAGGGCTCTGTCCTGTGTCCAGTGCTGTTCAACTTCTTTATTAATGACTTGGATGGAGGAAATACTTAGTAAGTTTCCAGATGTCTCAGAACTGCTATAGGCCTAGATAACACCTTGAACAACAGAACCAGAATAAAAATAAATCATGATAGGTTGGAAATCTGAACTGAAATTAACAAAGTAAAATTCAACCAAGATAAATGTAAAGTTCTGCATTTGGGGAAGAAAAATCAAATGCACAAGTATAAGATGGGGTATACCTGTCTTAGCACATGTGAAAGGGATCTAGGGATTGCCGTTGATCATAAACAGAACATGAGACAGCAATGTGATGTGGTTGAAAAAAGGCTAATGCAATTTTAGGCTGCATTAACAGAAGCATTGTTTCCAAGTCAGCAGAAGTAATATTTCTACTCTGTTTGGTACTGGTCAACCCTTGCCTGAAGTACTGTGTCCTGTTTTGGGTGCCTCATTTTAACAAGGACATTGACAAATTGGAGCAGGTTCAAAAGAGGGCAATAAAAACAATAAAAGGTCTGGAAGCCAACCTTATGAGGGAAGGTTGAAGGAACTGAGTGCATTTAGCCTAGTGAAGAGAAGACTAAGGGGAGACATGATCGCAGTCTTTAAATATCTAAAGGACTGCCATCAAGAAGATGGCAAGTAATTGTTCTGCATTGCTACAGGGGGCAGAACTAGAAATGGGTTCAAGTTATAGGAAGTTAAATTGTGGTTACGTATCAGGAGAAACTTCTTAAGAGTAAGTGATGTGTGCCAAATTGCTTAGGGAGGTTGTAGGCTCTCCACTGCTGGAAGTTTTTGTAAGATGCTGGACAATCTGTTGGGGATGTTGTTGTAGCTGTTACCATCCTGCACCCAAGCAGGGGATTGGACTAGGTGACCCTTGAGATCCCTTCCAACTCTAAAATTCTATTGGCTGGAGCTGAGTGGGTGCAAACCTCCTATTTGATTCTGGGAAACTGCAGCTATGAGGGAAGGCATATTGATGGCACTATAAATAAAATAAATAAAATAATAAATAATAAACACAATAATTACTAATCATAAATAATTATTAATAATTAATGATAAAGAGAGTGCCTGGTAATAAAATTAAAATGAAGTGTTTGGTAACAGTGATAAAGAAAGAAGCCACTTCAATGGGTGATTGATTGGTTTTACCTAACTTGAGTCGGTGTGGTCGAGTGGATAAGGTTTTGGACTTGGACCAGGGTTCATGTCTCACCTTAAAAATGAGCCACTATTTACCTAACTTCATACAGAATTCTTTAAATTTCCTTCTGCAGGAATTGTCAGGCCATCACTAGACAACAGACCAGTGGTGACCCTCTCTAAATCTGTCTTCTCCAAGATGCTAAGTGGAGGCTGTGTTCAGACTCATGCTCACCACTTGCACACCCAAGTGGCATAATCAAACCAACAGTTTGCCTTACACAGTGGCATTTTTCGTGATATCTGCATAGATGTATCACTTGGTAGTGGACAAAAGTTCATGCCGAAATAAAGAGATTTTCTTGTTAGTCTACGGTGCCACAAGACTTTATTTTATTTTATTTTTTGCTTTAGGCTTGATTTCTGTCTATTTTGGGAGAACTTCATATACTGTCATGCTAAAAAACCTTTCATGTTACCAGGGCTGATCTTCTACTTCAGTATCAGAAGAAAAAGTAAATAAATTGCTAAACACAATGGCTGAAAGAACAGTCCCCCTAGACACTGTTTCTGAAACAGTACACAGGTGTGAATTCACGCTTTGCTACAAGCATGCATTTAGCTTGCAAAGTTGGGGAGGAAGCAAGCAAGGGAACATTTTAAAGACAGCAGGAACTGGTGTCTTGTCATTACAGAGAGTTAATTTGCAATATGTGTGGACTTGGATGAAGATCAGAGAAATTTTCTTTTTGCCACATTTAGCTTCCTGCGCTCCTTTGGTAGATGGAGGAGAAAGATGCTGACCACACTTCTCTCTGTACACAGCTTCAGCCATCACGCTTTATAAGGAGTACATATGTGATGGAGGGGTGTCACATGTTTGTGGGGAATTAGCTTTACACATGCCACACCCAAACACACTCTGTCTTTATCCTGGGGTTTTCTTATATTTAAAGTCTGGCCTCCAAGCCTCTCAAACAGCAAGCCCAAGCCTCCAGAAAGAGCTTCTCCCATACAAGTGTGGGTCCCTCAGAAACATACACACGCTCAACAAGATCTCTCAGGCCAGGAGCATATAGGAAAGATCCCACCTGAGTCCCAAGTCCCTCCAGTGTTGTCCCTGGAGTCTGTCAGGCTTTCCTCGGCCTTTAGGCCAGGGCTTAGAGTGCTGTTTATTCTGGAATTCTTGTATCAAAGGTAAGTAATTTATTTTGTATATATCTCTCGTGTTCTTAGTAAGTTTTACTCCTAGATATTGTATATATTCTTTTTAAATTTGAAACCTTGACATGGGGGAGGTCCCCCCCCCAGCCCCATGTGCTTTGGCCCCCTGTAAAAGCATCATCTGAGTCTTCATTGGGTTGATTTTATAGCCTGATAAGTTCCCAAATTCTTTCAACGTACTAGACAGAGTGGGCAGCCCTGTCTAGTACCCCTTACCAAACCAAAAGCAGGGGTTAGTTCTCCATTTATCAATATTCGTGCTACCGGTTTCTTATATATACTTTCTACCCACTCCAGAAAAGTACCTCCAAACCCCATGTGCGTCAGTGTGGTCAGGAGGAACTCTTTTTCCAATGAATCATATGCTTTATTAACATCCAGGGACAGCACCGCTGTCGGCTGCTTTTCCTTATTAATTTTTTATATTATATTATTAGCTCTTCGTATGTTGTCTATCCCCATCCGTCCCCCAATAAATCCCTTCTGATTCGGGCTAATTATCTCTTTTATGATGGTTTGTAACCGTTTAGCCAATATTTTAGTAAATATTTTGGCATCCGTGTTTAACAGTGATATGGGCCTGAAATCCCCACATTCTTTCCCCTCTTTTCCCCCCTTGGGACATAGCGTTATTGTGGCAGTGTAAAATGTTTCTGGTAGTTCCTTGTTCTCCTTGATTGCGTTAAACACCTCTCTTAGTAATGGTGTTATCTGCTCCCTATAAGTTTGATAAAATTCTGGTATAAAGCCATCCAGCCCAGGTGTTTTATTTTTAGGAAATTCCTTGATTACTTTATTTATCTCTTCTACTGTTACTTGTTCATTAAGTATCTCTCTCTGAACCTCAGTGATTTTAGGTAATTTTAACTTAGTTAAATAAGCTTTGATTTCAGCCTGGGTCAGATTGTCAGATGAATATAGCTTCTTATAAAATTGTATAATATGCTCTCTCATTTCCATACCTGTTATAAATTTTCCTTTACTTGGGTGCAACAGATGAGGAATCTGTGCTCTCTTTTTTTGTTTTTTAACCAGCCAGGCTAGGATTTTGTCTGCCCTGTTACTTCTGGTATAATAATATTGGTTTGTGTATCTTAATTTCTTTATAATTATTTCTGTTTGTTTAGTCTCAATCAATCCCCTTAGATCAGCCCTCTCTTTTGCTCCATTCCTTGTTGGTTTCTTTTTCAATTTCTTATCTAGTTGTTGGAGTCTTAAGTGAAGTTCATTTAATTCTGTTCTCTGGTTTTTTTTATTATAGGCCTCCAGCGCTATATATTGCCTTCTCAGATATGCCTTGGCTGTTTCCCAGACCGTCGCCTTGGACACTTCCCCACTGTTATTTATGCAAAGGAATTCTACTATTTCTTGTTTTATCTGTTCTTTGTTCATGACATTTAATAAAGTTGTTTTATGCAAATACCAGTTTCTTGGTGTGAACTTATTTTGTTGCCCTGTTTTTATTGTTAACATCACAGCACTGTGGTCCGTAAACCCCGCTGTTTCAATTTCACACCTATGACTCCTACCCCACTCGTTTCTGGTCATGAAAAAATAATCTATACGTGTATATGATATATGTCTGTTTGAGGAAAAGGTGTACTCTCTGTCCTTTTGATGTCTGAGCCTCCACACATCCACCAGTTGAGCCCTTTCTATGTCCCTCCTGATTTTATTTTGCCCTTTTTTCAATTTTCCTCCCCCCCGACGTATCCATCTGAGTGAGGGGGCTGTTCAGATCCCCCATCATGATCAAAGTACCCTGGCAGTGATGTTGCACCAGCTCTAGTATCCTGTGTGTAAATTGCATCTGTCCCATGTTCGGGGCGTAGAAAGTACAGAATGTATAGGTTTCCCCTGCCAATGTTCCCTGCACCAAAAGATATTGTTTCTCACAAAGCCCAGTTTGCTATCAAAAGCCAGTAACACCCCCGCCCTTTTAGTTTTTGCATTTGCAAAAATTATAGTATCATAGCCTCTATCTCGCATCCTGCCATTATCCTTATGTACCAAATGAGTTTCCTGCAGGGCTGCAATCTGCACTTTATGCCTTTTTAAGTATTGCCATGTCTTTTTCCTTTTTGCAGGACAATTCAATCCCTTTACATTTAACGTACAAAGTTTTAACTCAGCCATCTTTTCTGTTAGAGCCCTGCCATCTAATCTTTATCTCTTGCTTTTCATAGCCTTGTAAAACAAGCCCCTTATCCAGTCCCACTTCCCTCTCCCCCCTCCCCAACTTCCCTCCTCCCATATCCCCCCCAGTACCTGTCTCCTTCTTACCCCTGTAAAGGGGTTCAAAGGAGTCTTTGAGGGGTTTGCCATGGAGTCGCATTGTTTCCGCCTGTTGCCCCAGCACGCCCTCCCTTGTGTCCAGTGTCCCAGTGGACCCTTTGGTCCATCTCTCTGTCCCTTGACGCTATTAATACCATCACTCATCTCTTCTCCTTTTCCTCATCTTCTTCTAACTTTGTTTCAGTCTTTGTCTCTCCCTTCTTTTCCTGTCTTCCATTTCTACTCTATATGCTCCTCATTCCCCTGCTCTCACATGTCTGGCATCTTAAATTTCAAGTATTTTTCCAGCGCTTGAATCTCATGAAAATTCCTTCTATGCCGTTGATGCATAAATGAAAAGACTGCAGGATATCTCACTCCATATGCTTTAAATTTGTCTAAGAATGCATACCACTTTCTTCGTGGCAGGGGCCAGGTCTGGCTGGATCATCACTCTGTGACCTTCAAACTGCAGTTCTTTATTTTTTTCTGGCTTCCCAGAGCACCCTCTCTTTATCTTGGAATTTTAGGCATCTAAATATCAGAGCTAAATATCAGGGGTTCTCCCTCCTTAGGTCGCAGTCTCAAGGTTCTTTGTGTCCTTTCTATTTCAATATTGTGGATCTGCTCTGCTTGTGGAAAGACAGTTTTCAACACTTTCTGAATCAGGGCTCTCCCTCCTTGTGCCTCTGTGATCCCCTGTATTCGCAGGTTGTTTCGCCTTCCTCTATTCTCCAGATCCTCTAGTTTGCGTTGCACTCCCCCCATAGTCTTTTCCATTGCCAGCAGTCTTTCCTCCCATTTTCCTTCCTTATCTTCCCTCTCCTTTATCAGTCACTCGTGAGGAGACCCCATCATATTTTTTATTAAGTGTTTCAACTATGCTGTTTACCTTCACGATTCCTTCATTTAAAGTCTCCCACTGTCTCTTTGAGTCCTCATATTGAGTCTTGATTGTTTGTGTGAGGGTAGCCATCTGCAGAGCCATGTCTGCCTGTTCCCCACTTTGTTCTTGCGCCGCCACAGCCGCCATTTTGGGCCTCGTGTCTCTTAGCTCCCTTCCCCCACCACTCTCTCTATCCGTGGGGTTTATTGGTGTGTCTGACCCGAGGAGGTCCCTTTTTTTTTTTTTCTATTCGGGAGGCTGGCTAGTTCTTTTTAATATTCCTGCCCATAGATATTTGTTTTATTTATTTTTTACCTTCTTTTTGTTAGCGTTCTTTCCAGGGCTGCTAGGAGCTCTCAGCAGACGCGGCTACTGTCCACACATGTCCAGTGGCGCACCCCGATGTATTATATTTTTCATGTGGATTTTGTTTATATGATTGTGTATGTACATTTTATACATTGTGTTTTATATTATAGTATATTTCAATGGTATTAGGTGTCTTTTGACTTTTTGTTTGGTTGTTTGCTTGTGTTAGACACCTCCCCTCCTTGTTTTTGTATAGGTACCAAGGGGGCCTGTAAAGAGCCTCTGGGCCTAGTTTTTGACATGCAGAGTTACACTCTATATCCTTATAAGTTCCTGAACGGCAGAAGTGTGCCAATATGTGTTCGAAGATTTTTATCCCTCCTAAGATGACCAGCTACAGGGATGTCATGGCCAAGCTGGAGCACTGTATTTCTTGCTGACTGAGGTACCAAGACCTGTTCCAGTTCCTCCAAGCTCCCCAGAGGATGAGAAATATGCCATAGCAATTCATCTCTAATCTCAAAGTGGGGTAATGTCTTATTTCACCATTTCTGTTCACAGCCTGTTCACAGGGTGCCCGCAATAATGGGTCATTACTTTGTTCCCATACAAGATCAAAATCAATTCCCAATATAGCCCAATCCAATGGACCCAACTCTGCCTGAGCCAGTCTCCCCTCCATACTATTACCAATTTTATCCAGCAACAAGTATAAAGGCTATCTTTGCACCCAAGCTACACAAACAGCGTATCCAATTGATAGCTTCCCACAGTATAGTTATTCCCCAACAGTGTCAAAAATTTGCCAGGGGCCCAACATGCCCAGAAGTTCTTACTGGAGGATTGTGACAAGATTACTCGAGTCTGAAGGATTGATCCTTTTATGGAGGATTTTTCCCATAACAGAACGCAATAACCCAATAAGAATTTTAAATAAATGTTCCCATAACAGAACGCAATAACCCAATGAACGCAGGTGCCTGAATTCTCCACCAGATTGTGCGTGGGGGTGGGGGGTGGGGGGTTACTTCTCCTTAGAGGAGTGCTAAATTCATGGGGAATTAGCTTTACACCTGCCACACCCACACACTCTGTCTTTATCCTGAGGTTTTCTTAGTTTTAAAGTCTGTCCTCCAAGTCTCCCCAATAGCCAGCCCAATCCTCCAGAGAGGGGTTCTTCTATACAGGCATGGGTCCCTCAGAAATATACACACACTTTACAAGACCCCACAGGTTAGGAGTATATAAGAAAGATCCCACCTGAGTCCACGTCCCTCCAGCATTGTCCCTGGAGTTTGTCTGGCTTTCCTCAGCCTTTAGGCCAGGGCTTAGAATCTGTGCCCAGACCTAGCAGGCTTTGATCAGCCCTGCCTTCACTAGAGCTCCAATTCTCAGCTCCACACACAGCCTCTCTGCTGCTCTTCACTTCAAATGACCACCTTCACTAAGAGGTCTTAGGTATTTATAAGGCTGCTAAGGCTTGGTCCAGCTGCAGATTTCCAGTGACCTAATTAGGCTTAATGTTAGAAACCTTAATGAGATAGTAGTTCAGTTCTGCTCAATCTCTTTTTCTAGAGCTGTATCATTGCTAGGTTCATCCTCACTCCACGGCTGATCCTGACAATACTCATGTGACCCTGTCTCATATACAACTTTCTCAGTAGGAGCAATCAACCCATCCATACTGGAATAGTTATTCTGTCAGAGCAAGTCTTCCCAAAGTATCAAAAATAGGAAATATAAATCTTGTTCTGAGACTAAAGTCTAAACCAGACCTCAGATTAATTTGTGAGACAGTTAACGATTCTGTGGTCTGTTCCATGTCAAGCAACAGACTGTCACCAGTCCCGTCTTCTTGCTCCGCTTCCAAAGTATCAAGAAATATAGATAGTTCATTTGTCAAAGGAACAATATACCCTGTTATAGCAGTTACTAAAGCTAGAGTTGTATTCAGTGGCAAAAGCCTTAGAACTGATCAGGTACTCTCCCTGGGAAAGTCTGTAAAACTAGGAACAACTTTGACACCAGCACACTGCCTGTCTCACCCTCAGTTTGCCCAATCAGGGCATTGACCCTAAATTAAGGTCAATACAATTTTAAGGCTTATATGCTTGCTAGAACTGGACAAGAAAAACAGAGAATAAGAATACTGATTCTGGTACTGAAGAGTGCTCTGGAAAATTACACCCACTCCCTATCTTTGGAAGAGTGAGCCATTTACGAAAGACATCCCAATGAGAATGCAGTACTGGGGAAGCTTCGTCCAGGTTCAAATACAGATCCATACTCCAATTCAAGGACTGAATAGAGGAAATGTCTACTGGAGGGAGTCTGCACATTCCTGTGCAGACTCCCTCCAGTAGACATTTCCTCTATTCAGTTAATTCTTGTTAAGACCATTCCTGGTCTTAACAAGAATAAAGACAAGGGAGATCTACAGGATGTATTTTAGCAGAACAAGCATTCAGCATCCACATTTCAGCATTTTCTCTGCAGAAGATAATGATGAAAACCAGAGTGACTTCTCTGTACTTCTTCTCAGGGCTTAGCTGTGGTATGTTTTGCTACCTGTGTGTGTTACTCCCCACTACTGTAAGTAATGTGAGCATGAGCCCTGGGGGGCCTGGCCCAGCTGACAGGTTGTTTGCTCTGACCAATGGGTGAGTCAGCTCTGCTTCCTTCAGGCTCATGAGTTGAGGACAGGGTACTTACTACAGGGCAACCAGCACTTACTATGGTCATGTAGAGCCACTAAACCTTAGTACTGAATGGCACTCACCATAGCTGCAACAACTACTACATCACTGTCTGACACCCTATGGATATATTTTAGACTCATACAATCAGAATTGGAAGGTACATCAGAGGTCATCTAGTCCAACCCCTATTCAATGCAGGAAATTCACAGCTACAGCATCCCCAACAGATGGCTGTCGAGCCCCTGTTTGAAAACTTCTAGCAAAGGAGAGTCCACCACCGCCCTAGGCAGACTGTTTCACTATTGAACAGCTCTTACCGTTAGGAAGTTTGAAATCTGATTCCTTGTAATTTGAGTCTTTCAATCAGAAGCAACAGAGAACAAGTCTGCTCCATCTTCTATGTGACAGCCCTTCAGATATTTGAAGACTGCTATCATGGCTCCCCTTAGGGTAATTTCAGATGTTACAAAAACACCTTTCACCACAGTGAACCCCTGTGGATTCCCTGTGGTGGCGGCGTTCCCGTGAACGTCTGTTTGACCCCCGCCACATGTTCACCACAATGAATCTCTGGCGGGGGTCAAATTAACCATGGTTCTGGACCTCCAGCCGGCCAGAGGTTGAGAACCATGGTTAGATTGGCCACGATCCGGGATGGGCCAAAAGTAACGTGTGTTACCTTTGGCCCATCCTGGATCGTGGCCCCAACCGTGATATGGGACCGGGCGCAGCGGCCACACTGGCCGCTGCACCTGCCCGTCTCCCCGAGGGCGGGTGACTGAGGGAGGGTGGGGGGGGCAGGGCCGTGCGGCCGCACGTCATGCCGCACAGCCCCTCCCCCTCCCCGATTCCCCACAGTGATGGAGCTGGCACGTCTGAAGGACGGCCGGCTTCATCACGGACCGGGATCTGAGAGAGATTCCGGTCCAGGATTCAGCGTGGCGGGCTTCCGGGCCTGTCACGTCTGAAATTACCCTTAGTCTTCACTTCTCCAGACTACCCAGCGGGTGGTTCTCTGGGACTGCTTTTCGTCATACTGAGACCTCTCATGTGAAGTTCCGCACGGTTCTGTTCTGTCCCCTCTCCTGTTCAACGTGTATATGCAGCCGCTCGGCGAGGTGATTAGGGGGTTTGGTGTCAATATGCTGATGAAACCCAAATTAACCTCTCTTTTCCAACAGACTCAGGCCCGGCAGTCTCGCTGCTTACCCGGTGCCTGTGAGGGATTGGATGAGGGCTAATCGATTGCGGCTGAATCCTGACAAGACGGAGGTGATGTCAGTGGGTAAGGCGATGGAATTGGCGGCCCCCATCATTGATTGGGG
>QEPC01002400.1:169040-179154 GCA_003113815.1 Sphenodon punctatus | reverse complement strand
CCCGCTGCGGGTCCGCTGTGTGTGCTGGCTGTCAGCCTGTTCTCGCTCTTCCCCCCTCCCTTCCCGTTTCCCTTGTGTGGGCGTTCCCTTGTGTGCCTTGTGGCTTCGTTTGCCCTCAGGCGGCCATGTCTGTGTCCCGCCCCTGCCCGTTGCCTTCTGGGGGTTTAGCGCCCGGCGGGGGTTCGGCTGCACGTCTGTTGTGCTGCCGCGGCCCGGTTCCGGCCCGTGGTCCCGTTCCCGGCACGTCTGTTTGGGTCGTTTCCCCACCCCCGGGCGTGGTTGCGCTGTTCACCCCCCCCTGGTGGTTCACTGTGGTGAACCGGCCGCCCGTAACGTCTGAAAGTACCCAGTGTCTCAAGCTGCACATGCTGTTGCTGCTACTCTGGCACTGCTGCTGGTTCTGGATCAGGCGGAAGAACCACCTGAAACCATGCTTCCATTCCCCTCTCCAGGTCTGTTTTTGCTCAGACAGGGAAAGAGGGCAGGGATGGGAACAGGGCCAGGCCAGAGGAGGAGGAAAGGATGGAGTAGATGGGGAGGGCTTCTCCTTCCTCCCACCCCCACTTCAGGGAGGGCCACTCCTTCCCCATAGCAAAGACCTGCCACTCTGGTTTAAAGGATCCTGCCCAATTGCTGCCACTGGCCCAAAGAGTCTGTTAGTGGTGGGGCCACACAGGATCCTTAAGAGTAGTGGCACAGTAAGTAGAGGGACGGGAGAGAAAGGCAAGCTGTCACTGCCCTGACAGCTCTCTCTGCACACAAAAAACTGTGTGTCCTGACAACTGGGACTGGCTTTTTTCTGCCATGGAAGTCCCCACTGACTCCTACGGTCAGCTTGCACACACACCCATAGGCACACAACTTTTTTTGTGGATCGGGACCAGTATTTGACTTTAGCTAAACTGGTGTTTATACACCACCATTATTGATTATTATACATTAAGAAATGTTCCAATACTATCCTGTCTAAGGAAAATGAAATATAAACATATTTTAGAGCTCATTCACACAAAATCCTGTCCTCTTGCAAATTCATCACATATTCCTTAATTTGTGTTTGTTTTGTGCCAGAACAATTCTTTCACACAACTGCTGTGATTCCCCAGCATTTCAATGGCAGGTCCCTATTTTACTGGGGTATTTCCCATACTAAGGAGTATGAAAGAATGCCCTTGTGATATCCCTGGGTGCAGTTAATACAGAAGTAGTAATACCGATATTGATAGACAGATGCTTGCAAGCAAACCCTTTGCATAGCCTGGAAGAGAACAGGAGACATTAAAGAGCACAGCAAGGATTCACTCAACACTCAGAATGTGGGTTTATGCTACTACCCCAGTCTTAACAAAGCTTTGTGTGAATGAGCCTCCCCCCCTTTTTATACTTCAACCTTCAGTGTTGGACCACTCAAGATAGTATTATTTACCTGTTGTCATGACAATTCCAGCAAGAACTTTTCTGCGTGCATGGGGAGATGTGAAATTATCCGTCAAATCACTGAATTTATCTACAACCAAACGGGCAACAGCATCAGATAAAACCTGCAGAATCACAGAAACAAGTTACAAATAGTCAAACAATATTAGCATTTATGTTATGAAGATTTCTTCTTTAATCTTCCTAATAGATTAAAAATCCTTCATGTTTTAAAAGGTTCTTTGCTGATATTAATCAGGACCAAAGTTCTTCAGTGCCTACTAACTCTGGGTACCTTAACTGAGGACATCTAGATCCCTTAGTTTCAAGGCTGATCAACTTCAAGGCTATTCCCACTTCAAGTGACTTCTACTAGACCTCTGCATATTCAGCACCTCTAGAACTCATGAGTCTCAAACTAAGCAATTATAAGCTAAGGCACCTCAAAACAGATACCTTTTTTAACAACTTATGTCTTGACCAACATGTTTAAATCTCCTATTACAGTAGAAATATTTATCTTATTTTTCACATTACAAAATACATACAAAATTTGAAAATGATAATTTAACTTTTTAAAAAATATATCTTTTTAATCCCTGGAAGATAAAATCTGAAACAGACAAAGACTGAATCTTGCCCTGAAAGTCAATAAATGCATGCATTATCAAATCACAAGAGAGAATGGGTTGCAGAACTGGAAAAACCTATTGAAAATACTCTATCACCAAGCATCTTCTTGTTTTTAATGTGGAGGATGTCAGCTCTCTCATCTCAGATTATGTCAACTGCCACAGTGTCATGCAAGGTGAAAAGATGTCCTTAAGGTATCCAAGCTCAAAAGTACTTTGCCTTTAAGCCAACTGAAAATTTTGAATTTCACTTGCTGCACTCAGAAGCCAACACAACTATGAACATAGTGCTATCTGTGAAAGTCACAGCCAAGTGTGTGAGATGCTGCATTTTGGACCAAATGTTTTCAGATATAGCCACATGTACAATACATGTCAGCAATCTGCTCCACAAATGGCAATGGAATGGCTAAATCCTAAGTTCCATGTTCAGTAGAACTTTTCAGTCACATGTAGATGCTGAACAATGCTCTTACCTACACCTGCTACATGATCACTCAGCAGTAGCTAGAAAAAAAAAAACAGAAATGCAAAACTACAAATATGTATGTATGTTGGCATACTTCAGTTCTTGCAAGATCAAGGGGAGGACCTTCTCTCTGGCCGCTCTGCGGCTGTGGAACTCCCTGCCGGTAGAGGCCTGTTTGGCCCCAGATCTCCCCTCGTTTTGACGCCACTGTAAGACGTGGCTCTTCTGTCTGGCTTTCGATGGGGCAGGTGGAGGGAATGAGTTAGGGTGGTGGGCTGTTAAGGATATTTTTTAATTCCACCCTGTTGTGTTTGTTTTAAAGTTGTTTTTATTGTTGTTGTTATTGTAAGCTGCCCAGAGCTGCCTGTGGCAGGATGGGCAGGCTAGAAATTTTAATAAATAAATAAAGAGGTTCTTTTGTAAATATTAAGAACATAAGAAGTGCCATACTGGTCCACCAAGCCCAGCACCTGTCTTTGACAACAGCCAATCTCAGTCACTTGGAAGAAGTACCGAACAGGTCACAATGCATTCCCTGTTGTTTACTCTCAGCTCCCGACAGTAAGAGGTTACATTCCCCAAACCTACCTCTGACTAATAGCTGCTAACGGACCTATCCTCCAGAAACTTGTCCAGTCCTATTTTAAACCCTAGACTACTGGCCTTGACCACATCTTCTGGCAACAAATTCCATAACTTAATTGTGCATTGAGTGAAAAAATGCTTTTATTTCTTTTAAATCTGCTACTTGCTAGTTTCATGGACTGCCCCCTAGTTCTATTACAATTTGAAAGGGTGAATAACCATTCCCCATTTACCTGTTCCACACCACTCATTGCTTTATAAACTTCTATCATATCCTGCCTCAGACGTCTGTTCTCCAAGCTGAAGAGCCCTTACATGTCTCGTCTCTCTTCATAGCAGAGCCGTTCCATACCCTTTATAATTTTTGTTGCCCTTTTTTTATTTCAATAGTGGGTGAACTCCCACATAACATAAAATCTGATTTTAACTCCTTGACCTGAATTTAGATGTTACTTGTGAGCATGGCCGCACTTTTTGCCCCCACTTTTGTCCCGTTTATCCCCAGGCTTGCCTTCCGCTTTTAATCCAATCCTCTAAAGTGGGGAGAATATAATACCCGATGTTATGTTACGTGTGCACTTGATCCCAGTTTTCTTGATCCCAGTTTTCTTAGTCCTTCGAGCATCATATAAAATTAAATCAAGCAAATCAAAATGGCAACAAACAAGTTAAGGGGAAATGATACACAGCAAGTGTGTGGATGGGGGAGGGTCGAATCACACTTTGCACAATGGTATAGTTTCCGGGCGAGTGTCCCAACCCCGGATTATGTAAATGATTACCAAACCCCAATTACCATGCGTGTGTGCACATCCTAATCGGGGTAAAAATGGGGATTGGAAATTGGATTTTAAAACTCAGAATTTATGTTACGTGTGAGTTCACCCAGTATCTTTTTTGAGATGGTGCAACCAGAACTGCACACAATATTCAAAGTGCAGTCGCACCATAGACTTATACAGTGGCATTATGATATTTTCATTTTTATTCTCTATCCCTTTATGAATCCCTATCCTAACATTTGGTTTGCTTTTTTGTTCGTGACCGCACACAGAGCAGAGGATTTCAGTGTATTACCCACAAAGGACATTTTCAGACAAGACACTCCCCACCCACTATACATGTTTCGGGGCACCCATACAGCAACACTGCAGCCCTGCAACATGTATGGGTGGTGGATGAGTAGTGGATGGGTGGAGAGTGTCTGAAAATGCCCAATGACTCCAAGGTCCTTTTCCTGAGTGGTAACTCCTAATCTGGATTGTTTTCCCCTATGTACATCACTTTGCACTTGGTCCACATTAAATTTCATCTGTCATGCCAGATGTCATTTACATGTCCAGTCTCGTAAGATCCTCCTGCCATTCCTCCATCTGTTCGTGTTTTAACTACCTTGAATAACTTTGTATCATCTGCAAATTTGATCACCTCATTCTTTATTCCCGTTTCCAGATCATTTATGAATACATGAAACAGCACCGGTCCCAGTACAGATTCCTGGGATATGCCACTATTTACTTCCCTCCATTGTTAAAACTAAACATTTAGTCCTACTCTTTCTATTTTTCTTTTTTGAATGTAAACATTTTGTTTTTCTTTAAGTCTCAAGGCCTAGAGTCACTTTAGTATGAGGGAATCTCAGTTTACATTTTTTTTGCAAAAGTAAATTTCTAGCCTTTATAGTTTCAGAGGAAAGATCCTGATACTTTCTTAGTTGTGGAAGCCAATAAAACCTGTGCTATTTGTGGGTTAGTTTCTTCTAGCCTATCAACATTACTTTTGCTTTATACAGACAAAATGAACCTTGTCCAGCTCAGTCTCATTCAAGTCTAGTCTTGGCAACATTTTAGGAAAGCTGCTAAACCACACCATCCAAGTCTGATGAAATGGAGAAAGAATTGTATTTCATATGCCTACTGAAAATACTTTAGCATTGCTCTAACCCCGTCTCTCCTTATGGTCTCAAATACATATTCAAGAAAGAGAGAAGTTAATAGAAACCTGAGGTCTCCCATGACATTTATTTAGTGGAAATTTCTTTCCAATTTTTACCCTGCCCTTACTATTAAGGCTCAAGGTGGCTTATATAATATAAAACAACTAACAATCCCTCCAACCCCCTGCCCCCATCCCTAACTCCTCCACCCAATCCCACCCAACCCTATCCCTGTCTACCAAACACCTGGGAGGGAAAAAGTCCTACATCACTTCTGGAAGATGAACAGGCTTGGGCCCTCCTGAAGGAAGGTATTGACAACCCCAGTCAGCAATGGCCCCAATGTCTCCTGGTTCGCTTTCACCAGCCAGGATAAGCAAGGATCTAAATCACAATTGGTTGCCCTCATTGCTCCAAGCACATCCTCCACATCGGTGGGTGACACCAGTTGGAACTGATCCAAATAAGTTGTACAAGACAGAGCTTCCACAACCCCATCTCTGACTCTGCAATCGAAGTAGCAGCATCCAAGTCATGGTGAATATAAGTGACTTTGTCTGCAAAGTATATATCAAATGAATCACAGCAGGCAACAGATGACTGGTTCCAAGCAGAGACAAACCGATTAACCAGGCCTTTCACTACCTGGAACAGCTCTGCAGGACATGACTTTGCAGACACTACGATAGTGAAAACGTTTTGTTCACTATAGCATAGGACAGCATAGTCCTGCAAAAATGACTGGTCGGCTTCAATGCAAGTCAAGCATTACCTACACTCTAAGTGCCACCCTCACACTTTAGCCACCTCAGGTCCCTCATATGTCAGGGGGACCTATGCTGTGCTATTGCAGCAGTTGCAGTGGGCAATCATGTCCATAGTTATGGTCAACAAGCTATACCACAAATCAATCAGACCAGACCAGGGAATTAGCCACCGGACACCTCTGATAGGCCAGGTCCTTCAGCACCATACAGTCATGGGCAAAAAGCCTAGAGCATTCCAAGGAGTGACTACTTCAGGCCCCTTTCACTCTGTCATGTATGCAGCCTCTGCATTAAAAGCTCACCCCACCATTTTCAAAAATGCATTCTCCCTGTTTGTCCTGATTAGCTGTATGTGCTTGTTACTTTCTTTTTCCCAGCTGCTGCATTCTCTAGAATGACTTGTGGAGGATTTCCATTGCCAGGGCCATGTCTAATACTGACAGCCAGGCAACAACCAGCACTGCTGCCTCCACTGCATGATCTCAGGTGCTCGCTTCCTACTGATCCGCCAGTAAATGCAACTTTTCCTGGACCAATGAAGAGACCAAGGCCTTCATCGCGCTATGTGGGAGCAGAAGGATATGTCCTGGTGAAGTGCTATAGGAATGAGGCGGTGTTTCAGGAGATCCCGGCACAAATGCCATGCCATGCTTACAACCAGGATATGAATCAGTGCTGGCAGCAGGCCAAAGACTTGATGTGTGGATACAAGGAGATCCAGGGCAATTTCACCTCTGGCGTAGGAGGCAAACACTGCCTTACTATGAGCTCCTGGACCAGTTCCTATGTGCGGATGGAGCCATTGCTGCATTGTGTCTGTATTGTTGCATTGCACCTTCGCTAGAGGGAAGACAGGTGAATATGGCTCCCCCACTGCCCACGCTTGTCTCGGCCACTCCAGCTCCAACCCCTCCCGCTGCAATTGCATTTGCCCCTCCCAGAAGCTTTGACTGCTGGAGCACATTCCTCCCTGTCTATCACTGCCCTGGAGCCAGCTTAGGTCGATGCAGACACAGACACTGTGACTCTCACGCTCTAAACCCTCCATCTCAAGAACCAGCCCTTGACTGAGGATCCTCCCAAGGTTCTGGTTGAGAACACAGAAGACTCAGATGCCACCTTTGTAGAGAAGGCTGTGGAGGTGGAGGAGAATGGTAAGTCAATGTACCTGGAGGAAGGCAGTTGCGTTTATACAACTGCACGACAAAGGCTTCCATTTATTGTTATTTCATTAACTTTTCTACTGTTTACTGTGTTGACAGGTGGCTGTGAGACTGTGGGGGAGGAGCCAGAAAATCATCAGGACACAGGTCCAGAGGACGTGAACAATACACACAGGAATGGTAACATAGCAGGTAGAGTGGTGGTGGTGGTGAGGACAACATCGCAGCCCATTGTGGGGGGGGGGGGGGGGGTAACATGGTGGTCTGTCATGGGGGTGGGACAAGACGGCATACCAACAGTGGCAGTGGGTGGGACAAGGTGGCACAAATGGCAGTAATTGATTTCTGTATGTTCCTTGCTCCCTTACTGTGATTGCGGGAAGAAAGCAAAGCCCCACTGGGATCCCGCCATAGCAGCAATGACTCCAGCAGCCGAAGAGGTCAGGTACTCACTTCCCCTCCCCTTTGGTGTCCCCCTAACTAAATAATTGGGTGGGTGATGTGGCTGGTGAAAAAAATCAGACCAGGAAGGTGGGTGGGAACAATATGAACTAATGGCTTTGCTTGTTGCCTCACGGAATTGCACACGGAGCCTCCCATCACAAGCACCCAAAGGAACCAGGATTACAGGATTACAGTGGCACAGAGAGGATTTAACCTGGGAGCTGCTCGAGGAGACCATACAGTGTCGAGACAAATTTTGTGGTGCCATAAGGGCATTTCTGAGTGCCAGAGGCAGCTGTTGCAGCAGAGCATACCAGAGAACAAGGCTTCTGCTGCAGAGGCTCACCTGAACCGCCGGTGGGAGGATCAGAACTGGGTCCACCCTCTGGCAGAGGGTTTGAGCAGCCTGACAGCATGTGCAAGTGGGTGAGAAAGGAGATGTGTGAGATGTGGGCACAAACACAGAATAACTTGTCCCATTTCGTTCAGTTCTAGACCATCCTGCAGGAGCATGTTAAGACCGCGACTGCAAGCATTGTTGCCCACGGCTGTGTGCCATTTCCCATCTTCCATCAGCTGTTCACACCCACATATGGGTAAACCAGGCTGCCTGCCCAGTTATCCTCTGCTCTGCACTCCACCCCCAGGGAAAGCACCCAAACCCATTCCGCACTGCAGCCACACCAGTAAACAGTGCCTGGGGCTAGGCACACTTCCCCCCCCCCCCCCAACATGAACACACTACCTCACCTGGACCACAGGAGAAGGATCAGGACGATGTCTCCCACCTACCTGTCATGGGAAACCCTACTTGTACCCCTTTAGGTGCATGGAGCTGCAAGCGCCAATCAGCTCCCAGATGTGCAAAACCCCATGACTGCTATACCGTTACTGTAACCTGTACCATGTATAGAAATGTGACTTAGTTATTACTGTAACTTGTACCATGTATAGAAATGGGGTTTAAGTGAATGGGCCATTAGGATATTGCTAATGGCCCTGCAACAAGCCACTGAGGCACCACCCTGGCAGCCCAGGGCCATTGAAACCCCATTCATGGGTAAGGGGCACCCACCCGGGCCACCAAAATTCCATTCATGGACAATTGGGAAACAGGAAAAGTGACAACACTCTGCATGCCTTTCCCTATGACAACATGGACACTGCTACTAGAGTTTGAAGGGTTTAAAAAGGAATCTTGCTGACCTACAAGGGAGAGACTCTTTTTGACCACCTCCCCGGACTGCTGCTGGACCCTAAGCAAGTGCCCTGTCACCCGGCTGGGAGACAGAGAGGACATTTTGACCCATGAAGCCAGGTACTAACTTGACTGGGTGAGGGCTAGCCAGGGAAATTAATGTTTAGCTAGCTTTGTGTTTGTTTTACCTTTATTTTCTTACTGCTTACTCTGTACTTGCTCTGTGCCTTTTGGATATATAAAACTTCCTGTTTAACTCCAAATGTGGTCTCCTTGTGTTCAGTGTATCCGAGCATCGAGCAGGGTGGGAGTTCTCGGCCAACCCCAAGATGAGCCTAACCCAATTGTAAATTTCTGAAACCTGTGAGACTGCTAGGAACAGGAAAGGTCGGGAGACAGTTCAGAACGAGTGGGACTCTCGACAGCCCGGCAGTCTCCAGGTGACAGTGGCGAGCCAAGGTAGCGACCCACCCCAGCTCAATTTGAATGAATGAATATACTTTATTGCGTAGTCGTAGACCATAGCATTTACATAAAACAAACACAACAAATACAAAATAGAACAACCTCATAATATCCAATGGATAGATTAACAACAAAGGACCTAAAAAACAATTCCCCCACTACAGCATCTTTATCAGTAGCCCCATGATTTTACCCGTGGGGGTTCCATACTCCCCAAGATTCCTAACAGAGTCAGCATACAATTCTAAAACCCCCCATCACTGCTGACTCAATTCCTGAAGTATTTATTCATTTATCAATAAAACTTCTAATCATCCATCGGGCTATTCCGAAAAAGTAACAAGTAAATAAGTCCTTCCCACTAATTCAAACCCATCCTATAGAAACCTAAAGGGATGGGCATTAAATATTTAAAACACTATAATTATAACTAAGCCCAGGACTCGCAATAACAACCCTATCCACATGTAAAAATCTCAATCCTAAAACAAATATTCAAAGTTACATCACAGGACTTGGGTCACAGGGATAACCTACCCACTATTACCTATGTACCTATGTACTCACTCATGAAATTTATGGTGGGATCCAAGGGCCAGCACCAGCACCTCCAATCAAGTTCTGGCTTCGCCGACTCTCAAGTCCCACCCAGGGCCCAAGTCCCCACAGCTGTTGGGATACCCCCGGAAGACCGGGAGTGTGAACTATTCCTGCATTGGGAACTGGCCTAAAGTGAGATAACTGATCAAGAATGATGGGAGCTGCCTGTTTCCGCCTCACAACTGGGAGCTTTATTTGATCCTCATTTCCCACAGACTCACACCCAACCCCGCCATCCATCGCGGATCTCAACCCTTCCTCAGAGGGGGCAACTAGCAAGCCCCCCTCTGTAGCCCCCGCCAAAGACCCTTTTGTAACTGGTTATTAATGCGCTCTGAACTTTCTTTAATGATCCGGCCACCGGGCCCCCCCCTTGCCCTGGCGGCCGTGCCTCCAGTACCACTGGATCCTGGAAACTGAACTCCCCCCCCCCCCCCCC
>QEPC01002400.1:144156-166036 GCA_003113815.1 Sphenodon punctatus | reverse complement strand
ATCCACTCCATCGACGGATCCCCCTTGATTTCGGGCCCGTTAACCCTACAGACACCACCCCTGCCACTGACGATCCAGGACTGCACCCGGCCCATACAGCTGGATGTCGTATGCACACCAAGTTTTCCCATTGTTCTTGGGTTGCCTTGGCTGCGGCTCTGGAACCCCACCATCAACTGGCAGACACGCCAGATACATCTACCCAAAACCGAGGAAGGCCTTGACGGGCAGCCCGCGACAGTCAGGTGTGCTGCCACCATCCCCAGCACCTGAGAGGAAATTCCCCCAAAATATCAAGAATACGCAGACGTGTTCGACGAACAGGAAGCAGCCAGTCTCCCACCCCACCGCCCTTATGACTGCCCGATTGACATTCTTCCGGGCCACCAACCCACTTATGGACGCATTTATGCCCTCTCGAAGCCCGAACTACGGACATTAAAGGCCTACATCGATGAAAATCTACAAAAGGGATTTATTCGCCCCTCCACGTCGCCAGCCGGGGCACCACTTTTTTTTGTGCCCAAAAAGGATGGGGGTCTCAGGCCGTGTATAGACTATCGTGAACTCAATGCCATGACCGTTAAGAACCGGTACCCCCTTCCCTTAATCCCAGAACTCCTTAACCGCCTCCAGGGGGCCAGAATATTCACTAAATTGGATCTCCGAGGGGCGTATAACTTAGTCCGTATGAGGGCAGGGGATGAGTGGAAAACGGCGTTCCGCACTCGATACGGGCACTTCTAATATCTAGTAATGCCTTTCTGGCTGGCCAATGCTCCAGCCACGTTCCAGCATTTGATAAATGATGTGCTCCGGGAGGTTCTTGATGTATACGTTATTGCCTATCTGGACGACATTCTTATTTATTCGCCCTCCGAGGCGGAGCATATAAAACACGTCCAGAGTGTCCTCTTGAAGCTCCGTCAGCATCGGCTGTTCTGCAAACTGTCCAAGTGTGCGTTCCATGCCACGACCATTCCCTTCCTCGGATTCATCATCTCCCCCGCCGGGTTAAAAATGGATGAAACTAAAGTAACAGCCATCACCGCTTGGGTTCCCCCTACATCCGTGAAAGCCTTACAACGTTTCCTGGGTACGACAAATTATTATCGGCAATATATTCCCTTCTACGCCGAAACCACCCAGCCGCTTACTCGCCTACTCCGAAAAGGGGTACCATACGTCTGGACCCCCCAACACCAGACCGCCTTCGAAACCTTGAAGACGGCTTTCACGCGTGCACCCCTACTCCGCCCAGATTTCGAGAAGGCCTTTGTAGTAGAGACCGATGCCTCACACAACGCCATTGGCGCGGTACTTCTACAAGAAGACACCACAGAACCCATCCTTATGCCCTGCGCGTACTACTCGCGTCAACTCACCAGTGCGGAGGTGAACTACACTATACTGGACAGAGAGTTATTGGCCATTAAGGCCGCCTTCACCACATGGCGTCATTATTTGGAGGGGGCCAAGTGGCCCGTTCATGTGATTACGGACCATTGGAACTTACTGTATCTACAGACAGTAAAAATTGCCAACGCAAGACACGGACGTTGGGCCTTGTTTTTCTCACGGTTCGCGTTCCGTATCCAGTACCGCCCAGGAAAACAAAATGTCGTCGCCGATGCCCTCTCCCGATCCCTGGGGGATCAGCCGATTAGCTACCCACGGGGAGAATCCATACTACCCGCTTGCGCCGGGTTAACACAGGGCCCCGGGGGCAATTTGGCCGCAAGACGCGCCCGGGTAGAAGACAGCACAGGGGAGACCGTGCAGGCTCCAAACATAACGCCCCCCGAACACCGGAAACAACTGCTCTGGAGCCACCACGACGCCCCCTTGGCGGGGCACCCGGGAGTCAAGCGGACTTACGATCTGCTGCGCAGACAAGTTTGGTGGCCCACCATGCGAACCGACACAGAAAACTATGTTAAGGCATGCGAAATCTGTGCCAGGACCAAAGTACCCCGGAGGAAACCCATCGGGCTACTGCACTTGGCCCCCCTGCCACAAGGGCCCTGGCGCCGAATAGGTATAGACTTTATTGTTGACTTACCCCCATCCCAGAAACAGACCACGATCTTTGTGGTCATCGACCACTTCACCAAACTGGCCCACTTCGCAGCATGCCCAGGGTTGCCGACCGCCAAACAAACCGCACGACTCCTTTTTCAAAACGTCGTGCGCTTGCACGGCGTCCCTATTGATATCGTTTCCGACCGCGGGTCCCAATTTACTTCGCGTTTATGGAAGACACTACTACACGCCCTCCAGATCCAGCTGAACCTCACGACCGCCTATCATCCCCAGGCGAACGGCCAAGTAGAACGGACCAACCAAGCTCTCGAGCAATATCTTCGATGTTATGTAGACCATCTACAAGATGACTGGTATGACTTATTGCCATTAGTCGAGTTTGTTTACAATAATACACTTAGTGCATCCTTGGGAACGTCCCCCTTTTTTGTTACCTACGGGTTCCACCCACGTATCTGCACCCCGGACCTCGCCTTAACCCACATTCCCGCTGCCGGGGCCCTGGTACAGCAGATTCACCAAGCACAGGCCACCGCACTAGCCTTCCTTCAAAAGGCCCGCCAACGCTACAAGATGTATGCTGACCAGCACCGACTGCCAGCCCCCGCCTTCCAAGAAGGAGACCTCGTCTGGGTCGACCGGCGACACTACCCCTCAACGCGGCCCTCGGCCAAGTTGGATTATCGGTACATGGGGCCGTTCCCCATAAAGCGAAAGATTAATGATGTGGCCTATACAGTGACCTTACCCCCACACTATAAGATTCATCCCACTTTCCACGTTTCCCTCTTAAAACCAGCAGACGCCCACCAGACCCCACCGTGCCCGGAACCGGTACCCGTCGCAGGCTCCGACACGCCCGAGTACGAAGTACAAGCCGTCCTGGACAGCCGCCTTCATCGGGGTCACCTCCAATATTTGGTGAAATGGAAGGGGTATGATGCGTCGGAAAATTCCTGGGAACCCGCCTCTCATGTCCATGCCCCGGCCCTTCTTCGACGTTTCCATACCCGCCACCCCGGGGCGCCGGCGCCCGTCCCGAGGCGCCCCCCTGGACGGGGGGGTACTGTCAGGCCCTGGGGCCTGAGGAGATGGGGAACCCGACTACCACGGGGTACGAGGAGCAGCGCACGCCGCCCCGCCGTCCCCGCAGGCTCCGTCAATAGCTCACCGCCCCCAAGCCCTGCACCGGGTGACGCATCCGAAGCCACGCCCCCAGCGACGCCCCGTGCGCAGAACGCGCCAAGCTCCCCGGCACGGGAGGCGCCGTGCAGAGCCACGCCCCCCGCCAATGACCGCACGTCGGAACCGCCCCCGCGGGCGCCGTTGCGACGCTCGGCACGCCTACAGCGACACGCCCTGGCCCCACCTATATAGGGGGAAAAACGCCGGGCCTACCTTTGCTGGTGATCAGAGCCCTGCTTTGTGATACCGGCCCTGTGCGACGTGTGTGGAGCATGGAGCCTAGAATTCAGAGTGCGATTGTCTTCGGTGTGACAGAGTGTGGCAAGCGAGAGAGAGAGAGAGAGAGCGAGAGAGAGTGATCGAGAGAGAGAGTGAGACAGTGGCGCGTGAGAGTAAGTAACCCCGTACGGCTGTGAGAGTGTTGTGCCCCTTATTCCTTCCCCTGCACTGGGTGTCCAGGAGTACTAGCGTGCCAGGAGTCCTCGAACCCTACCCTGAGGTTACCCCCTGGGGGGGAACCCCCACCCCGGTGACATCACCCCCCACGCACTTCTTGGGTCCTGGAAACCGTGTGCGTGGTGCCCGCGAACGAGGGGTTCTTCCCTGGCCGGGAAGCTGTGTGGCCTGACTCCCTGTGATGAGCTTGGCAGGGAGTGACTGAGAGCCTCCTAAACTGCCGCATAAGACCCTGAGGGAACCTTTTTCAGGCCCACGGCTCCCCTCCCAGAACTGGGCTCTAGCCCGGCCCTGTCGCTCATCCCCCCTTTTCCTGTCCCCCACCTGGGGTTTGGAGGCCACCCTCCGCCAGACCCCACAATGGGTGACTAAAGGGTCCAAACAGCACAGTTCCGGATCGCAATGGCCAACCTTTAGATGGCCCTCCTCAAAACTTGGTGAGACATTTGAGCCCCGAGTCATAGCCAATTCAGTGGGAAGAGTCGGTACACCTTCTGTAGGAGCCAACTGGTGGGAACGAACAGAATAATACCTGTCCAACCATTGTTGCGATTCTTGAGGCAAGTCCACAGTACGAGATTCTACTTGGCGGGCAGCTTTCTTGGCGGCTCTGCTTCCCCCCATAGTAAATACTAGCCAACAGATTCCCCAATACCCCTAAACCCCAGTCAAAAACCCCACCCTGGCACCTAACACCATCTGCCTAAATTACATACACCCACTAGGCCCAACAGGACTTCTAAGCCCCTACGTCCCGTCGGACCCCGAAGGGCACCAAAGGGCCGCACCCTTTGGCCATGGCCCTTCAGCTCGTGGCTGTTGACTTGTGGCGCAGCCACTGGCTTGCGGCACAGCCGCAGGTGGAGTCCTTAAATGGCCCCGCCCCGGCTTCGGGTGGCCTGGCTGGTGGGGAGGGTAGGTGTTGGTGGTGTGCCCAGGTGGAAAAGCCCCCGCTCACAGTCCTCCTCTTCGTTTCTCCCCACAGGTATCCTGGAGCCTCCTGAAGCTGCAGCCCAGAAGCGGAGTCAGCCACCTGCTATTTAGATACCCAGTCTCACAAGATCCTCCTCCAATCCCTCGCAGTCCACTTGTTATGCATGCTGTGCTACTGCTCCCACCAAGTCCCTCAGGGCCTGGGTGGGCCAGGTGCTGGGCTCTCTCCCACACTGTGCTTCCCAATGGCCACTTCCTGCCAAGCCTCCTGATTAGGGCTTGTAGGTGGAGTATACTGGGCGCAGCTCAATTTCGTGGTGTTGAGGGGAGACACGTTGTGGTAGTGGGTGAATTGGCATCGATGTCGTTTGTGACACCTCGTTAAGGGATCAGAGCTTGTACAGAAGGCACAAGTGTTTTTTTACCCCTTTAGATGCATAGAGCTGCATACACCTAAAGGGGTACAAGTAGGGGTTCCCATGACACCACACCTCCACCCAAGTGAACGTGCCAAATCATTGCCTGTAAGAGGAGCAAGTGCCAAAATAAATAATAATAATAATAATAATATCAGTCAATTTTTATTGTTTTGGCCTTTTCCGTAACAAAAATCAGTACAAAATTGACTATGAGCAACATATCACATAGCATTGTTTAAAATAAAACACTTAAATTTGCCTTGTCCTTCCGGGGGCTTATGGTGGCAACATTTGACCCCTGCGAGCAATAAAATAATTAGTATATAAAATTATTAAAATTAAGCAAAATTTGCTCAAGTTTCCACTCCACATTTTAATGGCCCTTTCTCCCATTAACAATTTAGTGGGGGTTCAACCTACCCTCAGTTTCCAACCTCAAATTCGGCACATAATCAAATAGACATTGCCCAAACAATTTCATCAGGCAAGGCCTAAAATTAACAGCAATAAAATAAACAAAATTAAATCCCCTTGGTCCAATGATAATATCCAATAAAGCCCGCAAAACCTCCCTCACTTGTCTTCAGTTCCATTTAACCTTTTTTTCCTGTAGGAAAGTTATTTAATAAAGTTATTTTTTAATAAACCACGGTTTTCATGTTTCTTTGGGGGGGGGGGGAGGGAAGAGGAATGTTTGTTAGGGATGTTTGTTACAGATTTGGATTAAATTGGGCAGTTACGAAACTATTAATCTGTATTGAACTGCAACATATTGCAGTTTGGTTTAAAATCTATAAAAAATAATACTTTGCATGTGCAAAATGACCACCAGTTTGGCGAGGATTGTGTTCACAAGTCATGAGGTGACAGAGTGAGAGTGAATCCTGAACCTATGGTAGGCGTTCTGTTACAGTCCACCCTCCACAGGGAAAAGCTTTTATGCATTTTAATAAAGTGTGTTTATTTTTCATGAACCTTGAGTTGTGTGTTTCCTTTTTAAAAAGGAGGCATGGTTTTAAGAGGTGGGGGTGGTTGAAGGTTGTTTGGTGGGGAGTTACACCAGAAAACACACAGGGATACCTGGCAGCTGACTACTGTGGGAATGACAACAGGAAACTGATAGGGAAGCTTGGGAGCTGGCTACCAGGGGAATAACAATAAGAAACTCAAAGGGAACTCTGGCAGTCGGCTATTACAAGAATGACAGCAGGAAACCTGTGTGATAAGGGAAGGGCAACAGGAAACTCAAAGGGAAAGGCCGCAGGCCAGGCAATGGTGGGGGTTAACACTGCGAGGTGGGGGAGGCTGGTGCTAAGGGAATGGTCATAGGGACCCCACTGGGAAAAGCCACCTCCCAGACAAAAAGCAAGGGGGATGAGGCACAAGGAAGGAAAGAAAACTAGCCCAGTGCAGGGGGAAGGCAGATGGGGCAGAAGGAAATATAACTACAGAAAAGATACATTTTGAAACCCGTTATTGTTACCAAAAAATCATTAAAATTCCCTAACTTTTAATCATGAAAAAGTTACTGATTATAGGTGATGAGGTGAACATTCCAGGTGATGTGCCAACACAACACATCCTGGATCTCTCTCTGGCTATGCGCTGCTCTGCTCGGTTCAGTTGATCACAGAACAGAGGAACTGTTTCGTCGGAACGAATTGGCCACCAGTCTTGTAGATGTTGTGGAGAACGCAGGCGACAGAAGTTAGCAGTGACTTATTCTCCGGCTGGAAATCAATTTTAGCTGCAATTGATCTCCAGTGCTACTTTAGAAGCCCTCTCCACAACAGAGCATGTGGCACTGAGCTGCTGGCTAAAACTACCTTTGCTCCAGGGTGCGAGCAATGCTGTAGACCTTCATGAGCCGTGGGTAGGCAGAGTCCCCAAGAACAACCGACTGCATTAGCACCCCCTTAATGGAGGGTCCAAAGTACATGCAGCAGAAGAAGGGAGACTGACAGAAGATGTGTTGTAGTTCTTCCCACACTGCCTGGCCAGCACATCCAAGAAAAACGCATGGTGGTCCACTATGGCCTGAAGAACCAAGGAGAAAAACTCCTTCTAGTTTTTTATTTATTTATTTCGCTATTCTTTTACGCCGCTCCCTCCCACTCACAGAGCAGCTCGGGGTGGCTTACAAAATATACAACAATAACAACAATAAAAAACACACAATATACAATTTAAAATTCATGAAAATGCTAATATACATAGGGCAGACCCCCGCCTCCCATTCAGGTAGTCATTCTTGATATGGGGTGGGCAGATGGAGATATGGATCCTATCGATTACCCCTATACAGTTTGTGAACCCCCTCCCACTGAATGCCCTCCATTAGCTCCATAGGGTCAGTCAACTGTACCACATGGTCCAGCAGCATGTCCATGATTGCCATGCAAACCTCCACTAGTATGGTGCCAACCGTGGAGGTTCTAATGCCAAACTGCTGAGCAACAGAGTGGCAAGCTTACAGATGGTGATAGCAACACACTTCTCAACGGGGACAGGCGACAGCGTCACCATACTCTGTGTCTCCAGTCGAGGCCCGAGGATCTCGGCTATCTGTAGGATGAGGCGATGGGGCATCCTGAAGTTGGAAATCCACTCAGTGCCTCCCCAGGAGCCCAACATGTTCTCCCACCAGCATGCTTTTTCCCCCTCACCCAGACAATCCCCTCAGTGGGAACAGCCTTGTGCATGGCATCGGTGATCACAGTGGCATCTGCCAACAGGTACTCCTCAGCAAGCATCAGCTGCCCATCTGTGTGGCTTGCATCTTCCCCAGTGCGCTCCCTTGACAGCGGAGGTAGGCAATTATGGTGCTGAAGTAGGACCTGCCTCCCTGGTGTGGCACGCCCTGTAGTTGTGGACACCGAATGAGCGAGACACACTCTCTTCTTTGACAACACCAAGTCAATGACAGCAGTAGGCTTGAATCTGTTGAATCAGTCCCAGATTCTGTTCAATGGCAGAAAGGGAGGCCTGGAGCACAATAACAAGTATGAGGAAGTTCTCTACATGTGTTTCCATGACTACAGTTCTGGTGTCTGAACTCTGCAAAACAAACACCAAATGTTTTGAACAGCTTCAAGAGATTGATTATGCTTAGCATGCTTTGTCTGTGCAGCACGTGTGACATGCTATTGGCTACCGTTGGTCACGAAGCCTTACAGGACTTGCTGTACACTAAGCGTGAGCTGCTATTGGTCCTATGCTGATACAGGCGAGCGATTGGGTGAAAGATTTTTCCAAGCTTAGGCTGGGTGTTCGTGTGTGTTGCTGCACCTGCACTCCCAGTCCAGGTTTCTATTTAACTGCGCAGGCATCCCTGTCACAAGCATGCCAGTGCACACGTCAACTCATCTAAAAGTGTTACAGAAGTTAGCACCACTGATGCATGCAATTTTTTAATTGGGGTGGGAGGAACCACTTCATGTTAAGAAATGGAGGGCAGATGGAGAGATCTGCAAGGCGGTGAAGGTCACTATGCTCGAAATGTATGCGAGAAGAGAGCACAGACAATATTGCCCATTGACTGGAAGTTACTCATAATGTCTTATCTTTGAAAAGTAACAGGTTTTGCTTGCAACGAGCATGGCTGATCATAACACCACAGAAAGTTACTGCTGTGGGTTATTTTCCCAGGAGAGGAGAAAAGATTTCATCTGTGGGTGCTGTGGACAGCTGGACAAGAGAAGTTGGGAGGGGATGGTCTTTGGTGACATTTTGGTTAGGCCTGATGTACAGAGAAAACTGGCAAACCCATCATCTGAGGCAGTCTATTAGCTCATAAGGGACGTTTTCAAACGTGACAGTGGCCCGGTTTAACACGCTTTAGCACAGTTAAACCGGGGGCCACTGTCATGTTGAAATGCAGCTGCCACATGTTTCCCCCAGGCTGGATCCTGACCATGGTGGGACTAGCCCAGGCTGTGACTCAAGGAAATCCCCGAGTCACAGCCCAGGCTAGCTGCCACCACAATTGGGATCCAGCCTCCAGACCTGGAGTAAGGCCGCTTTACTCACCATGGTCTGGAGTGGTGGTGGTGGTGGGCCATGGTGGCCATCATTGGCTGCCATGGCCGTCTGTCAGGGAGGGAGTGCTGCACACAGCGCAGAGCTGGATGGACACACATTCACCAGCCCCACTCCCACATGGTGATTAGGCCCCCGCCATATCAGGTCAGGGGCCTGGCTGACTCCTGGCCGTGATAGCAGCCCAACCCCTGACCTCGGTGGATGACATATGACAAGGGAAAACAGAAAGCCATTAGTTCAACCTGCCTGCCTATGCCTGCCTTCCCATCCCAGTGCTTTTACCCCCATTCGCCTGTTGCACCTAATGCCTTGGCACCTGATGTTGCCCCTGCCCTCCACAGTTGCTGGCTCGACTTCCAATTGCACACAAGACTGTCATGGTACCCTCCAACCCACTTGCCATGCATACCGCTCCCTTTTAGTGCTGCTGTGTCCTGGGGCTGTTCCCATAGCTCCCCCTTCCTCTCCTGACCAAGTTGTGAATACAGTTAATGATGGCATTCAGGACACTAGATAGCAATGATTGGCCACTTCAATTCTACGGCTGTGGAACCTCCCGTTCTGGGTGCAATAACTTACCTGTCTCTGTGTCTCCTCTATGAAGTTGGAATCCGTGTCCTGTGTCCCCTCCAGAACCTGCACCTCTACTAGCTCCGATATCAGGGTCTGGCTTTCTGTCTCCAGCAGGTACACGTAGAGGGGTCATGGTGTCTGTGTTCTCATTCACTGTGGCTAGTTCCAGGGTGGGGATAGGCACACAGGGATCCTTGCCAGTGGGCCTGGCTTCCAGGGGTGGGGGGCAGGAGCAGTAGGGGCACGAATGGGCAGTGGAAGAGGGGTATCCACTGCTGCTGTCCACTGGCGAAGGTGCTGTTGTATAGGCGGGATGCCACAATGGCTCCATCCATACAGAGTATCTGATTGAGGAGTTCGGAATATGGCCAGGTTTGGTTCCTGCAGCCAGACCTGTAGTTGCTGTCAATTATCTCCTTAAGGCCCTTCCTCAGGTCCTTTGCCCACTGCCAGCACTGGGCCATGTCCCTGGCGTAGCCCTGGACTGCCAAGTGCTCTAAGATGTGCTGTAACACCTTCTCGTTCCTATAGCATTTTTACAAGGTCGTATTGGACCTGATCCTCCCTCACAGGGCGATAAAGGCCCTCGTCTCCTCCTCACTCCAGGGCACGCCCTTCTGGATGGCAGTTTGCTGGGGGGGGCTGCTACCAGTGCAGCACAGGCCCACATATGTCGAGGTGCTGGTAGATGTTTGTGAACACAGAAGGACACACCACATACTTCTTACTTAAATACCACTATGTGGCTGTTTACACACACACACACACACACACACACACACACAGGACCGCTGTCACATATGTTGGAAACCAGACTGTCCTCACCCAACACAGGTTTGAATTTGACACGCATTAGCTTTAAGGGCACAGATGACTGCGGGAGCAGAAAGGGAGGGTGGGAATTGGGCACTGGTCGGAGCTTTTTGCCCGTGATTGATGCTGGTGAGCCTGTATGCAAGCATGGCTGTACGTAGCGATCACATGTGCACCCATTACCTCAGCCATCATTCGCCCTCATGGCAGGCTCCACATTCTCTGGGACGCTGCCTTGAGGGGCAAATGCGGGGCACTCAGATGGCATACAGGGGCAAACATTTGGAGACCACCTAATAGTCACCCATCCAGAGGGATGTCTAGTCTGTTAACACACCTACTAATACTATTTATTTATTTAACATTTCTATTGCGCTACTAGGCATACACAATACTTTACAGTTACTTTTTGGAGACTGGTCCCTGCCCAGTAGATTTACAATCTAAGATGGACAAGGGTGAGGGGAACACAGTGAAAGACAGACAGATACACACATATTCCCCTTTTACTGATGGGAAACTGAAACAGAGAAGTCATGACTTGTCCAAGGCCACCCAGTGGGCTCATGGATAGGGCAGGATTTGAACCCTGGCTTCCCAGGTCCAAGTCCAGCACCTTATCCAGTACACCACACTGGCACACACCCTCATTGGGACACTTCAGGGTCATGCGGCAGGCAGGTGGGAGTCACTGGGACAGGAGTGGGGGCAGGACACACTAAGGCCAATCCATAGCCAACTGATGGCCTCAGTATCCCCCTGGTTAACCAGAAAATTGAATAAATATTTTGACAACAGGGGAGACGTTAGGAAAATCTTGATGTTTTGCCCGTTAACATTTTTTAACAGTGAATTACAAAAATGTACAGGTTTTTAAAAAAAAATTAGAGGAGTCACAAATTATGAGCATTAAACACAATGTCAACATTAACACTATATGCATGGTAAAAAAAATAATCTGAATTCACTTTTTAAATTTTTTCTTCTATTTCTGTGTATGGCAGAATAATACCTTAAGATGACCATTTTACAGAACTGTCCATGAGCCAGGGATCAACATTTTCGATTTGACTACCAAATTGTAGAGTAAATCCTACTATATTTTCTAGTTAGCCTGATGACTGAAGGGTATTAAATCATGTGATGGGCATTCAAGAAGAGTAGCTTTTTGGTAGAAAAATGCAAATTTATGTCAAATTTAGCATTAAAAACGCAATGATGGTTAAGTTAACTAAATGAGCTGTAGCTCAAATACCCTTCATAGTAAATTAATAATGCTTACAGGATATGTAGGGGAGAGACTTACCTTTCAAATGATACCAAACTTTTCTGGAAGTGGTGACCGGACGTTGGGCCTTTCTTTGTGTAAACATTGGGAAATCATGAAAAAAATACTAAATTCTGACTTTCATTCTACTTTGCTTTTAACCTATGCACAATTTCAAAACAAGATAATCATTACCTGTCCAACGGTACTAAAAATATCAATGTAATCTAAGTAGTTTAGAAATTAGAGCTGTTTTAAAAAACAAAACATGCTTAGCGATTAGCAAAATAAATCTGATGATGGCATTTGGCAATGAATGAGCAATTTTGCTTTAAAAATGGGAGACAAATACGAGATCTATCTAATAAAATCCACTGTGTTTATATACCATTCGTTATGTGCAGTTCTTTGTTAATCTTTTAATTTTTATTAAAGGTTATATTATTATTGTTACTCCTGTTTGCCAGTTTTAGTTTGTCCTTCCTGAGGAACTGTAACGTTCTTGACTCTTGTCACATGACTGGACACAGGCTGTTTGGACGCAATGTTTCTCAGAGACATCCCCAGAATGAGACAACAGACAAGGCCCCAACCAGGCCCAACAAACTCACTGCAATACTATGCCAAGAGGCACAACTTCGCCTCCTCCAGAAAAACTGAAGGACAGTCAGTTTGGTACGTACATCTTGATATAATTAAGTCTGTGCCCTGGATCTTATTCTAGAGGTTGGCTCAGTTGTTGTAAATAAAGAAATTAGTTCCTTGTTACACCACAGGCAGGAGCGCCTTAGTATGTATTATTGTGTTCAAATTGTGAATATGTAATAGTCTCAATACACCTTTCTTTTAACTCAGGGTCTCTTTCGCTTTTTATGGTAAGCTCCATGGGTTCTGGAAGGTTCTCCTATAATTCCTGGTAGACTTATTCTTCGGTTTTCCTTAAACCATAGAACATAAAAATTAGATCTCTGTGTGTTAAACCCAGACCTGCTCTCCCTGTTGCTTTGTTTGACCTTAGAATAGCCAAGTTGGTTAGGGCTTGCTACTGCCACCCAGGAAGCTCTACATGGAGGACCTGCCCCACCCCTACCCCCCTAAGTAAGTGCAGGGCCAGTGGGAAAGGGTGCGGGGGGTCAAACTTAAGGGAACAACTAGAGGATGGAGCAGCTCAGACCTATAGCTCCTAGTCATTTATATAGACAGAGAATGACTGCGAATGGGGAAGGAGAGCAGTGAGAAACAAGAGATAGAAAAAACTCCACCTTCTGACACAGTTTAGTATTTAATTTGTTCAACAGTATTTATTTGGTGTTTTTTGTTTTTTACAGAAATATATATACAGTGAGAATATTGCTACAGTTACTCGGAAAAGTGGTTCTCAAGTAAGCCTTCCAATCACCAGAAGGTCAGAGAGTGAAGTGAAACACAAACGCCAGAAGACTGTGGACTCTGCATCATCTGTGGCAAGAAATCAGTTGTGGGTGATCTGACTACCCCCCAAGATGACAATTCATGGAAAACACTCCATGAAGCAGCAGTGGTCAGGCAGTTTGATCCAATCCTGAAGGTTTTAGTACAGAATTCTATGCAACTACCACTAAGAAGGTGCTATATCACAGGAAATGCAGGGCTGAGCTCACTCATAAAAATCACTTGCCAGACTGAAAACAACAACGAAGTTCTGTTGAAGAATACAATTCTGAAGACCTTAGACGTTCTTCAAGACAGCCAGATAATTCCCAACCAAGAGTGTAGGCATGCATCTTTTGTCAACGTGTGACGAAGTACATCAAAAGAACAAAAAAATGAGAGCCCTTTGAGGCCAGCGGTAGAGCTTAGAGCTGACAGATCTATTAGTCACATTGCAACCCAGTGCCTAAATGAAAGAACGGTATATGTAACTTCGAGATATTGTTGCAGCAGAAGCGCACTACCACAGCACGTTACAGAAATTACACATGCCAAAGACCAGAGAGAGAGAGCTCACAGTAGCAAAGTTGAAGGCTTCTACCAAGTACAGGAGAAAGCGGCTCTAAAAATCCTATTTGAATATATTTGTCGAGATGTTTTCAGAAATCCATGGATTGTTCCTCTTACTGAATTCACTTCTCAAATTGTGTCAGTCATGAACACAAATGGAGAAGATGAGGTCACGGATGCAACCAAAAATAATGTACGTCGCAATCTTTAAAGTGAGATTGATGACTCTTTATGCTTCCTCACAGTTGATCACCAAGTATATGTTATTCCAGACAACTTGTTGCTTGAATCAGTAGTACATTTGAAACATAATTATATTTGAAAATGATTATATACATTTGAAACGTAAGTTAGAGGAGAAAATTAAATGAGAAAATACCGAATCAGTTATTACTCAAGCAGTTTTTTTGTTGCGTGACCAAATAAAAATAGGAATACCTGAGCAACATTGGCCTCCACAGCTGCAGGAGCTGAAGTCCACATACATTTAATTGCCTGACTGTTTACCACAAAGCAATACTTTAAAAAAATTGCATTACTCAACAAGAATCTTCAGCTCATATTAGTAGACTATCATGGTCCATTGTACAAGATATTATCTATGCTGTGACTGTTGGAACGGTGATGACTCCTGAGCACATTCTTCTTCCTTGGACTGTCAAAACTCTAACAGGCAACACTGAACTCATCAAAATATTGAATCGGCTTGGGCACTCCCATTCGTACTCTAGATTGGAGGAGATTGACACAGTGTTGTGCATTGAAAAACTTGAAAATACAGACACTGATAGCATTCCTCTTCCTTCTGGAATACATCATTCCATTCATACTGTGCTTGCCTTTGACAATATCGACAGACAAGAAGTAGTACTTAGTGGATCAGGAACAGCACATCGTGTGAATGGAATCATTGTTCAGCCTTCCTCATTTTCACGTTCACCACTAACTGCCAGCAAGACAGACAAGAGGCGAACAATCCAGCCAATTGAGCCACAGTCCCGGTCTACACTTCTGACAAACGGAAAAAACCACCACCAATTGTGCCAGTTGATTTTATCACATCACTAACTGCCAGCAAGAAAGACAAGAGGTGAACAATCCAGCAACTGAGCCACAGTCCCGGTCTACACTTCTGACAAACGGAAAAAACCACCACCAATTGTGCCAGTTGATTTTATCACATCACTAGCTGCCAGCAAGAAAGACAAGAGGTGAACAATCCAGCCAACTGAGCCACAGCTCCTGGTCTACACTTCTGCCAAACGGAAAAAAACACCACCAATTGTGCCAGTTGATTTTAACACATCTCTTGCAACTGCAGCTGTAAGTTCACATCAGCAGAATCTTCTCTGGATAATGGTCCATATGCATGACTTAGACAAGCAGGTAATCAACTCTTGGACAGGCTTCAACAGTCTCACCAGAGTTCACATTGATGCATCGCAGACACAATAGGTTATTTACCAACAATCAATGCCCATGCAACAAAAATGTCAACAGTGCAGAAAATTTTGTGTCAGGCAGTCACCATTTAGACATCATTAGGCCTTCAGAACACTGCAGGTGTTTTAGATCAGGCCCTTTTTGCAAAAGCAACAGAAATAGCATGGGCACACCCACGCAGGTTTGGAAGCATTGTACTAATGATGGGAAACTTCCACACAATGTGCATCTTCATGTCAGTAATTGGGAAGATGTTTGGGGATGCAGGACTTTGAGGCCTAGCTGTGGAGTCTGGTGTCATTGCTGAAGGGTCAATCAACAAGGTCTTGGAAGGAAAACAGTATAATCGAGCTATTTGACTTCACAAGCTCACATATGAAGCACTGTTAAGGTTGGCATGGAAAGACTTCGTGGATTGACTTGACAGAAACCATCCTGAAGACCTTTGGAAGTTGAATGATTCAGCATTTGCACTGTATAATCTACACCACAATGTGTGTCATGAAACTCACATTGCAGCATTGGAGGATAATTCCTGCAAAAGTATTCTGGATTTGTTCACGGCTTACCTGGGTGTCCTACGGCAGAAGCGAGGCCCTCTCTTGGCATTTTGGATGAGTTATATTGATATGGTTGATATCTTACCTGGTTTTGTAAGAGCTGACTGAGAGGGAAATTGGGAACTTCATCTATCCTACATTCGAAACATCATTCCTTGGTGTTTCATAATGGACAAAATAAACTATGCCAGATACCTTCCTATTTACTATGCTCAGATGACACGATTTGAAAGAGAACTGCCCAAACCTGCATGAACACTTTCAAAAGGGTGGATTCTCTGTTCAGCTTAGGCATGCAAATTCCTTTGGACAAATTGGGAAGAAACTGTCAATAAAGACACCGAAACAGCTGGAGGAACATGGGGCTTTAGCCTGAAACCAGGTACTGTGCTGTTTCACAGCTGAGCATCGAGCAGCAGCACCGAGACAATTACATGATCAGATAAATATCCAGTGTGATGGTCTCAGCCATCCAGACCTGGAGAAAACTCACGTTAAAAGAGATGAGTCAGATGTAACCTCCTTGCGTGACCCACTGGAGAACAACTGGACAAATTCTTTCGACCAGGATCCCTCAAACCTTGTGAACATCTCCATCTGAGGTCTGTTCTGATCTACTTACAGTACACCAAAAAGAAGAAGCAGCAACACCAAAGTGAAGGGTGTTTGAGCTACAGCTCATTTAGTCAACTTAACCATCACTGCATTTTTAATGCCAAATTTGACATAAATTTTCATTTCTCTACCAAAAAGCTATTCTTCCTGAATGTCATTCACATGATTTCATACCCTTCAGACATCAGGCTAACTAGAAAATATAGTGGGATTTACTCTACAATTCAGTAGTCAAATCGAAAATTTTGATCCCTGGCTCATGAACAGTTCTGTAAAATGGTCATCTTGAGGTATTATTGTGCCATACACAAAAATGGGGGGGGGGGGGAATTAAAAAGTGAATTCAGATTTATTTTTTTTACCATGCATATAGCGTTAACGTTGATTTTGTGTTGAACGATCATATTTGTGGGTCCTCTAATTTAAAAAAAAAAAAAAGTATAAATTTGTGTAATTCACTGTTTAAAAATGTTAACAGGCAAGACAGCAAGATTTACCTAACGTCTCCCCTGTTGTCAAAATATTTATTCAATTTTCTGGTTAACCAAGGGGATACTGAAGCCATGAGTTGACTATGGATTGGCCTTAGTGCATCCTGCCCCCAATCCTGTCCCAGTGACTCCCACCTGCCTGCCACATGACCCTGAAGTGCCCCAATGAGGGTGCGTTCCAATGTAGTGTAGTGGAAAAGGTGCTGGACTTGGACCTGGGAAGCCAGGGTTCAAATACTGTCCTATCCATGAACCCACTGGGTGGCCTTGGACAAGTCACAACCTCTCTGTTTCAGTTCCCCATCTGTAAAATGGGCATGTGTGTCTGTCTGTCTTTCACTGTGTTCCCCTCACCCTTGTGCATCTTAGATTGCAAGCCTCTTGGGCAGGGACCTGTCTCCAAAAATCTGTAACTGTAAAGTGCTGCGTATGCCTAGTAGCTCAATAGAAATGATAAATAGTAGCAACACCAAAGTGAACAAAGTGAATGAGCTGCAGTACCATATGCTCCGTGCAAGAAGGGGTAACATTGAATCTGGTCAGCTGCTACCTTGTGAAGATGTTCTACTGCAGCACACACTTCAGGCAAAGTATCAAGCTGCCATCTGGAGGCGAAGCTTTTAGAACTGTCCAGACATCCCTGACTCCACTGACTGACATGGCTGGAAAACCACTGAAAGTGAAAATATTGTTATCCGATGGATGACAGGCTTTCCAGAACAGAGGCTCTCTTAGGTCTCATGTCATGCAGGTGCGCAAGATCTTGCAAGTCATCTAATTGCGCATGTTTCTTAAACAGACTGAAATGTACAGCTGCATGCAAGCTGATCAATTGTTCAGATGAGGAAGAGCAACAGTTTATTCTGGATGCAGATGATTCCTGCAACAGTGAACGTGAATAGTATTGCATTCCATTTTGGTTGATTTTCATTGTTGCACTAACATGATTTGATTAAACCACTCTTTTTGATGGAACAAAGAATTGTTTGCTTGCTTTGGTTGACGACCTGCGCCGATCAGGGCAGATCTTCTATTTTAATTTTATTAGATCTGTCGACTGCATTTGATACCGTTGACCATGAAATGTTGGTGGCTCAGCTGCGGGATTGGGCCGGGGTGAGCAGAATTGTTCTTGAATGGTTCTGCTCGTTCCTGGCTGGGAGAACTCAGAGTGTGGTTCTCGGGGAATGTACTTCATCTCCCCGGGACCTCACGTGTGGAGTCCCAAAGGGTTCTATTCTGTCCCCACCTCCTGTTCAACATATATATGCAGCCTTTGGGCGAGGTCGTGAGAGGGTTCTGCGTGCGTTGTCATGAGTACGCCAATGACACACAACTCTCTCTTTTTCTGCAGAACCAACCCGGCAGTCTCGGTGCTTACCTGGTGCCTGGCAGCTGTGGGGGACAGAATGAGGGCGAGCCATCTGAAGTTGAATCCTGAGAAGACGGAGGTGATGCCCCTCTTTGGCCACGCAGATCCGTAGTCTGGGGGAACTCCTCAACCCACAGCTCCACCTGGATCTCCAGATGGAGGCTGTGGCGAGGGGAGCATTTCGTCAGTTACATCTGGTATGACAACTGAGGCTGTATGTTTCAAACTCTGAGCTGGCCACCATCATCCATGCCTTTATTACCTCTAGATTAGACTACTGTAATGCACTCTACATGAGGCTGCCCTTGGGGACGGTCTGGAGGTTTCAGCTTGTGCAGAATACGGTGGCCCGTCTCTTAACAGGGACGGATCGCTGTGAGCACATTACACCAGTGCTCTGTTCTTTCCACTGACTGCCTATTATCTTCTGGGCCCAATTCAAGGTGTTGGTAATGACCTACAAAGCCCTAAACGGCCTGGACCCGGCTTACCTGTGGGACCGCCTCAGGACCCAAATCGCATTGCGGCCCCTGTGGTCAACCGGGGACGCCCGACTCGAAGTCCCCCGGGTGGTGATGATGGGAAGGGCATTTTTGGTGATGTTCAAATGCATATTTTCGTGGGTTACTGCTATTTGACAAGAAAAAATAAATCCTCCCCGTCAATTCAAAACACATATTTGTCTCCTGTTTTTAAAGCAAAACAGCTCATTCTTCATTGCCAAATGCTATCATCAGATTTAATTTGCTAATTGCCAAGCATGTTTTTTTTCAAAATGGCTCTAATTTCTACTTGGGTTACATCAAATAAAATTTTATTTGTTGCGTGACCCTAAGGTCATAGCCAAAGAAATATAACAAACTACATAATAAATCATACCCTAAAATTCACAATAGGGTATGATTTACATTGATGTTTTTGGTTCCGTTGGACAGGTAATTACCCTGTCTATGCATCAGCGATTATCTTGTTCTGAAATTGTGCATAGGCTAAAAGTAAAGAGAATGAAAGTTGGAATTTAGTATTTTTTTCATGATTTTCCAACATTTACCCAAAGAGAGGCCCAACCTCCGGTCACCACTTCCAGTAATGTTTGGTATCATTTGAAAGGTAATGCTATCCCCTACAAGTCCTGTAAGCATTATTAATTTGCTATGAAGGGTGTTTGCACTACAGCTCATTTAGTCAACTTAACCATCATTGCGTTTTGAATGCCAAATTTGACATAAATTTGCATTTTTCTACCAAAAAGCTACTCTTCCTGAATGTCCATCACATGATTTCATATAATTCAGACATCAGGTTAACTAGAAAATATAGTAGGATTTATTTCGGTAGTCAAATTTTGTCCGGCTCATGGTCTATCATAGTTCATTATTTATTGAGGTTCTTGCTAAAAACATACGAGATAATATGAATTAAACCAATATTATGGGCCATCTGCATGGTAACACAATATTAAACGCACTGGACCTGTTCAAACACACGCGCGTGCGCACACACACACACACACATGAATGACCCAAAACTTATTCATTTAATTGATTCACAAAAAGTTCAGATTTATACACTCTTTCTCAGTATTTGTTTTCCTGAAATATCAGAAATAGAAATTTCTGCTTATCATATCCAAGTAGCTACTAATGTTAGCTTCTACACTTTAATGAGCAAGACTTGACATTTTTGTGTTTTGAGGTCATCAACATCCAAATCAAATATCTCAGAACTGTTGCATTCTCTCCCACACAGTATTGAAAACACAAAATGTCAAATCTTGCTCAACAAAATGCAGGAGTTAACAGTAGGTTTTGGGACATGGTAAGCAGAAATTCAAATCTCTTCAACTTCAGTTGCTTGTCAGCTCTGGAGATTTTTGACAAGATATGCACTTTAAAATCTGAAAGACATTAACTTCACCTTTTTGATGTTGAAATATTTGTATTTGTTTAATGGGATTATCAGTAACATGAACTTAAAATAATTCATATTGTAAATAATTTTGTACAATGTTGGTCAACTGCTTTGTTTTTGATCTGTTATTTTAGTCTATTCTGGAGCACTGGTTTTTATGTTTAAATTTTATATTAATCATTTTATTTCATATTTATTTTGTAGGTTTGATTTTATATCTACATTGGCTGTGATCCTGCTCTGCCCTGTGCCTGCATAAAGGCAGCTCTGGAGCCCTTGTGCAAGCAGATCCTCCTCTCCCAAAGCGCTGCGCACTTGGTGTGTCAAAACAGCCAGGTTCATGGTGGCTCCCAAGGAATATTGTTATCCCTCCCCTGGATGAAAGCACTGGCCACAACCCTGCGCCGGGGGCATAGAGTTACAAGGCACAATAGGGGACATGGGTGCATGGTCTGGGTTTTTCCAGAGAAGAGTGACTGGGAAGTTAGAAAACAGACCTGACCAGTTCGCTCCTGAATCCATTCATTTTCACTGCAGCCCCCCTCCCCAAGATGGCCAGTGTTCTATCCAACTCTGTTCTCAAGCCTCCCAATCACTCTCCTGCACACTAATAAGACTCGGCTTGGATCCTGCTCCCCTGCCCCCTATAAGCGTTCCCCACCGCCCAACATAGCAACCACTCCTCCAACCCATATTTCCCTAATGACGTTTGCCCCATCTCCTGGGTGTATGCTCCAACTCCTAACTACTGCAGCTGGCGCAACCTATTAGGTGGATTTGGCGCAGTTTGCGCTGGTCCACACTTTCTCCTGCTGCCAGCACAAATCACACCATAGCTGGATCACAGTCCATATGGTTTTTTTTACTTCTTTTCACCCACTCCAAACCCTCGTGCTCAGAATGATATAAACCTAAACAATAAATAAATATTGTTAACATAGGAACTAATTAAGAAACAGTAATGATTTTTTTAAACAAAATATTAAAATGTAGATAATATATTTTCAGGCAGCAGTAGCTGCCTGAAACTTAAATGCACAGCCACTGTTCATTATAAACAGGGGACTGCTGAAGCCCCGATTTTGAGGAAACAGCTTGACCTACATTTATGAAAATTTAACCATGGCTGTAAGTTGCGAGGACCATCATATCCACGAAGTTTGAAAAAGATCCATTAGGAAAATAAAATGTTATAACTTCTTAAAAGTTAATTGGTTGTGGTCAAAATGCACACCATCCTCACGTATTTTAATCATCAATATCGCCTCCCCCTGAATGAGCTGAGCCCCCAAACTTCACAGGCTTCAAGAATGAGATAAACAACAAGTGCTTTTGAAATATAATACTGATTGACGCAGCCAAAACAGAGTTATTAGCGATCAAAAAATCAGTTCTGCTGGTTTGCACATGCGCAGTAGAGCAGCTGCTGTTCTGCCTCACTACCAGGGGTTGGGGCAGAATGTCCCTTACCCTGTGTCTGTTTCTCTGCAGGGACCCGTCAACCCATGGTCGCCTTCCAGGGCAGCCAGGGAGTGGGGGGGGGCGGGACATGGACCTCCTTGCAGCTGGCGGCAGCCCCCCCATCTCAGTGTGAGCCTGACCTCAGTGTGAGCCTGACCCCGGGCAAGCTCCACAACCCCCGCCCCAACCTCCCGACCCCCGCACAACATCCCCCTGCCCCAACATGACCCCACACCCAAGATTCCTCTGCCCCAACATGACCCTCCAACCCCCGCCAAAGCCTCCCACCCCCCGTGCAACATCCTCCTGCCCCAACC
>QEPC01002400.1:128457-143287 GCA_003113815.1 Sphenodon punctatus | reverse complement strand
CCTGCCCCAACCCGCGACCCCAACTGACCCCCCCCCACAACATCCTGAGCGCGATCGGAACCCTTCCTGCCCCTTGCTCTCCCCCTCTGCAACATCCCCCCAAAACTGGCCCCTAGCTCCCGCCCCCCCAAAACATTGCAAGCCCGACCTGTCCCCCCATCATATCCCACAAAACCACTCAATTAACCAAAACAAAAAACTTTACAGTTTAAAAAAAACCTTAAATACACAATACTTTTTTTAAAATCCAAAAATACCCCAAATTCAGTACAATTACAATTCAAAAAACCTTCCACTCCATACAGTGCAATAAAATATAAACGCCAAAGAACACGGACATTAATTCACAATTTGAACAATGTTTAATATTTGATTGTCATCAAAATAAATGTAATATATGTACTTAATTCCTTACCATACACATTTATACATGTTTATCAAAAACTAAACTTTCACATTTTCCATTATTAACCTTTAATTTATTTTCATAATTCAGCAAACAATTTTTTGACAGTTCATTAAGTCTGTACTTTACATGTATAGAAATTGTATACACTTCATAAAATACAGTGTTAACAATCTGACTATACATGACATTATACAATTCGTTCAACAGAATGGAGTTGTGGACAAACAGACTTAATGCACTGTTAAAAAATTGTTGGTGAATTATGATAATAAATTAAAGTTTAATAATGGAAAATGTGAAAGTTTAGTTTTTGATAAAATGTATAAAAGTATGTATAGTAAAGAATTAAGTACATATTACATTTATTTTGATGACAATAAAATATTAAATATTGTTCAAATTGTGAATTAATTTCCATGTTTTTTTTGCATTTATGCTTTGTTTCAACGTATGGAGTGGAAGGTTTTTTTAATTGTAATTGTACTGAATTTGTGGTATTTAGGGATTTTAAGAAAAGTATTGTGCATTTAAGGTTTTTTTAAACTGTTAAGTTTTGATACACACACACATTATATATATATCCACACACACACACTTTTGTGTTTATAAATGTATAATTACTATAATTTTAAAATATTATTTTAGAAGTTGTATTTAATACCGTCACCAAGGAACAATAATTCCAAATAGACTGTTTTTTGACCTGCAACAAACCTACAATTTGAAGAGTAAGTGATGGTGAAACCACCATCTCATTTGGCAGACTGTTCCATAGCTACTTACCGACACCGTTAGGAACATGGCACATGTTTCTAACTTGAGTTTGTCCAACTTTCACTTCCAGCCCTTAGCAGAATAACTGAAATTACTGGGCTATCTGTGGTATGCCAATACTTAGCATATGATATTTAGATACTATACTAAATTTAAACTGTTTGGATTTCCTTATCAATACACACATAATAGTTCTGCATTTCACAAACTTTTGTTTAGCAGTAAGCATGAAACAATTAACGTTGTGTAACATTTTTACTTTCTGCTATATATTCTACTTAACATCAGAGTTCATTTCTTAGACCACAGAGAGTGGCTGCCGTGTTGTTCCCAAACGACATTCGAACCACTTCATTTCTAGAGAAATTCATACTAGTATAAACTATGTTAATACACTTTAATAATGTATTAATAATCTTTAATATAATTGTAATGGAAATATTCTATTAAATGATTAATAAGCATCTTATTATTCTAGGTGAATGTCTAAACATGACAAAGAAAAATGCGCAGATAGCTTACCTGTGGTAAATGCAATTGAAGCCCCTCACTAGGTATGGGTTGGCGAGATGGTGTCTGATCGAGCTGCATGTTAAACAAAGATGCAAGAGCTGATTGAGCAGCCCGAGCCTTTGCAAGTTTTTTGTTCCTTCCAGATCCTTCAAACATTTGACTGTCCACTGCTACTGCCATCACAAAGTTCTTAGCATGGCTTTCTCCACTTTCCGAGAGAAACTCATATTTCAGCCCTGGCCGCAGTTCATTTAGTATCATTATAGGGTTTTTTCCACTCGTAGATGCATATGGGGATGGTGTGGGAAGTGGTGACTGGATAAAAGTGCTAGCCAAGGTAGATGTCAAACTGTAGTCTCCACTGGAGCTAAAGGAACCATCTCCATTGGATCCCCCCAAAAAAGAACTATCAGACTGAACTGGAGTTTCAAATCCATTGAAAAGAGTGTCAGGGAAATCTGCTTGTTCAGATGTAAAATCTGTGTTGACAGAAAGTGTTCTACCCATTGCTAGATGTGCTTCAGATGCATTTGGAAATTGAACAAAAGACCTCAGAGCCTTCTCAGCTGCATGAAGCTTTGCCTTTTTTTTGGTAGGGCCAGATCCCTCAAACACCTGCCCATTAACTTCAACCGCCATCACAAAAACAGGGGCATGAACTGGTCCTGTTTGGGAGAGTAGCTTATACTGTAAACCAGGCTTAATTTCATTCAGTTGCATTAGAGCATTTTTTGGTAAAACAGGCCCTGGTGTTTTCTTCCTCTTCTTAGGGCGGAACTTGGAATGGCCATTGCTGCCCTCTTCCAATGGACGTTTCCTGCTGCTGCTGCTGCCACCACCATTGGAGATCCGATTCCCCTCCCCGGTACCTTGCACACTCCCGTCTTTAGGTGAAATGTTGTCCATGTTGCGATTTTCTTTAACATCAGTGCTGCTTGAACCTGTGGTGCCCAGAAAGAGTAACTTACAATGCCTTCGTTGCAGGATCTTGTAAATGTAAAATTTATAGATTCCTTTATCTATCTTTGCAAGTGGTTAAGTGATGTGTGCTCACAGGTTTATGTCTTTTCAGGACAAAATGATAATTATAATGTTACTAACCCAAGACACATCAAGTTCTGGTCTGACTTCAGTTTTCATATATTTAATATTTTTATAGATAAGACGATGAAAAATTTGAAAATTATACCCAAATCACTTGTAACCTTAAAATATTTACACTGTAACACACTTTCACTAATAAAGGTCAGAAAATGAAAATTGAAAACCAGAATCAGTAAGACACCAATTTTATTCTAAGGCCCTTTTCACACGGACACCCCCTGCCCACATGAGCAGGCGGGCAGGCGGGAGAGGGGGTGTCTGTGGGATTACTACGGTGGCCGAGTGGGGGGGTGTGCACGCTCCCACGCTCCACCCACTACTACCGATCCCCCACACATGGAGCAAGGGGCACCAATGGTGGATGCTCCATGATTGGAGTTGGGTGGAAGTGGGTGGGCATCCGTGGGATGGGCCATCCACACACCGCCACCTCCACCCATCCCCCACGGACCAGACACACCGCAGTCTGTGTGAAAACGGCCATAGTCAATATCAGTATTATTCTGTATTATTTATTAAAATGTAATATTTTACATGATTTTAATTTCTATAAACTAAAAAAATCAGTTTAACAAAATATATTTAATACAAAAGCTGCAAATGTTTGTATATATTAGATAGATATTCAACTGTATGGCAATGCAACTTGTTGAGGAAAAAAAATAAGTTTTTTTTTACACTCATACTTATGTTATTGTCTTCTGACTAGCTAAAGAGCATTTATTTAATGTCATTTACATATACCATTTCAGTTGAATCCACAAAAACACTACTGTCCCCCATTCTCCTCAATATTCCTAATCACATTGTTTCTATAACTACACAATCAATTGCCACTGAAGCCAACTAGTCTTAACTTCAAAAAGATCAGTAAAATGCACTGCAGAAGAGAATGAGCCAAAAAGAATGGGTGCTTTTAGATGGATGGACTGCCTTGGTGCTGGCTGCACCACCCTGCTTCACCCCCAGGCTGGCCCATCCATCTAAAGGCGTTCCGTCAGATGTGGATGCAGATGAGCAAGTCCTGCTTGTGGTGCTCCAGAACATCTGCAGAGCGGGCCGGCCAAACCTGGGACAGCAGCCCAAAGCAGAATTGTCGTCCATCTGCTTGGTGGATCCATGCTGCTGCTCTACTTTGTCAGTCATTGCCCCAGGCAACACCAGAGTTGCAGGTGCCAGCCTACAACATCAAGTTATCTACCCACAACTCTACGGTGCACGAGAGATTGCTGTGCAGGCGGACCACGGGCTGGGGCAACCACTGGGTCTATCTAAAATGGACTCAGACGGGGTTGCAAGCAGATGGATGTGGGGGTGCACCCCCAGAGCAGTTCCAGGGGTAGGCATCCTCCACGTCTGTCTGTTTACACCCAAAGGCTTAGTTTGATTCTTTTATTGACTTACATCCCACAAACTTTATAGTAAAATCTGCAGAAGATACACTCAGTTATTTCCTCAGAATTGTTAAAGATTAGTATTTAGTAGGGATGGGAATTTCAGATAGAACCAGATCAGCCATTTTTGGGTAGATTCGGTCCTATAAGAAAATTTGGATCTTTTTCAGTTTTGGACAATTTAGCTCTTAAATACTGATTTTTTTATTCAGATTTTTTGCATTGTGGTTTGTTCCCATTGCCTTCAATGGGGAAAAATGCATGCAAAAAATCCAAATCGAGATCCAAACTTCCTAAAGGACTGAATCTGAAAAACAAGAATCCAAAATTCCCCCTGGAATCCCACCCCTAGTATTTAGATAGTCTCCAAACATTCCTCGTGCAGACAATTGTATAGTGCTGGAATTTATTTTTATACAACTTTACAGTTTTCCATTATGTAGAAACAATGCTATCATTTTAAAACAAGTTCTGATGCTAAAATCTGCTTAAGACATATCAATAATTTATTAAGATAGTGCTAGAAATCAGAAAGCCTTGTAATAAATGATGGCATTAAATCCAACAATAACTATAATCATGACATACTATGGGGCTGAACCCAAGCCCTGCACAGTGCCTGCGACACACACAATGTGCATGTACATGCATGTGCATGACTTACATACACCCCACATGCAGCCCTGCTATGGGGACTATGGTGTGTGTGCAAACCGTATGTGCGTGTCTGTGCAAATGCCTGCAAGTAAGCCAGCCGTGCAGGTTTTTTAAAGAGAATAATTTATGTAAAACTAAAATGAAATTATTAAACAACTAGTATTATTCTGCAACTAGAGGCACTTTTCTTTTTTTTCCAGCTAGCAATAAGCTCATTTTTATTATGGTGAACAAAATGCTTAAAATTAAGTATTACATTGAAAGTTGATGAAAGTTTGCAATCTTGCAGTTTAAAAAGACTTCAGACTGTTAGTGCTATAATACATCCACAGTGATGACAGATGTATTAAAATGATCAAAAACTTAAACCAAAATAGAAACTTGTTTTTGTGTATTGACAGATTTCAAGCTTTGTAAAACAATTCCCAAAAATGTCACTGGCATGCACACACCACTTCATCCAGCTGACAAAGCTGATGGAACGATTATTAAATTTTCATTTATAACATCCTCCAGCAAAGGTTTGATAGGTTACTCCTTTCGGTGCTCAAAAAGAAGAGAAAAATCAAAAGAAAGAACCAGAGCAGAAATACATACATACATACATACATACATGAATTAGGCTTCTACAATACTAGCAAAAAACCCCAAAAATAATAAAATAGGGAGCACTAATATTTCTAAAAGTCTAATCACTGGAAACCTTTTGTAGCAACTGATTTTATGAAAAATAACATAAAGGGCTACAATACTGTATTCAGCACAGAACTGTCATGTTTTTATCATTATTTATGTCAATTTGATTAAAATATTTTTCTAATACTCTACTGGCAAACAGTAAATTACTTGCAGCTCTTGTCCTTTACAAAATTTAATCCTGTAAAGGTTTATTATTTTTAATAGTCTAAGCCCTATTTGACATCAGGAGCATGCTAACAAAATTATTTAATTCTGCAGTTTTAAAAATGTTTATATCTTGTGCCTCATCATGGCATCTATCCAGAATTATTTTAACTAAGGAAACTGTAGTCTACAGTAGCAAAAAGGGTACTATTGAAAGAAATGAGAACAAGAATGTAGATACTAGATTTCATCTGTCTGAGCACTTCTTTAATAAGGAATTTGAAATTGTATACTTCTGTATCATCATTCCAATTGAAGATTGTAGTCAAATTTTAAAAGCAGATCAGCTACTCCTTTCCCACCTAAACAAAATATTCAAATTTTCAGAAGTGCTAAATGGACAGTCTTTTTTTAATTATTTTTTTTTTTATAAACCCACTAAACTCATTGGGTTGTGAAACCAGAATTAACACACAATAGCTGGTGGAATTGCCAATTTCTGGGCCACTAGGGGTGGAAAGATGGTCAAACCAGCCCTCCAGCTACTCGTGCATAAACTCATCCCTCAGGTGTTGTATGGAGCCGAGTTGTGGGGCTTTGATGCATCCTCCCTGGAACTGGCCCAAAACAAGATATTTAGAAGAGTCTTGGGGGCCCCAAGTTGCACACCAATACCTTTCTTGAGGACAGAAACAGGCGTTCTCTCAGTAGAGCACAGGGGTGGGTAGGGTAGAAGTAAGACCAGCACAAAGAATGCTAGTATTTGGCTTATAATTAACATACAGTGCTGGTAGCTTTCTTTTTTGTTGTCTGTATCAAATGTAATATTATGTTACTTTTATTGTGATTTTGCGCCGACCAAACGGTCGTTTCAATAAAGATATATGATGATGACGATGAGTTTACGAATGTTCGGGAAACAGTGTAAAGCATTTTTTCTTAAGACAGGATTTTTGGTGGTCTGGGGATGGGTTAGCAGTGTGTATATTTTAATTGTTTTTTCTTTTAATGTATTATACCACAATTATACCACTATTCTTATATAATTATTATAGAAATAAATTCCTTCCAGCCCACATTTCTCCAATTTCCTTATAAGAATATCATTGTGAGACCAAGTTGGTCCAATAAAAGATATCATCTGAACTACAGTGGGTGTTTTCAGATGTGACAGTGGCCGGCTTTAGCGCACTTTAGCCATTTCACCCACTGCTTTGATCATGTTCAGCCTCTCTTCTCCCACTTCACATCTAGCAGAAACTACTTGATACTTCCTCCTCATTTAATACTAATCCATTAATCATTACTTTAATGGATTAGGATGGTGAGATGGACTATGGGTATTTTCAGATGTTATGAAATCGCTGCTAACCACACTGAACCACAGTGGATCTGGTGTGGTGGTAGCCATCACGGGAACGTCTGTTTGCTCACTACAGTGAACACCTGGCAGGGATCAAATTGACCACTTTCTGAAGGTGAGGCCGGCCTCACCTCCAGAACCCATGGTTAGTTTGGTCACGATCTGGAACGGGGCTGGGAATGGCCACGGATAACAACTGTTACCCAGCCCCATCCTGAAATCAGGTCCCAACCACGGGACGGGACTGGGAGCAGCAGCCTCATTGGCCGCTGCGAACGCCCGTCTCCCCGAGGGCGGGCAGCCATAGGAGCACGGGGGGTGGGGGACTGGGGCTGAGCGGCCGCACATCAGGCTGCACAGCCCCACCCCACCCCAATTCCCCACAGTGATCAGGCCGGCACGTCTAAAGGACCCAAGTATGTTTGGTCTGGAGGCCCAGCACGTCTGAAATTACCTTATGAAATGCTAAGAGAGATTAGAGTGGCTACTAAAGTTGGAAAAACAATAATAATGGGTGACTACAATTATTCTAATATTGACTGGGTAAATGTCTCCTCAAGGCATGATGTGAAATTTCTAGATGCCATAAATGACTGTTTCTTGGAGCAGCTGGTCATGGATCCAATGAGAGGAGGAGTTACTTTGGATCTCCACTAGTCCTAAGTGGAGTGCAGGACCGGTGCAAGGGGAGCTGCTTGGCGATAGTGATCATAATATAAATCAAATTCAACATACTTACAGGAGGGAGAATGACAAATAAAACTACCTCATTAACATTTAACTTTTAAAAGGGGTGGCAGAGGAGGAACAAAGGAAACAAAGAGAAAAATAGGGAAGAACAAGAGCTATGAATGGCCTTGAAAACAAACAGTTCCTGCTAGATATGAAGTGGGAGAAGAGGGGCTGAACATGATCAAAGCAGTGGGTGAAATGGATAACACTGCAGCAGAGTGTTGAAAAGAAGTGAGAGGGTCAAGGTGAGAGCAAGGAAGGCTAAAGTTTTGGTAGTGGGAGCAATAAGGAAGGGCTGTACTTTATCAATGTTACACAGGGAGAAGCAACAGACAGCATATGAGGTGCAAAAGAGGAGTCATAGATTACATATCTTGGAGAAAGATTGGATGGCAACACTGTTGATGGAGATAGAGGGTGAAAGCAGACATGAATTTAACACCACTTTAACATTTTGATGTACGCTACAGGGTTGTATTGGTGCCCTATGCAGCCCTGAAACATGCATAAGAAATGTTAAAGTGGTTTTAAAGTAGAGTTATGATGCATGTCTGTTTTCACCCAGTGAGTGACATGTGCAAGGATGGTTTAGGGGGGAAGGTGAGTTCAGTCTTGGACATGTTCTGCTTGATATGTCAGACAGACAGTTAGTGATGTAAGACTGGATGGTAGAGGGGAGTGCCTGTGAAGGGGATGAAGATCGAGTTGGATGTCATCAGGAGACAGATGGTACTGGAAACCATGAGATTTTTTTGTTTTTACCCAGGGATAAAGAATAAAAAAGTGTCCTGGACAGAGTCTTGAGAAACTCCGATGAAGAGGAGAAAGGAGGCAGTGGAGGTACCAGCAAGAGAGACCTTGAAAGATGGATGAGAGGTTGGTTGACAGTGTCAAAAGCAGCAGAAAAGTCAAGCAGGGCAAGGATGGATTAGAGGTCCTTATTTTATTTAATGTATTTATTTATTTATTTATTTATTTAAACATATGCCGCACTTCCCAAAATGGCTCAGGACAGCTTACAAATGATAAAAGTCCCTAAAACATATTAAAAACCCATTTCCCATACCAGGAACCGTACCCCTAAAACTCCGCCTCCAACCTCTCCCAAACGATAACCACACATAACCTCCCAACCAACTCCAACTCCCATCTCTGCCTGCCAAATGCCCTACTGAACAGAAATGTTTTACACCGTCTCTGGAAGAAGCTCAGACTTGGGCTCAAACAAACGTCAGGGGGAAGGAAGTTCCATAGAACTGGAGCAGTGACTGAGAACACCCCATCCCATGGACAAGAGTAACAGATGGAACTTATGATTCTATGAAGGTACTTCTGGAATATGCTCAGGATGAGGGAGGAATGAGGATCTATCCTCTATTGTTGAGCGCATGGTCTCATCTCTTTCCCTGAGCTCACTCTTTCAGTGCTTCAGGGTAGTAGGAATTGATCACATGGACCAGATCCAAGAATTGAAAGGAGGCAAGGAAAAAACAAAGAGTCACAGGCCAGAGGTTCCCCACCCCAAACTATTTTTTTTAGGATCCTAGGATGTGGTTTGTTAGGGCTGAACAATTCAAGTTAGCCAGGTATCCTTTGATGTGCTCTTTAGCATCCTCTCCCCTTCCTGGTTTATTTCAATGTTATTAATCATCAGGTCACAGCTGACCTTTTCTGTAAAGACTGAATCAAAACAGTTAGAGCAATTCAACCTTCTTGCCTCATCAAATACCACACCTTTCCTGAAGCAGACCCACAATTTCCTTAGTCTTTCTCTTGCTTTAACATACTGGTAGAACTCTTCTTATATTTAATATCACATACTAATTTAACCTCATTATGTGCCTTTGCCTTCCTGATTTTGTTCTAACTTGCTTGTGTTATTATTTGATAATCACAGCGGCATGTCCTACCTTGTGTTTTCTATATGCTTCTCTTGATTTTCAGGTCATCCAAAAGATGTTGGCCACACGAAGCTTGAGCTGACATTGAAACACCCAAGCAGAAATGTGAGAGGGATTCAGTGATGCAAGACTGGATGCAGGGGGAGAACATGGAGGTGGAAAGATAGAGTTGAGTGTTATCAGCAAAAAGGTGGTTTGAAAGCCATGGGATTCAATGAGTTTGCACAGACAGAGTGTAATGGGACAAGAGAAATTCCCCCTTGGGGAACTCCAACAGAGGGGAAATGGCACATAGGAGGTACCAGAAGAGAGACACTGAAAGAGCAGTTTAGGAGGTAGGAAGAGAACCACTCGAGAACTAAGCCCCAGAAGCCAAGGGAGCGAAGCAAATCAAGGAGGCAGCCATGGTCAACAGTATCAAAGGCTGCAGAGAGATTGAGCAGGACAAGAATGGAGTAGAGGCCCTCAGACTTTGATAAGAGAAGGTCATTAGTGATTTTGACAATTAGATTCAATCACAAATATCTGAAAGATCTCACTATAGAAACCCCTCTAACATACATATGCTTAAAATGGGTCAAACACAATAAAATACTATAATTTGTGCACATTCAAGCTTCTACAAAGAGGTTTCCTGTAAAAATGATTGTCATTTTATAAGTGTATGCCTCTTACTCATGTTTTCTTCATCATCTATATCCATTGTAAAATAATTTTGCTTGTTTCTTGACTGGCGGAGACTGCTTCTGTCTGAAAACAAAAGTAGTCATTTTAATTTTAAAATAATAAGCTTAAGCAAAAAGCTCATGTTGTTAAAACAGAAAGACAAAAATTATAAGACTATGGGTGAAAATAAACAAGATGATAGGACACATTAGCCCCCACAAGGTGGGGTTTTGCCTGCCCATCTAATAGGTGTTCACCTGTCACGCAGCCTCCACTTCCCAGCCACTCATGGCGTTGTCCTCGGACATTGGGGACTCACCGTACAGGTGAATCTGGGTCAGTGAGGGCTAATGTGTGCCCACATGTCCTCCCCCTGTATATTAGGTTGCGTGCAGTCTCCTCACATCCAGGTCTGCCAGAACCATAGAAACACTGGCCAAAAGCCTAGACCTCTCTGAGCAGCAGCCACTTCCCACCCCTCTCTCTGCACAGCATGTACCAAATTAAAAATCGCATTGTCCCAGCTCACAGCACATGCCCTTCCACAGCTGGCAAATACTCATCGCCATGAGTAGTTGCCAGCTGCCATGAGTAATTGCACAACTGCCTCAGGTTTCCATTTTCTGCTATCTACAAATGATTTCTTTTTCTTAACTGTGTTCACAGACTACCAGCACAGCTACCTCTGGTGTTCCACTCTCCACCTACCAATCCGCCCACCAGCACAGCCTTCTCTGGAGTGAGGAGGAAACAAAGGCCTACATTTTCCACAGGTGCCCAGGACAGTGCTGGGGAACAGCAGGACACTCCCCAGGACAGATCAGAACCAGAGACAAATGGTATGTGCAGGAAGTGGATGAGAAGCAGGATGGAGGGTTGGCAGCAGTGGGGGGAAGGCACCATGGCAGGATGGATGGATGATAATGCCGGTGCTTGATTTCTGTATAGTGTTCACTCCTTTATAGTGATCACGTGCCTCCGATCCAGTTGCAACAACCACCCCAGCAGCAACCTATGTGAGGTACTAATTCCCACTTCCTTTCCAAAAGATAGGGCCTGAAACACTGGGGCGGTTTGAACTAATGGCTTTCCTTGTTGCCTTGCTACAAATCTGCCACCACAATGGGTGTGGACTAAACCTGCAGCCACAAGCGCCCGGAGAACCAGGACCTACGGGTCTACAACTGGCAATGCAGGGAGCATTTGCCAAGGGGAGACCACATGAGACGTAGACAAGATCCAGGTTGAGATTCAGGGCATGGCCCGGGACCACAGGCAGTTTCTCCCTGCTGTGAATTTTCAAAATGCACATTAAAGACAAATTAAAGTTAAATTACAGCTGAATAAATTCTTACATTTATCTCAGTCTATGGTTTTCATGCTTATTTAGGGAAAGGTGTGAAGTCTGAGGAGTGGGGGCAGTATGACAGTATGGCATAGCAATATGCTGCTTGGGGGTGGGGGTTCGTAGGACTTTCACCAGAGGTCAGGGGAGGCACATAAAAGGGGCCATGAAAAACAGCAATACAGCATAGCAATGAATCACTTGGGGGGGGGGGGATGGTAGTCCTTGAACTAGCGGGTGGAACACATAAGGGGGGCCATGGAGAACGGCAGATTCTGCAGTCCTAGCTAGAATTGGCTGTGCACTGCACATGACCACCTACTGTCATCACTTACCTGGCCGCGCACCTAGCTATCGGCTGCTATAGGTTGCTTGTCTCCACTCTTGCTCTCATGTCTTCCTTAAAAGCCCAATGTGCGCCACATTCGTGGGACATGTGCAGAACCCACAGCTCCTCCACTGGCCCCATTCCTGCTCCCCCCCACAAAGCCTGAGGCTACATTAATAGAGGCGGCAGAGGATCCAATCCCACTGCAGCAACCTCCCCAGCAGCAACCTATTTTATTTATCTATTTTTACATTTTTACAACATTGAAATTAAAAAATCAAAATATAAAATACAATAATCCATTAAAATCCCTTAAAGCAGAGGTAGAGGGACGTTACATTGGGTGGGAAGACCGGGCGAGACTGGAAAATGTATGTGCAGGATGGTGGTGGGAAGGCACCATGGTGGAACAGGGCATGGGGGAGGGTAAGGCACCATGGCAGAGCAGCAGGCTGGTGGAGGACTGGAAGTCAAAGTGGCTGGGTTGGGGAGGGGGAGAGTGGTGAAAGCATTCATGGTGGTGCTTGATTTTCTTATGTTGTTTATCACTGTACAATGATCACAGGAGGAGAACCATGTGCCACCCCCTTCCTGCTGCAGCAACAAACCCAGCAGCAATGTAGGCCAGGTACTCATGTCCGTTTCCCTTCAGGAGGGTCGTTATATTAGGTAGGAAGGGCAGGTGGGGGCTGAAACGGTATGTGCAGAAAGCTGGTGGGAAGGCACCATGGTGGGACAGCAGGATGGCATGGGGAGGGGAGCTAAAATGGCAGCCAGGTGTGGAAACAGAAAGATGGCAGTGGGGGGTAGGTTGCAAATGGTGGGAGAACCATGTGACATTAGTATCCCACTGCAGCAACCATCCTAGCAGCCACATAACCCTGCTCCTCATTCCCGCTTCCCTTCGGGCTGGTGTGGGGGTGGAAGCCAAAATGGCACCTGGAGGGAAATCCACATGGTGCAGGGATGTCACTGCAGCAAACGCAACAGTAACCACATAGGTACTCAATTCTTGCCTCTGTTTGGGCAGGTGGAGAGCTAAAAATTGGAAGGGTGACACAAATGCCCAGCAGAAACATGAACTGCGGCTCTGCAACTGCAAGCGTCTCATTTCATATTAGGACAACCCATGAAAAAAAATCAAGGATAAAAAGTTACTACTTTTCTAAAAATAAAATTTCATTATTTTTGTAAAATAATTTTAAAACTAATGCTTATAATTATATTTTTAAAAATTCTTAAGTACATTTTTAAAATAAATAATTCTGATTCTAAACAGTGGAAAGTGTCTTACAGCCTTAAACAATAAGCTATAGTCACTGTTCTCTTCTTGTGTTTACAGGAAGCGGAAGCTCATGGAAGAACTGAACTCATGGGAGATGTGAACCCCTCCAAATGAACATGGAGGGTTTCCCCCCCTGCTCTCTACCCATCTCCCCTCATCACAGAAATAATAAGGGGCACCCTCTCTTTCACTCCTACCTGTACCCCTGGGTGCAGTGTTAGGGGGAGATGGTGCAGATTCCATTCCCCCATCTTTTGGATAGGGAGACATCCATGAACCCACCCCCTCAGGCAGCAGGAGTTCCTGGATTTCCCACATCTTTCAGACGCTGCACTGCAGGAGTGCTGAAGCTTTGAATCTCTGTCCTGCTGAGGGCCAAATCTGATCTGGTACAAAACTATTTGGGCTAAATTGTCCAGCAGAGAATGGACCTGGACTGGAGAGCTACAGCCAGGGCCTGAACTCTCAGCTTACAGCAAAGACAAATACCGGGAGGAACACAAAGCTCTCTACCTGCTTCAGGGCAACCAGGTCCTGGCCATTGAAGATCCCCCTGCCCTCCTACTAACTTTGCCTAACAGGTGCCTTACTGTGGGTTGCCCCATTCCCATTCTGCACACCTCTACTTCTCCCCTGGACAGGGGGCACTGTATTCCATACACATTACTGCCCTCAGTGCTAGTCCCTTGAGCTGCCTCTAAGCCTGCTATTCCCGTGAGGTCACTTGCTACCCTGCCCCCTTCTGCATCCACATGACAACAATGAAAAAAGGATTTTGCTGGAGCTGCTTGCTGCTGTAGGGGCTGTACATGGAGCACATAGGGCCGCCCCACCTCCTCTCTCCCTCTGGCTTCTATATATTGTCCCCCTGCTCTTGCAAGGAAGGAGGGTTTTTCTGAAGCTGCTTGCTGCTGTAGGGGCTGTACATGGAGCACATAGGGCCGCCCCACCTCCTCTCTCCCTCTGGCTTCTATATATTGTCCCCCTGCTCTTGCAAGGAAGGAGGGTTTTTCTGAAGCTGCTTGCTGCTGTAGGGGCTGTACATGGAGCACATAGGGCCGCCCCACCTCCTCTCTCCCTCTGGCTTCTATATATTGTCCCCCTGCTCTTGCAAGGAAGGAGGGTTTTTCTGAAGCTGCTTGCTGCTGTAGGGGCTGTACATGGAGCACATAGGGCCGCCCCACCTCCTCTCTCCCTCTGGCTTCTATATATTGTCCCCCTGCTCTTGCAAGGAAGGAGGGTTTTTCTGAAGCTGCTTGCTGCTGTAGGGGCTGTACATGGAGCACATAGGGCCGCCCCACCTCCTCTCTCCCTCTGGCTTCTATATATTGTCCCCCTGCTCTTGCAAGGAAGGAGGGTTTTTCTGAAGCTGCTTGCTGCTGTAGGGGCTGTACATGGAGCACATAGGGCCGCCCCACCTCCTCTCTCCCTCTGGCTTCTATATATTGTCCCCCTGCTCTTGCAAGGAAGGAGGGTTTTTCTGAAGCTGCTTGCTGCTGTAGGGGCTGTACATGGA